>CM068964.1:13909101-13922774 GCA_035128595.1 Eptatretus atami | reverse complement strand
GGCATATCCAAATACACTCCGTCGGGGGTACATTTCACTGTACAATTCAGCTTACATAATAGATCTCTTCCCAACAGATTAATTGGCATGTCAGTAGCCATCAAAAATGCATGTTGCACCGACAAAGGTCCAATCTCTACCCGTAGTTGTTCAGACAGTGGGATCGCCATGGCAACACCTGATACTCCTACAACCTTTACTTTTTCTTGCGATAAAGGTGCGTTTGGAAAGTCACTTTTCCTGATCGCAGATTTTGTTGTCCCTGTGTCCACCAGGAGAGGAATCTCTCGGCCTTCAATTGTCAAAGTCAGTCTCCGTTCATCACCCGGTTTTGAAGTCAGCAACGGTAATTCAGATGAGGTCCCTTCCGTTCTCTGTCATAAAGCAAACGGGTTATGGGGGCAGAGGTGGTGGAAATGAGCTCTGATGTGGAGGGGGTGGAAATGAAGCAGCTTGCTCAGCCTGTGTTCCCCATCCGTCCTGCTGATGGGAATTTGCACCTAGGTCTTTGTTTGGTTGCATCGGTCGCCTCTCTCCTGCCGGTCTGTTTGTACCATAAGTCGGACCATTCCTGCCGTTCGGGCACTCCCTTGAACAGTGACCTGTTTGCCCACACGCACGACAGACCTCTTTGCGCAGGTCTCGGTGTTGTGGTCGGCCACGGTGACGGCTCGGCCCGCGGTAGTGTGCATTATAACTCGCATTTCTTCCACTTGGCTATTCTCCTTGCCCGTTTACCTGAGTCGGCATCAGTTTAGCCTCAGTCTCAGCATGACGCTGTTCGATCAAAGAACTGCAATGGGTTATATAGGGCATCAGATCCTTCACATCCTTTGATTCCTAGCCGATACACACTCGCTTGACCTCACTCTGAAATTTTGCTGCCAAACCGCTGATAAAGGCATGAGCGAACGGGACACCTTCTTCATCTTTTAATCCAGAGTGATGCTGATACACACTCCGTAACAGTTCTAGGTAATCCAACGGATCTTCAGATGAGCGTTGTTTACACGCTTGCATTTCCCCCCAATCTGTTTTGAGTGGCGCTACCCCTGTCACCGTGTCAATGAGCTTGTTGACATGTTATTTGAGCTCATCTCTGGTTCCGGGCGCTTCACTTGGCCATCCCGTGACTTGTTTCAATTGTCGGAGTAACCCCTCGGGCACAATCAATTTCAACAAAATATTCATGTCCACATAAGTCGGCTGATGGCATTCCACAATCACACGCAACTCTCGTTGAAACTTTTGTGGATACTCTCGTACCTTCGGCATCTCATTGGCAATGGCCCTTAACTCGGAACCCCATGGCCGATATATTGCTTGCACGCCTCCAGCCCCCGGGTAATCTCACAATGGGAACATACGCCAACGGTGCCGTCCTCGATCTTCTTCCTTCGCAGGCTCCAACGTGGCCTTTCTGGATTGGGCTCTGCACTCCGACCTGTCACCAAGAGGAGCCCCTTTTGTCGTTGTGTCGGCAGCAGGTTTCCTCTCCACGCTCTCCTTAATCTCCTCTTTTGTACTCGCTCCTGTGGCTCCTCTTTGATGCTCTTCCTGCCCTGTACCATCATCGCCCGCTGCGCCCGGTTCTTCATCCTCGAGCGGCGCGCCGTTGGACTATGTCTGGAATAGGGTCGGGCCACCTATCCGGCTCCTCTCCATCATCCTCGAACTTGACAGGGGAGCTGCCGTTTTCTTTTGATTTATTTCAAGTCTCACGGGCATATGCATGGTCACCTGGTCCAGCTGACCCTTCAGGTTTAACAGCGCTGTCTTTTCGACCCTGTCCGACACTCCTCCATCCAGTCCATGTACGCTCCCAATTACGTGCCTCGAGGCCTTTATCTTTTCACTTTTCCTCAGAACTTTCCTCAGGTGATTCAAACAATCCCGATCAAAGTACCAATTCTCAGGGAAAGGCAATTTACTGTTCATAGACCAAACCACCAATTTGCAACGTCTCTCACAGAATCAGGTCCGTATTTATCGAACATTACCTCGCACATGTCCCTCTGCGTGGCCTTGGGGCAGGTTTGCTTCGGTATACCAATCTCATCACTCTTTCCACGAGCATTTCCCATCCTGCAAATCGTTACCAGGTCACAAATACCACGAAATATGCACTTCAATATAGCGATAACACAACAAATGCTGGCCAGCACTGTGATAAAGCAACTATATAGTACTGTTAGTTCGAACCACAATACCTCACACACAATCAACAGTGAGCTGGGCTTCGAACCCGCTCTCTTTTTGCAGTGGTGGGACTCCAACCCGCCCTCCTTTTGGCCAGAGGGATTGGCCTTTCTCCCTCTGCCTGCTGTACGAGTACAGCACAGTGAGCAGAGTACTGAACTCGCTCAAGGTACGGCGGAGACTCGAACTCCCCGTGAAGAGATCCTGATCTCTGTTCAGCCCCGTAGGCTTAAGCGGTCTGTAACCACCGGATCCCCTCAGGCCTATCAATAAAATTCTCTGACATGTACTTTCCTTTGTCGATGTAGCGTTACCGCTAAGAAACAGGCCGCACCATCAGGGATAGGGGCGAACACTCTCCGCTTACCTTCTAGTCTGCGATGCTCAAGCGTTCGCCGTCCCTCCGGACCATGGACTGCCTCCAGGGATTTAGTAAATCCGAGTCATGGCACCAATTTGTTGTGGAATTTGTTGTCTTAACCGACTGTGTAAATACTATTATTCAATTTGCAATAACACAAAATAATCCACTGTCCACAAGGAAAAGTACAATTTGATCAAAGAACATTTATTGCACGGTACCACGGAGTCCAAACCACTGAGATGTAAACATCCACAATGATTTGCACTAAACTAAGCTTACATTTCCTGAATATATATATATATATATATATATATATATATATAATATATATAATACACTTTGGTAGGAGTGGAGGGTCTGGGAGAACAGAGAGAGAGCATGATGACCTACAGCTGGCCTTGGTTTACAACGAAAAAGGCATTTTACTGGTCAACAAAATACTAAGAAGCAGAAGGGAAGGGGAGTGAGGAGAGGTGGGAGATAATACATTAGGTTTATAGGTCTATAAGAATGTGATTATATACTTTTTGAATACAAGGAAATGATATAAGGAATGAGTATAATAAAAAGGCAGTGAGTACATGGGTAAAACCAGTGAGTACATGTAAAAAGAAAGGCACTTGGTTTAAAAAAGGAATATTCCCCATTACCCCTGACTACAACCTCTTACATGCCATACCCACTTCCCAGGGGCTGCGCTTGACTGCTCCTATTACATACACCACCCTATAGAACATCTCCAAGTACTGAAACTGGAGGTTCTTGTAAGTATTATGAAGGCGATTTATGTTTAAACAGTGTTCAAGTATATAATTCAATCTAAAAAAATTACGCCCCGGTGTGGGGGTGACGGTCATCTCTTAATGTTTTTTACTATCATAATGCGATGAACGTTGCCAGATATCTCCTAAAATGACAGACGAGATAGGTTTTGAAAATGGCGACTTTCACAACTTCGTGACCTCGTGACCTTGACCCTGACGCTCGAATCCAGGGAAAAAAAATGTTCGTTGGGTATCACTCATCGACCTCTACCACATACCAAATTTTCAATCAAGATCGGAAGTAAAAAGTTTTCTTTTGTAGCCCGGAGAGGTGTTTTTGACCTCTTCTAAGGTACGTGGCGGCCAAACGGGAAGGAAATTCAAAAATCTGTCCGGTTAGATACAAGATAATATTTTTTACTATCATAATCAATAAAGCAGTTTGGCCGAATATCTTTGTAGAATGGGCAGACTAGATAGGTTTTTGAAATGGTGATTTTTTATAACTTAGCGTGACCTCGTGACCTCGTCCCTGACCTTTGAACCCGGACAAAAGTTATATCAGTGGCAACAACTCATCGACCTCTACCACATACTAAGTTTCATGCAAGATCGCGGAAAGAAAAATTGTGACGGACGTACGGACGGATTAGGAGTTGGTCCGGCTTTATTAGGTCATCTCGTGTAAGATGACCTAATAAAAGGTTTAAGGGTGTAAAGGCGAAAAATAAATTAATTCAGGTTTTACCACAGTTTTACCGAGTGTCTACTACATCACCCTGTTGAACACGTTACATTAGTTCTTCTGCCTGTCTGTTGTTGGGTCTTTATGTCGTGAAAAAACAATGAGTTTCCTGTTTGTGGATGAAATTATCAATTTGGTTTCACTGCCCAGGCAGACAGAGGGAAAATATCATCTCACTCCTCTCTGCGCATGTGGCGATTGGAGACAAATTCAGAGGCAAAGTATGGTAAAAAACGCGCAACCTCTCTTCGCTATTCATGTTCTGATCTGTGTTCCAAAATTACAGTACAACATTCGATTAAATAAGTTTTTCCTGATCATTAAACTGGACGAAGACAGACCAGACAGACACAGACAGACACGTCCAAACATGAACCAATTGCTTACCCCGCGCTTTCCGTGTCGGTGTGCAGGGAAAACTAGAAGAGCACTCTGTAGAGCAATAACCTCCTTCAGGCTGAACAGTTTACGTTTTGTATCCCATGATGGGCCGGATCTCATACGCGGACGCTGAAACCAAAATCGAATCGACTCGTTCTGTCATGTAACCAACACACCCACCAGTTGTCATAATCCGTCCACGCTTTTTGAAATATCGATTTGGGACCAGTCCCTCAATGGTGAAGAATCACTTTTTGAAATTCTGCATCTCGCAATCTGATTTTCACCAAAATCAAAATAAATTAGTCTTGTCACAGACACAACCAATTCCATAAGTCTTGTCTGAATCGTCTATCAGGTTTTTTAGATAATCCTGCTCAACAGACAAAAACACAGCCAAACTAAAAATCACTCATAGAGCAACACTTGGTGAAACTATCACCAAACTAGAAGGGCACTCGGTAGAGGGCATACCTCTGCCGGATCCGGATCTTCCCAAAATTAATCATTTGTCCTTGTCACACACTTGATCTGTCCACAAATGTTCATCTGATAATCACGTTCACAACTTTTTGAGATATCAATGCAATATCAGTTTTTAAGCCCCATCTCTTAGTGAAGAATGCACTTAAAAATAATAACTCTTAAGGATCCGATGCTGAATTCGGAATATTCACACAAATTGAATCGATTTGTCCTTGTTACACACCTAAAACTGTCGCACCACGTTTCGTGCTGAATCCATCCATAAACCTTTTGAGATATTGTGCTATATGTCGTTTTTGTCTTCCTTTCTCAACGGTGAGGAAATCACTTGAAAAGTTATAGGATCCAGAATCTGGATTCGGATCACACCAAAATTCTTTGGATTTCACTTTTTGGAGCAACCTTTAGACCTTTAGACCTGTGAGATCGTTTCGACTAACTACTATTGGATGTATCTTATGACCCTTTAAACCTAATAGAGCCGTTTAGACTTTTACAGCCATTTAAACCTTAGACATTTTAGTCCTTCAAGACCTTTTTGTGTTATCGTTGACGCTGACTATAAATTTAGTTCCTTTTAATCTGTCGACTACCCTAGCGCCTTACACCATTTAGACGCACTTTCGACCATTAGACCTTTAACCTTGGGCAAATGGGTTTTGAAGGTCCTTTCAACTGGACAAAAACTAATGAAACATTTTTTTAAAAATCAATTCAGGACCCGCTCATCCTACATAGTTTCAACGCGAGTGAATACAGTCGTATTATCAGGCCTTTCAGCCCACGCGGGCCCTCATTTCCATTGAATCAAACTGAAAATCAACTTTATCACCTAACGCAACCCGAACTACGACCGCCCTCCATTCGGTGACGAGCATCTGTCCCAACTTTGGACTATTATTTTCAGTTTACGTTCGATGGAAAATTAATCATCATTGTATGTTATGTGGTTATGTCATTAGATTAAGTTAATTATGCTACCACCTGGATTGGAAAATTTTAAAACAGGGCACAATCACCAAAAGAATTCGTTTCTGCGGCATCGATGTTCATGAATCATGTGCCGAGTTTTCAAAACGATTTGTTGAGCTGCCTCGAAGAGGGTAAAAAAAAGGGAAAAAAAAGTGAAAAAAAAAGTGAACAGTGAAACCACTGCCTGCCTGCTGCTCATCGTTTTGGTTTTTAAAAGTTGTCGACAAGGCTATAAGAGAACCAACCGTTGAAAGCAGCGATCCTGCGAGTTGATAAGTGCAATCGAGGTGGCTGTGATTGCGGATTCTATCGTTACAAGATATACGTCTAGGGGTAAAATGGGCTGTAGTTTGAGAAGCAGTTATTTCATCGTACTGTTAGAGATAAGTATGATGGCAATTCTGTCAATTATAACCTCACCATCGAAATGTGGATGGAGGTTATTTACTGTCTTCGGTCTGTCTGTTTGTGGACAGGACATCTCAAAAAGTTATGACGAATTCCGTCGAAACTTGGTGGACACGTTAGGTGTGTGGACAAGGAAGAATTGATTCAATTTTGGTGAAGATCTGAAATCCAGATCCCGGATATGAGATTTTGAAGTGAATTTTTTCACATTTATAGATGGGGCTAAAAACGATATATTATAGTGTCATTTTCAAAGAAAAAGAAAATTGCCGTTGATATGTTTACTGGATCAGGCATTGCATGGCGGAGGTAATGCGCTTCTGTTCATGTTTCACAATGTTTTTATTTAGCAGATTTTGAGTCGTGACAAAAGCTGTGGCTGTGATGCGATCGGCAATGACGGGACACATCCTGCCGCAGGCGACAAGCTTTAAGTCATTAGAGCTGCGCCATCTGTCGTGCTCTGCGAGGCGTGCAACGTGCAACACGCTTGGCGACACGGAGTGATGGACAGGTTTGGGGGAGGAGAGGTGGAGGGAATGGGTGTGGGATTAACTATGGAAGGGGGTGAGGGAGAGTGAAGGGCAAGGGACGCCATCAAATATCCACAGATGGATCTCTGTGAGTAGGAATGGAGGTGTGCGCATCATTAGGCAATGAAACAGGTGAAGTTTTGAAAGGCAGAAATGCTATATACTTTTGCTTATTCACTGTACAGTGTAGGCTCTGCACTCAACTTCTTTGTAAAGTCACTAAATTTAGACAATTTCAAGTTATTAATACAAAGACCCGTCTGCGTGTTACACAATCGTTTTGTCAATGGGTGGTGATTGAATTCCGCATTTCCACATCTCTGCTATCCTGTCTATTATTTAATAACTACTTGCTTCAATTGAACGAACCCATGATTCGCACTCATCGTGTCGGGGAGAGTTCGGGGGACGTTTTTAGTCAAATATTTCACGGAACCGGCTTCGTCAGGCTGGTCGTTCGGCGTGAAAGTGATTTCACTTATGAATTTCTCATTTGTTCATGGTGCCGCGATAAGCTTGGCTGATCTTCATGGAAGACGGCACCATATGATCTTCGAGCATGTAGCTACCATCTCAAGCCAGCAGACGGGTCATCCAGTGTAACGTCCCCGTCCACAGGACGCGAACTTCGTAGAGCGTCATCTTTTCCGGGTAACAAAGTATGAACTCTGTTGGATTCCATAAACGGATTATTTGAGTGCACCTCATCCTCCTTAATGAGACACTTATGTGGTGTCATGAAGACACTCAAAACTCACGCACTGTCACCTGACGTGAGGCACAAACAAAGCACCGGGCTTGAAATGGTCAAATTGCCACGCCATCGGGGTCGTCGACAACACTGACAGATGGTGAAGCGGGACACAGTTGGACAATCAGAGAGCTCGAGGGTTCAGCTGGAGGGGTTTTCGTGTTTATACTTATTGTTCAGCGTGCCGTGATCGTCAGCAAAGGCTCTGCGCAGACTCCACGAGCCTGCGCTGAAAGCTCGGGTACGTGTCATGCGCTATAATAGGGGGGTAGATTATACGGGATGAAATAGACATGCAAATGGCAACGCCATGTGAATACAAAAAGACAACGAAAACTCCATTACAGCAAGCCTTGGGCAAAATAGAGTGAAAATGGATATTATATCCTCAAATGGGTTAGCAAGCCAATTTAGCAAGGACTGTTGGAGACGTGGCTGCACTGAATACAAATGATGAGCGTCAAGCCAGACTGTTGGAATAAAATACTGTTTTATTTAACGATAAATTATTTCGTTAACATCTGTGGTTTCTCGTAAAGAAACCGAAATTCACAGGACAATAAAATTTTAAATTTTTTCGTATATTAGTAATGTTATTTAATAAACTCACAATACAACGCTGTCGCTTCGCTGATGGGAATATTAAGTGGAACAAGGGATGGGGGAAAGCCAGAGAGAAAGAGGAGTGAGGGAGAGAAGAGGGAGGGGGGGAGAGACGGACAGAGGGGAGATGGAGAGGGGAAGGGTTCGGAGAGAGCATAAGGGAGGAGGGGGGGGGAGACACGGGATAGGGATGGGAGGGAGATCAACCAAAACGCACGCCTTCAAGCGAAGGATTCATCGATTGGAAACACCCCGGAAGCATTTCTGAATACGAGAAAATGTTTGATGCAACCGAAGCTGTATGCTGCATGGGTAGCATGCGAAGATATAACGGGTACATTTGAATGCAGCTCTTTAGCTCGGCAGTTTCAGGCAGATTGTCACACTGGAGAGATGTTTCTTAAGCGTTATCAAGTAGCTGTATCGAAGCTCTTAAGTGAGTGTGGCCTCACTTTTCGTGGCCCACGATGAACCGCTAGGTTCACACATATTGGCTAACTATTTGGGGATTTTGGAGCCGATTGCTCAATTTGATCCCTTTTTTGCAGATCACATTGCTAAATTTGGACAGAATGGTGTAAGGCAGTACTTCTTACAGTAATATGTCATGGACTACTTGGTGAAGAACTTCATTGATTTGATGGGGCAAGACACATTAAAAAAACAAGTAGCTTTAAAACTTCAACAAGCCAAAGTATTTTTCAGTTGTTAGATTGAACACACAAGATTTATCAATGGTGATTAGCTAAACTTTTATATTCAGATTGTCAATTCGGAGGAAAAATTGGTTTGAGCGATTTATTGGATTTTAGCCGCTAGAGAGTCATAGCAGTGCAAGCCTTGTTAATGTGCACTGCAATGAAAGTAACTTGAAATTTGGACATATCTAATGTCAATGGATAATCACATGACAATGCAGCAATATTGTAGGAGCGATACAACAGTCCTGCAAAACACATCTAACTAAACCCACTGATTACTCCGCCACCGAAGGTGAAGGTTAGTTTTTCACACTGTTTCTGTTTGTCTGTTTGTCTGTGTGCAGGATATCTTCAAAAATGTTGTGGCATGAATCCGGATAAATTTTGTGGAACATGTTCGATGTGTGACAAGGATGAAGTGATTAGATTTTGGTGAAGATCTGGAATGCGGATCCCAACTACTAGAATTTTTAAAGTGATTACTTCACCATTGAGAGATATGGTTAACCGATATATAGCACGATATCTCAAAAAGTTGTGGACGGATTCGGATGAAACTGTGGTACATGTTGGTATGTGACAAGGAATAATTGATTCGATCTTTGGTGAAGATCTGTTCGCGAATCTGGACTACGAAGAATTATTTAATTCTTAACGTGATTCTTTCTTCACCATTGAGAGATGGGGCAAAAACGATATATAGCATGACATTTCAAATGTATTGGGCCAATAATGTTCTTCGTGGATCAGACATTGTGATGGTGGAGGTATGCGCTCTACCATGTGCCCTTCTAGTTTGCAGCGATGTTTCCTTGCGTTGCCCATTCATTTAATTTAGTGGGAGTTAACAGTATTAACAATCAGCTGTCTAAAAGCAATTAATTTCTTCTGGTTTCTGCAACACTGTCATGCTTTCAGCTACAGCATCTATCCGCTGGAAACAGTTTTTTTAGCGATTGAAAGCCACTCATTTTTGACAACTCAAATCTCATCAGACACATGATGGAGGCTAGCCGCGCTGATTCTAAAGAGCTCTTGTCAGAACTATAACCAATTAGGCAAACCCTGGAAAACTATCAAAGAATACGAACCAATTGACATGACATTTAAGCTGCTTCACTCAGAGCAAAATGGGAGCATTTTGTAAAACAGCCGTTTTGGCCAGTTTTGGGGCATTTCTTCAAGCCGTTTCAAAATGACCAGCTTGCAGTTACAGAGAAGTGACAATCGACCTGAAGACCAGCTCACTAATTGCAAACCACGGAATCATTTGTGGCTTCACTTTGAGATCATTTCAACACAGTTTGAAAATTCTGCTAAATTGCTGTAAGTAATGTTTCAGCAAAAATTTATCAACATGTTTTACTCGAACGCAGAAACATCAAAGTGTTCGGCGATGAATCGGAGAGCCCAAGTTTTACTCAAAAGGAAGGCCAGAAATTTCGAATTGAGCGTTCAATGTTGGATCGACCAGTTACTAGCTGGTCTTCATCCTGACTGGATGCCTATAGACTGCTTTGAATGATGCTTTGGAGTAGCTATTGAAACAATTTGACAAGACATCATTGACATTTCATACTAAGACTGCTCTGACTACTGCGTTTATACCACGTTGTAGTTATTGACCAACTCTTTGACTTCTGCCCTGAAACACAACACAAGCCAGTGTCATTGATCAATTGGTCAAGCTCGGTGTTCACATGCGAGTGTTTAAATTATTTGTCCAGGATAGCCTGACAAATTGCTGCAAGTGTAAGGCAGAAGGGCCTTCAATCAACATAGCCTTTAATATGTAACGTTGCGCTGAGAATTTTCCTGACCCTGCCAGTTACAAATTGTGAAGTAGACATTAATTTTCAAAGATGTCAAGAATGAAAAAAAAGCGTTGAGATCAATGCCTCGTCTTTCATGGCAGTTAAGTAGAATTGGGACACAAACGATATAATACAGAATTTTTTCTTCGCCACAAAAATAGGAAGAACTGAATGCTGAAGAGGTAAACCACAACATTCAAATTACATTTTTGGTTACATAATGTGATGGCATTATTGTTACATCCATGCCATTGGGACCATACTCTGTGCAGAACATTAGTGCTACCTAAGCAGTCTCCTTGGCTCTTGGACACAATCGCTGGACGGCAAAAACACTCCGACACAGGAATACCCAGCAAGCTGGCACTCATTTTGCGACCTTGGAAAGATGACAGGCAGAGTCAACACCACCATGGGATTAATTCAACAGCCAAGTGGATTGGAACTCAAGGATGCTTAGGATCCAAGCCCACCACTAAGAACCTTAAGCGCAACCACCAGAACATATATTGGTACATATGCGGTGTAAATTATCATGAGTCTACAAGATCACTAAACATTAATTACGTTCATGTTATTGTCATGTACTGCAATCTCATAAGCCAGATATATATATACACACACACACACTCAACTGGTCAAAAGTTTTAGAACACCCCCATTTTTCAGTTTTTAACTGAAATTTAAGCAGTTTCAAGTCCAGTGATTAAACCCTAATGGTACAAGGATAAGGCGGTAAAACTGCAGAGGTTAAAAGCAAAAGTTAGGTTCCAAAAACTGAAAAATAATGTAAATTTTCCGGCTTGTTATGTTTTTTTTTTTTTTTTTTTTTTTTTTTCGTGGTTTTTTTTTTTTTTTTTTTTTTTTTTTTTGTTAAAAAAAGGCCCTTTTCAGGAACAACGGTAATGGGTTTTAGCAACTGTGCAGCTGTTCTGCAGCAATGGAAGTAAATTATAGCCTTGAAAGTTGATGCAAACAAATTCCGACAAGGTTGTCCCAACTTTTTGGTGATCACTTAGCAAACCCTCTGTCTGTATAAACGCAAGTGTTTGGAACAGCTGTGTTGCAACACCCTCTGAAGCATTATGGACAATATTGCACTGCAGGAAGTAGTAATATTGCTACATAATGGTGAGAAATTGACAAATTAACAAGAAGACAGACAGACCATCATAACTCCTTAAAAGTGTAGGTCTTTCTGTAGAGAAATTACAAGGAAGCCAAGGTGTAGTGAGTACAGTTTCCTACACCAATCAAAAGAGACTGGAAACTGGAGAAACTGACAGGAAGAGGTTGGCAGACCCAAAGCCACAACACAATCAAAGAAGACAAGTTTTCTGAGAGTCAACAGTTTGCGTGTAGGCCCGGCTCACAGGACAGCAGGCTTCAAGCACAGCTGACACTGGTCCGAAGTAAGGAAGTCTAGTTTCACTGTGAAGAGAAGAGCTGCAAGTTTGACGGTGAAGTGCAGTAAGAAGAGCCATGTTTGCTAAGAATGGGCAAAATAAAGAAAAAGAGCCTTGCCTGGCCATGAAGCAGTCGCGCCAGTGGACACTGAAAAACTGGAAGAAGGTCTTATGGACCGATGAATCAAAATTTGAAAATCTTCAGTTCATCACGCATGTGTTGGGTGGGGGGGGGTGGGGGGGGTGGGGGGGTTGGTTTTTGGTACACCGTCGAGTAGTGAAAGGATGGTTCCTCAAGTGTGGAGAACCAACTGTTCAAATACGGAGGAGGAAGCGTGATGACTGGGGCTCTTTTTGCTGATCCAGGTCGGCGACTTGCACAGAGTGACTAGGCACCCTGAACCTAAAAGGGTGACCACAGCATTTGCAGCACCATGCAAACCATCTGGTCTATGCCCTAGTTGGTCAGGGGTTCAAATCCTACAGGCAAGATAACGACCAAGCATACCTCCAGGCTATCTCAGAACTACCTTAGAAGAAAAATAACAAGACGGTAATGCTTCAATCAAATGGAATGCCAGCACAGTCTTCCAGACTTAAACCCATCGAGCTTGTTTGGGATGAACTGGACGGAAGGGTGAAAGGAAAGAAAACCTACAAGTCAACAGCATTTGTGGGAACTTCTGCAACAGTGGTTGGAAGAACTTTCCGAACAATATTGATTTCCCATTGTTAGAAAGAATGCCACGAGTATTTTCGCTGTTATATTGCAAAAGGTGGCTATTTGACGAGTCAATAATTTTAGATTAAATTTGTTCAAAATAAAAACGATTCCATGATTCTTTTTTTGGTATTTAACTGCAATTGGTTTATTTGTTTCTAATCGCTTTAATTCAGAAGTACATTGAAACATTAAACATCTTAAAAGAGCAGGTTGTGGGTCACCAGACATGCTCTGAAAATGTTATCAATATGATTATATGTGCATTAATAGTTCGATGCAAACTAATTGTGGTTTGCCTAACTATTGGGAAAATTAATGAAATTTAAACTCGAAGTTGTTATTTTCTCGAGCTGTTGAAAAAAAGCTGCATGCCATAATAATGGATTGGGTGACGTCACGTTCTCAAAACAAAGCGGAACGCCCACTCGCTCAAATGAAGAGTGTCAGTTCAACGGGCCGTTTTTTTCGCTTTTTTTTGAACTTGCAACTCTCTATATTATCCTTTTTTATTTTGAATTATTGTAGAACAAAGTTATTTGGGATATTTGTAGCAAATCATGCCTGGACGTTGTCATCATGTTTTGCGAAAATGGCTGGAAACGGGTAATCGCTCCACCGATCCCGAAGGACCTAACATTCGCCGGCAGTGGATAAGATTTGAAAACAAAAAAACGGGCGAATTTTTTCCCCAAAGAACGGGTAAAGAGGATTGGATAGACTTGTCATTTGTGTGACTCATTTCCAGCCGAGGATTACGAAGGCAAAGGCAATGAGTGAGCTCGTTTCAAAAACAGACTGCTCAAGTGAGACTGAAGCGTGACG
>CM068964.1:13892552-13909076 GCA_035128595.1 Eptatretus atami | reverse complement strand
GCCCACAGCATCCCCGTCACTTGTTTCAATTGCGGAGTAGACCCGGTCCGAATAATTCAAATATTCATGTCCACATGAGAAGGGCTGATGGCATCAAATCACACGAACTACCTCAGAGATTAACCTTCGGGACCTACCCGGCATCTCACAATGGCCTTAACTCGGAACCCCATGGCCGAATATTGCTTGCACGCCTCCAGCCCCCGGTAATCTCACAAATGGGAACTACCCAACGGTGCCTCCTCATCTTCTTCCTTGCAGCTCCAACGTGGCCTCTGGATTGGGTCTGCACCACCGGAAGCTGAGGAAGTGGAGCGAGCGTGCACGCTAGGGTACAGCTGCGTGATGATCTATGCATGCGTCTATGGCAGGGGTAAGGCTGTGCTAGAGAAGAGTGAGCCATTCAAGAGAATCCGCGGTGAATGTCAGGAGGACCTGCTTCGGCTTGTCGTGGTGGGTTTGTGTAGTCGGCGCCTAGAGATCGCCAAGTGTATTTCGTGCTGAATGGTAATTGCCGGTGTGTGGTCGGAGGACGGAGGACGTTAGGACAAAGTGGTCGTTGTCGGAGCGCTGACACCAGCTCAGTTTGTGTACGCTCCCTTGCACTCCTTTGATGCTCTGCTTGACCTCGCCTTGACATCACGCGTCTGGCTGATGTGCACACGGTGAGCACTTCGCAAGAGATGAGCTTGTCCTTGATACTCGACCGTTTCGTACATCCCTCGTAAGAGCCGGGGCGGGCCGTGGGGAACATCTGAATGCGGCATCACCTACCACATTCTCACACCCAACTTGCAGCAATCACCGTTCTTTTGTGAGGATATTCACTCCCGGGCATCCTAGTCCCTGTCACGACCCTTCAGTTAACACGTGCTTCGACCCTGTCCCGACACTCCTCCATCCAGTCCATGTACGCTCCCCAATGTACGTGCCTCGAGGCCTTTTTATCTTTTCACTTTTCCTCCAGAACTTTCCTCAGGTGATTCAAACAATCCCGATCAAAAGTACCATTCTCAGGGAAAGGCAATTTACTGTTCATAAAGACAAACCCAACGTGGGTCCATAAGTTTCATCCGAATCCGTCACAACTTTTTGAGATATCGTGCATATATATTGGGTTTAGCCCTATCTTCAATAGGTGAAGAATCACTTTAAAAATATCAGATCCGGCATCCGAGATCTTCACCAAAAATTGAATCAATTACTTCTCTTGTCAACATCCAACGTGTCAATAAGTTTGATCCGAATCCGTCCACAAACTTTTTGAGATGTCGTGCAATATTAGTATCGTTTGGCCTATCTCTCATGTGAAGATTATATAAATTGTATCAGATCCGGATCCGATCTTCACCAAAATATTCAATTCATTCTCCTTGTCACACACCAATGTCCAAGTTTTCAAGTCCAATTGTCACACTTATCGGCAATACTTTTCATCTTCTCAGGATATTCTAGGCAATCGATTCGTTCCGACAAACCAACGTTGTCCTTGCACAAACTTGCCTAATCATCCAAATCTGCAATATTTTGACAACCTTGACAAACAGACAGAAAGGGGTGAAAAACAACCTCCTTCACCTTTTGGGCGGAGTAATATCCGATTTCTGATGCGTCAGCAAAATCGAAATCAATTCGTCCTTGTTGCACACGCGAACCTGTCCCAATTTTCGTTCCAAATCCGTCTGTACTTTTGAGATATCGTGCCATTAGATATTCATTTTGGCCCCGTGTCTGATCATGTGAATAATAAACTAATTTTAAAATTCTTCATATCCAGTCTTTCACAAAAAGCAATCAATTTGTCCTTGGTCGTCAACCCCCCCCCCCCCCCCAACATGTCCTCCAAGTTTTCGTCTGAATCCGTCCATAACTTTTTGGAGATATCCTGCTCACAAACAAAATGGTGAATACATATTATAACAAAAACCTAATTTGACTTTGAAACAATATGAATGAAACTGTGCATTCAGACATTTGGGGTGGTTAAACCCCCCCCCCCCCCCTCTGCCGATGTACAATGGAAATAAAGGTAATTATCGTGGCTTTTGTGGTGGCATTGCAAAGATGATAGAAGAGCACGAAAAAATCAATGGTAATGGCTCAACAATGGCTGCTTTGATAGGCCAATGTCCAATAAGCAGTCTTAAAACCCCCCTTTGAAATCACTCCATGATCTGTAGAGTTATGTACAACCCAAAGTAATAAGTCGATGGTTCTTTCTACACGTCATCGCTGAACTGTTCTTGTGAGAGGGACCTGTTATGAAATTAGTATTTTATGATAAATCGAAAAAGGCATTTTAAGAATCCTCTGTTCTTATGAAAATATTTTTCTTTTAATGATCTTAAAAGGCATTTCGTTGCACAGATGTCGGGTTCTTTGCGTCCTTTCACTCTTCGTCTTTCCGACAGTGGCTCCGAGGCTGGAGAAAAAATTGTCTTCAAAGGCACCTTCGGCTGTCATTATGTCCAACATTTATTCTCAACCTGAACCTTTTCGCGCGAGATTTTTTTCCTCTCAGGTCATTAACGAATAACATTCTGGCCTCGATCTGGTTTAAAGGCTTCAGGTAACAGAGTTTGACAACGCAACGGTCAGTTTCTGGAGGCTCCTTCGGTCCATCTGGTATATGCTTTGCCTTTGTCGTGTCACTGTTGGCTTAAACCCTCGACACGAGAAGCTTCTCCCCACGTCCGTCTCATCGCTTCCGCATTTTGGTTGCTGGAGGGTGGGTGGAGGGACGTTGGATGATGGATGGTTGATGAGATGAGGGGTGGATAGAATGGGTGGATGGATTGATGGATAGGATGGATTGATAATGGACGGAGATTGACTGAACGTGGAAGGGAATGGATGATGGTGGATGAAATGAGTGAAGGATGGTGATGGATTGACGGACGAGGATCGATGAATGGACAGTTGGTTTGAGTGGTGGGTGGAGGGATGGTTGGATTTATGGATGCTTGGTAATTGACGAGTGGTGGAAGGATGGTGACGGATTGATCGATAAGTGAACTGGTTGGTTGGGCGGTGGTGAGGGATGAGGACGATGGATCGATAAGTAAGACGTTGTTGAGTGGGTGGATGATTATTTATGTGGACGATGGCTAGGTATAATGGAATGGATGGATGATGATGGTACACCTAACGTGTAGATTTTAATGTTGGTTGGGAAAACTCTAAAATCGGCCTCAGGCAACATTTTCTGATTTCATCACCAGGGCGTATAGCATGCAAGACCGCTCCAGTCGACCAACATGAACCTCACAGTTAGTTCCTTGAACCTAGGTGATGAAGACCTTTACGAATGTGATTGTTATATCAAGGATCCGTCTGGTATTAATTTGCAATTGGTCACTGGCTTCAACACTCAATACAAATTTTTATTACGAGACCCGTCGCATCAAAATCTACACAGTGCCTTCAGGAAGTTTCACACTCTTCTTGATTTTGGTCACATTTTTTTGTGTTACAGCCTGAATTTAAATAAGGAATGAGAATTTAATTTTTTTTGTACCGATCTACACGAAAATACCCATAATGACAAAGTGAAAACAATGTTTATAGAATTTTGTTAGCAAACGTCAAGTTGAAAATAAGCTGAATATCCTTGTGTCAATAAGTATTTCAACCACTCTTTTGCTATGACACTCCAAATTGAAGCTTCAGGTTGCATTCAAATTTCTCTTGATCACTTTAAGATGTCCTCCAGCAACCGTGATCGGAGAGGCACCGTTGGCAATTCAATTGATTGGACATGATTTAGAAAGAAACAGCAACTTTCTATAAATAGGGCCCCATTAGTTGGACCAGTGCATGTTCAGAACAGAACGACACATGAGTCCACGAACTGTCCGTCGAACTCCAATGATAGAATTATGAGGAGGCATGATAACTGTGTAGTTAGGTATGGAGCATGCCCAGAGCAGCACGTCAGTGTCGCACTTTCCACTGAGTACTCCAGGGGCCTCCATCTTGCGCATCCTCGCAGCAGGTACGACCCATCCCATTTCCTTGAGAATGCCAATCAAACTCTGCTGCAACCATGAGGCATGCCGTATCCCATTGGCCTCCTCCACTCATGAGGCTCCCTCGCTGAGAGAATTTGGTGTGAACAGGGCAAACGCTCAGGAAATTGAGGCACATGTTCATACAGCCGCATTCTGATTGCACACACACACCATCTCACTGGGAACATACTCTGTGCAGAGGCTGATGTACTATTCTAAGCAGTCTCCTTGCTATTGGGCACACATCTGGACAGAGCCATACTGACTACACGACACAGCAAGCTGGCACTGCATCTTGCCAACCTCGGAAGGATACAGCAGAGCTCAACTCACCTGTGTAATTCAAACAGCCGAGGTGGTATTTGAAGCTCAGGAACCTAGTGATCCCAAGCCCTAGCTGCCGAACATTAAGCCACAATAACACACCATACACAGACAAATCTCATTCGAGTCTCTTCTCAGCAACTGCTCATTGGACACAAACGTTGACCAGCGATAGCAAGGATCTCTGAAGAGGACCTGGCACCGAAGGATTTAAGGCTTGTCTCAGATCCTTTGTCAGAGTCCAGAGGTCTCACATCCCGAGAGCAAGATTAGAAGCATCCAAGACCTGAAGACTCGAACTTTCGTCCTCCTATAGGTACCGGACAGCGGCCACAACACCATGATCCAGTTGAATCCTAGACTTCCAAGCCACCCAGACCGTTACTATTGACCTCTAAGCTCACAGCCAGCGAGAACATGAATATCACTTCTGCCAAGGGAAGTGAATGTCTCCGTCCGGACCTCAACTCCTCACACAAAACAGGTCAGGCACAGATGCAGCATCCAATATGATCATTAAAGCCTAGATCCTTATAGATTGGGGAGTATTAATAAACAATTTCTAGAGTGTTCCAAATTCCTAAGAGCTAGTGTTCCATCATTAGAGATATTGGAAAGAAATATGAACAACCCAGACTCTTCCCGAGAGCTGGCTGTCTGACCAACTGTAGTAAGTGCAGGCAAGAAGGACCTTGGCAGGTCGGTGACCATAACCAATGATCATTCTGAACAGAACTACCAAAGTTCTTGGCTCGGATGGGAGAACCTGCCAAGAAGGCCACAATCTCTGGAGCAACTCTCAAATTCTCAGCTTCATTGGATAGGTTGACCAGACAGAAGCGCACTCTCGAGAAAAAGGCACATGACAACATTGCCTGGAATTTGCAAAAAAGTATGTAACATTACTCTGAATGAGAGGCAAAATATTCTGTGGTCTAACGAGATGAAAATTGAACTCTTGGCCTGAATCAAAGCGCTACGTCTGGTGGAAAACAATCATCAGCTTATTCACTCCATCTTAAACCATCCCTACAGTGAAGCATTATTGGTAGCAGCATCATGCTATGGGATGCTTTTCAGCGGCAGGGACTGTGAGACTTGTAGGTTCGAACGGAAGCAATGTAAGGACAAATAACAGGCAAATCCTTAAGGAGAACCTGCTTTTCAGAGTGCAAAAAAAGGAACTGTCGACTCTGCGGCGCGAGATTTATATTGCTAAAGGTCAATGACCCAATTATTAAAGCCAAAACAACACTAGAATTGGCCTTCAGAACAAGAAAGTTGAAGTCCTTGAGTGGCCCAGCCAAAGCCCCAGACATCATCCTATTGAGAATCTGTGAAAGAATTGAAGATTAACTGGTTCACGCATACTCCATGCAACTCGACAATGCTGAGAAAATCTGCAAGGAAGAACGGAGAAAATCCCACAAATCTACAAAAGCTGCATACAGACATACCAAGAAGACTCGAAGCTGTAATCGTCTGTTCAAGGCAGTTCAACAAAGTGTTGACTCGGGCGGTGAAATAACTTATTACACAAGGACATTTTCAGCTTTTTAATCTGTTTAATTTGATTTGTAAAGAATTTCTAAAACCATGTTTTTAACTTTTGTCATTATGGGCATTGTGTGTGAGATCAGTGACAAAAATTTAAAGTTAAATCCATTTTTTAGAATTCGGTGCACTCACATACAAAATGTTTTGAATAAAAGTCGAGGGGTGAATACTTCTCTGAGGACTATATCATATATTATATATATTATATATATATATATATATTATATAATATATATATATATTATATCGATAATCAACACATTTCAAATGGAGAACTCACCACCATTAGATGCATTTCATGTGCATCAGATGTGCATTAAATGTGAATTGTTGCTCCAGCTTAGTGCTTGATGACAGAAGATCCTCTTTCTTTTTGCCATCTTCGAGCTTTTGGTTCAATCGGCTTCTACTTTTGATGTGTGAACAATTCGAGTGACCAATATGTAATTTCAAATTTTCAGTCAAGTACGATAAAAAAATTGACTGATTTTATGTGGTATCTTGAGCTTTTGACGTTTTGATCAAATTATTACTTATCTTCTCCATATTCTCAATGAATAAAGCTGTATGTGACCTGCTTGCACAGACTCAGAGCGTGCGCAAGCCTTTTCAGTCGAACATCAATAGTGACTATGCCTGGTGTTTGGGTTTATGGTAGGTGGTGGGCTTGGGATCCTCGCTTCCTGAGTTTAAAGTCCCCTTGGATCTTTGAATTATACCGAGGTGGTTTAGCTCTGCCTGTCACCCTTCCGATTGGCAATAAATGAGTGCCAGCTTCCTGGCTATACTGTGTCGGTTGGTTGACCTGTCCAGATTGTCTCAATAGCCAAGAGAGACTGCTTCAGCAGCAACCAAAGCTCCACACAGACTATGGTCCGTCATATGGATGGATCATGTGCTGTCACATAGTCAAGTTCTTATTGTTACACCTGATAACCAATTGAGTTGGCTTCTTCTTGAGTGGAGCTTGTGGAATGAGCGTTTGATTCAGCGGTTCCTCATAAGGACTCACAGGATCTCTTCAAAATTCCACGGCATCATTGGGTTGTTCTCATAAAGCAAAATCAGGGACTTCAAGCTCTTGGCGTTTAACGTTCCATTCTAGTATATATACCAAACTAACATTCCACCTCATACTGTTTTCTTGTTAACTCGCCATTTGGTTTGATTTCTGCCATCTTTTTCACATCGACAATACTCTGACAGAACCGGATCTGATTTATTTTTGCGGACTTCTACTCGGGCTCACCTGGATGTACATTTGTATATCAACTTCCGTTTGAGCATCGCCACGATTTGTGGTGACTCTCAGTATCGAACGTACCATGGTTGTCTATCAAACGGATCTGTGCTCCACTGCTTTCATGGCGATGCTTCGGATTTCCGCCGTCTGCATCTTCCGATCTGTGGTTGAGTTGGAATTTTGTTGTCTGGATTGCTCTATCACAGCATACGAATACAAAAAATCACACAATTCAACTTCGTACCAAGATTTGTTCGAAAATTTGATCACAAAAGCTCAAAAAGTACGGCCTCAGACCGACACACATTATTAGTCCGTCTCCCATTGTAGCGATCTCATATAGCTCTCGTCTCACCGCTGCGTGCGGACGGACTAATAATTTATAGTGTTGGGAAGCGTCGAGAGGGCATCAAAACTTATCATGAGGAGTTCATATGAAAACTATTATTCGCATGCAAATGTTCATACATGACTATTCAGCATTTGTTAATAAAAAATGATTTTAAAGATCGCCAGAGAGCAGACTGCAGCATCTGCACCCATTTCCACCTGTCCAGCTGGCTGCAGACTTCCAAGAAAGGAGTGGTGCGCCTGAACAGACTGGTACAGGCGCATTGGATGCTTTAAAGGCCTGCCATTGGTACCTGGGAACCTTGGCTGACACAAGCAAGCTGTTGATTGTGGAGAGCCCCAGACTGCAGACACACTTGATGGAAGAGTTCCATCTACCGGTTTTCTCGGAGGTTGGAACGCTCTTGCACAGCTCGATCAGGCAGACCCGAGAATGGACTGAGATCTGCGGGTGTAACATGTTGAATGACTAGACGATCGGCCACATTCTCAAAGAAGATCGTTAAAAAAAATCCCAGAGTTTAGCACGAGGATGAAGGAGTCTTATACATCCACTACAAAAACGCACCCTTATACACAACCATATATAACATTTCCAAGTATTCTGCAAAACTGGAGTTCTTGAAGCATGATGAGGCGATTTGTGTTTCTACAGTGTTAAAGCAACGATTCGATTTAAATCAAGGTTTAAAGATGTTTGAAATGTTTCATATTAATACGGGTTTTACACGCCTTTTTACCAGTGAAAATCACCCACCTATCTATACATGTTACTTTCATTATTTGTCCTGTGGTATGTGCCATTAGAACGTCCTTAAAAAAAAAAAGAGAAATTTTCGTTTGGAATGATTTTCCAATTTTGTTTGCGGGCCAAGACAGCGAGACAGAGTGTAAAATATTATTCTCACCCCTTCGCATCGATGCGATTCGGGAGAATTCAAAAGCACTGGATGGTAATAACGGCAAACTTGTCTTGCCATTTGTGTTTCAAAGTATAACATTCAATATAAATAGCTGTTCCTCGATCATAAACTAAATGATCAGTAGAGTGATAAGACAGACAGACAGTTCCGGATGGAGGACATGAGCCGAAGTTTGCTAACCCCACCTTCGCTTACTGCGTGCGTGAGTAATTACCTTGTTGACCCGTCTTGAATCAATTTGCAGCATTGTTAACCAGCAAAAGCATTGCCTAGTGCCACAATTAACTGCCCGTTCTCAACAAAACATGCATTACACCACCGATCTAGTACACACACACCATTTTAATCGCTGTGCATCCTGATTCTGATGTACCATATCTGTTATCAGAGCATCAGTGCTGCTGAGCCAGTTACTTGGCAGGGTTAACCTGGGGTGGTTTGCCATTGCCCTCCCAGCAGTTGTTAGGGACAGGATTTGAAATGCCATGGCCCAGTGATAACTCGCTTTACTCTTCCCAAGAGGACACTCATGGGATCTTTAATGTCCACGAACTAATGCCGGCAGATGGGATACCCGTTATAACATCCATCCGAGGGACGGCACAACCACATTGAGGAATCACCCTGCCTCGTGAAATACCAGGAGACAGTTTATAGCTGGCTCAGGATTCAAACCCAGGCGAGACAGCTTGGAGGCTGAGTGTGCGTACCTCTAGGCCGTCCTGCTGGTCTCCCTGTGATTACGAGTACATTTTGAGAGACAACCATACAGGTATCATAAAGTGAGCCAATTGATAAAAGGTCACCTAAACAGCTGGGTGACCTCGTTTGTCACCTCAGACCTTGAACAATTTCTTGATACAGACAAAAGAAAACAAACAAATGGACAGATGATCAGATCTTACTACCATTTCTGAATATTACAATTTAGACTTCAGTCCTCATTCTGAAAGAAACAAACTGATTTAAAGCTAAAGCAAAGAATCCCTTTGTGCAGTTTTTACAACATGCAAGATTGACAAGAATTCACCTTGAGGTATGCATGCTCAATGCTGAGTGCTAGCCTGGGTCGATCCTGACACAGCTATAAACTCCAACCCTGGTGTTCGCACGTACAGCAAGTACCAATGTTTGTGCCGTCCATCAGATAGATGTTAAACGCGAAGAAACCTCGACCAATACCAGTTGTTGGTAAAAAGTGGGTGGGTTATCATTGGCACCCAGAATAAATCACAAATGCCTACCTAAATTGCAGGTAGCAAGTTGGGCAGAAATACCTTGTGTTGATTTGTGTCCTGCTGTTCACATATAATTCAGTTTAAAATAAAGTTTTAACAGGTTTAAAGGTGTATAAATAAATTCTGGGTTTTCCCTCCGTTTTACCCAGTGTTCATACATCACCCTATTTAACAAGTTACATGAGTCATTTGTAATTGTTGTACATGTCCTTTATGATGTCCTTAAAAACAGTAAGTTTCCTGTTTGGAATTATTTTCAATTTTGTTAGACGACCAGGCAGCCAGACAGACTAAAAAGAAAAATCTCACTCCTCTCTGGGTATGTGCGATTGTGATGAATTCAGAGCCAAAGTACTGTTAAAACTGGCAAACTCTGTCCTATTCATGCTGAAAATATTTGTTGTGGGCCGGGTTCGGTGACTATAAACGACCACTAGGTGGAGCAGTGAGTGTCTCCCACCGAGCAATCCGCAATTTAGGTCGTGACTCTCGGATAAGTCCGAGAGTTCACGGTCCCTGAGCAGACCGTGGTCGCAATATTTTTGATGGCGTGGGGAGGAGGGTTAATTGCCTAATTTCAATATACCTAAATACCCACGTCGTCCAACTACCGGGGAAAACCACACCCTCGGCCGACTTTTTCCGATCGAGTCACTATCACCGACTCGATCCGGCGTAAACCGAGCGGAAGTTACCAAAGCCGTGCCGGACCAAATGAACAATTTATGGCACGAACGCCTTACCAATTCTTCAATACACACCATGCTAGGCAATGGAGGAAAGCACAGAAAACGAGCTGGTACAATTAACAGGAGGTATTTATAAACAATAATCGGGGAGGGGAAGCACACGAAGGCAGAATTATCACAAATAAAAGGCAGGCAATGTACAATGAGCAAAAGCACTGAACAATCCTACTTAAAGACGGAGCCACGGACACGCACAACACACAAAAGAAACTGGACCCCGTGGGTCTTTAGTCGTAGAGCCGGCCGGGGTACCTGTCCGCCTCGTGCGTCACACCGACTCCAAAAAACCACCACAGTGGGACTCGAACCCACGACCCGAAGTCCACGGCCCACGACCTGCGCTGCTCGAGCACCACCACACTGTTCGGTCACCACCACCACGGTGAGCACCCACAAAGACCAGCACACGCTAGAAACCACGACCGCCGACTGCTAATCGAGACCAAAGAGCGCAGACCCTATCGCCACGATCCTGCAGAACCCACTCGTCCTGACCACCACACCCTCTTCTTGAAGGTGGGAGGGTTTCTTTCCTCGCCACTCGCCTCTGATTGGACGGTCGTGTGTCAGGCGACTCGTGGCGCCCTTCATTGGTCGGGCCGAACACTCCATCTGGCTAAGGTGGAGCCAGCCCTGAGGTGACGAAAACCTCGCCATTCTGTGGTCCCGAACACGTGCATAATGGGACCGGGTCGAGTGGGGGATGTGGCGTTTGTTGTTGATGAGATTAATAAACCTGACTATAAAATAAACTTCGCAGCGCACACACGTAATTCCCATTAGACAAAAGAAGGATTCTAACTATAAACACATACTTATCGAAATAACTGAACTACGGGGACTCTGGGCTGCTTGTGTGCACAAGTTTCCAAATCCGTCACAAATATAACATTCGATCTAATTAAGTTTTTTTTTTTCTCAATCAGTAAACTGATGACAACACGACAGTATGGACGTAAAACCAAACTGCTTAACCCCATTTAGTTTCGCGTGCACGGGGCTAATGAGAACACGTATAGTAACAGACATGGTCAACGTCTATTTCATGACGTCCCTCGATCAGATGGACATTAAACTGGGCGTTCGATCTGCTGGCATTAGTTGGTGGAGATAAAGACCCCACGGTGTCTTTTGCAAAGAGTCGGCGATATCGCCACACCCTGGCCAAATTACAAATTCCTGCTCTAACGATACAGGAAGAGCACTGCATCAGCGCGACACCACGACTCCAGAAAGGATGCAACCAGCAGCCACATGCCTCGTACGAAATGTATGAATTGCATAAATATAAGATTTAGTAAGAAAATGTCTTTCATTATAATTATATATTCTTATGTATTTGGAAAATAGAAAATCCCTCATTCGTACAACTTTTTTTGAATTGTCCCACGAAGCGACCTCAAACATTTGTTTGTTAATGCTGGAGGACAAGTGTGTGTGAAAGAGCAGACACACTGTAATGTATACAAATAAACCGAGACATGCACAGCCAAACTCGTATGACGTCACGTATCGTGTAATATCACCTCTTCACCTCGCTCCACCCGAGAAGCATCGACCAATCAGTGACTGAGGATGGCTGAGACCGCCAGACCAACAGGAGCATGTAGTTCTTCTCTGATGGTGCAATGCTACCCCTTTGATGACCCCTAGGAATTTTAACGTAAAATTATATTGTGTTATATATATTTTCTGAAAACGCGAAAATGGGCGAATAAAACTGTGATGTATTGTGAGTATATAAATAATCGTTTGTTATAAAGGACTACTGTTCATTTTAACTAAAGTTTTGAATAATCTATTTCAAGACCAATATTTGGATAAGATTCTCCACCATAGGAAATACTTCGTGTGTACCTTTTTTGGACATCAGAGAGAATCTATTCATATCATGTGCAGGGGTGAGGAGATTGGGTGTGTGTGTGGAAGGGGGGGGGGGGATAAGATGGAGGATGAGAATAAATTGGAAAATATGTTGAGTTTCTATAAATGTTCTCAATGTTTCTTAAATTTAGAGAAATAGTTCTCTAAATTGAGAAAATAAATATGTTGAAGATGGAGGATGAGAAGAGGTAATTGAGATTAGGGAGAAGTGAGAAGGAAACAAGGTCGATAAATATATACGTTACTATATATATATATATTATATATATATATATATGCCTTCTATGGAAGGCTTATCCCTGTCAGATTCACCTTGCAGGGGTCTCAGCTGCCATTTTGATTCAGCTCCTCACAAATCCTTGTTTTGGAAACACAATCTATTCTCACAGATGAAGTACTGTACATATTCAAAATAGTTTCAGATTTGAGGATCGATCTTGTGGACTAAATAAGTGTCAAAATCTGGAGGGAAATCTGAAAATGTAAAGAAATTACCAATTCTTATAACTAAGCGTATTTATTTAAGGAAGGCTATGATCCCACCTCCATATTCACACAAGAACATGTGAAATGGCTAAAGTATTAAACTTAACTTTTTTAATGTTCCAACAATAATATTGAATGAATTTTCCGCTCCGCTCCGGGAGACACGTCTGGTATCTCCCTTCAAATGTGTCCCAAATACTTTACCTTCCTCCTGGCAAAACTGCAATTATTGGCTTTCGATGCTTTGTGTCCCTTCTCTGCTGAGCGCCCCAACAGCATCAAAGTATCTTGTTTTCACACGCTCCCTTTGACCCGAACAGATGAGCAGGTCGTCTAACATATTGGATTCAATGTTGGATCGCTGGAAAAACTACGTCATCTAGGTCGTCTTTTAATGCTCGGGAAAACAAAGTAGGCTCTCGGTTTATCCTTGTGGAAGCATAGTCCAGATATTGTCTCCTTTATACGTGAACGCCAAAAAAGGAATTGTGACTCAGGGGCTATCGGGCACTGAAAAAAAGCTGAACAAAGATCTACGACAGTATAATGGGTAGTATGTACTTGGGATACTTGCTAGAATGGATAGCTGGATTTGGACGACGGGGTAGGCCGGGATCACAGTCTCATTCACCGCCCTCAGGTCTGTACAAACCTCCACGTCGACTTTCCGGGTTTTCGCACAGGGTTAAGATCGGCGTATTACATTGACTGACTGTGGAATAATTGTTCCTTGCTTCAATAACACTTCCACTACCGAGCTATCCTGCTTCGCTTCTTGACGCAATGGGTATTGGGGTTTGCGAGGCAGCTTCTTTGATGTATCTATATTGATCTTTACTGGGTGCATGCCTCTAATTTGCCCCACGTTGTTCGCATGTGTTGCCCACAGACAAGTCGGACCTTGCTCAAGCAGTTCAGGTAATTATCTGACCCCCTGTTTCTGAGAGATCAACCAT
Organism: Eptatretus atami; assembly: GCA_035128595.1. Taxonomy (NCBI): domain Eukaryota; kingdom Metazoa; phylum Chordata; class Myxini; order Myxiniformes; family Myxinidae; genus Eptatretus; species Eptatretus atami. The sequence continues at coordinate 13,895,355 of CM068964.1, read as the reverse complement.
CTCAAACACAGCCTTCACAGTCCCCCCCCCCCACACTCTGACCAACAATATCCATCCGCTCCGATCTTCCATTGTCCTTTTACTTGGCTAGACCCTACCAAGGTCACTTCCGATGCTTTCTTTAGACTGGTTACCATGTCCCTATGTCCGTTGTTTGTAACCTCTCACAATCGCTAAGGTAACATGTGGTGTAACAGCGACGCGTTGATTCCACAGTTTCAATTGCTCCTGCATCAGATGCACCTCCAGGCCATACCTTGCTTCCCATCCACATTGTCCCCAAGTTATGTCAAAACTCTGGTGTGATTTCGAAGTCGTTTCCTTTCCAGGACGTTATTATCTTTTCCTTTAACGTCGCAATCTGCAATGCAATGTAATCGAGTCTGCACCTGTCCGTGTCAATCTGTATACTGACTAGCCAGTCGCACACCTCGATACGCTTCCTCTTCAAATTGGACACGCACACTGCAAAGTTAGATTGCTTCACAATCCGTCACAGTCACCGGTATACAAGATTCTCGTATTCTCCTGCAAAGATTCAGCATGGTTATATGCGATTCGTTAGCATATCCAAATACAACTCCGTCGGGGGTACATTTCACTGTACAATTCAGCTTACATAATAGATCTCTTCCCAACAGATTAATTGGCATGTCAGTAGCCATCAAAAATGCATGTTGCACCGACAAAGGTCCAATCTCTACCCGTAGTGTTCAGACAGTGGGATCGCCATGGCAACACCTGATACACCTACAACCTTTACTTTTTCTTGCGATAAAGGTGCGTTGGAAAGTCACTTTTCCTGATCGCAGATTTTGTTGTCCCTGTGTCCACCAGGAGAGAATCTCTCGCTTCAATTGTCAAAGTCAGTCTCCGTTCATCACCCGGTTTTGAAGTCAGCACGGTAATTCAGATGAGGTCCCTTCCGTTCTCTGTCATAAAGCAAACGGGTTATGGGGCAGAGGTGTGGAAATGAGCTCTGATGTGGAGGGGTGGAAATGAAGCAGCTTGCTCAGCCTGTGTTCCCATCCGTCCTGCTGATGAATTTGCACCTAGTCTTTGTTTGGTTGCATCGGTCGCCTCTCTCCTGCCGGTCTGTTGTACCATAAGTGCGGACCATTCCTGCGTTCGGGCACTCCCTTGAACAGTGACCTGTTTGCCCACACGCACGACAGACTTTTGCGCAGGTCTCGGTGTTGTGGTCGGCCACCCGGTGACGGCTCGGCCCGCGGTAGTGTGCATTATAACTCGCATTTCTTCACTTGGCTATTCTCCTTGCCCGTTTACCTGAGTCGGCATCAGTTTAGCCTCAGTCTCAGCATGACGCTGTTCGATCAAAGAACTGCAATGGGTTATATAGGGCATCAGATCCTTCACATCCTTTGATTCCTAGCCGAACAACACTCGCTTGACCTCACTCTGAAATTTTGCTGCCAACCGCTGATAAAGGCATGAGCGAACGGGACACCTTCTTCATCTTTTAATCCAGAGTGATGCTGATACACACTCCGTAACCAGTTCTAGGGTAATCCAACGGATCTTCAGATGAGCGTTGTTTACACGCTTCATTCCCCCAATCTGTTTTGAGTGGCGCTACCCCTGTCACCGGTGTCAATGAGCTTTTGACATGTTATTTGAGCTCATCTCTGGTTCGGGCACTTCACTTGGCCATCCCGTGACTTGTTTCAATTGTCGGAGTAACCCTCGGCACAATCAATTTCAACAAAATATTCATGTCCACATAAGTCGGCTGATGGCATTCCACAATCACACGCAACTCTCGTTGAAACTTTTGGGATACTCTCTACCTTCGCATCTCATTGGCAATGGCCCTTAACTCGGAACCCCATGGCCGATATTGCTTGCACGCCTCCAGCCCCGGCGTAATCTCACATGGGAACAGTACCCAACGGTGCCTCCTCATCTTCTTCCTTCGCAGCCTCCAACGTGCCTTGTCTGGATTGGGTCTGCACTCCGACCTGTCACCAAGAGGAGCCCACTCTTAGTCGTTGTGTCGCAGCAGGTTTCCTCTCCACCGCTCTCCGTAATCTCCTCTTTTTGTACTCCTCCTGTGGCTCCTCTTTGATGCTCTTCCTGCCCTGTACCATCATCGCCCGCTGCGCCCCGTCTTCGATCCTCGAGCGGCGGCGCCGTGTGGAACTATGTCCTGCGAATAGGGTGGGCCACCTATCGGCTCCTCTCCATCATCCTCGAACTTGGACAGGGCAGCTCGCGTTTCTTTTGATTTATTTCAAGTCTCACGGGCATCTGCATGAGTCACCTGTCCAGCTGACCCTTCAGTTAACAGCCGTGTCTTTTCGACCCTGTCCGCACTCCTCCATCCAGTCCATGTACGCTCCCAATTACGTGCCTCGAGGCCTTTATCTTTTCACTTTTCCTCCAGAACTTTCCTCAGGTGATTCAAACAATCCCGATCAAAAGTACCAATTCTCAGGGAAAGGCAATTTTACTGTTCATAGCCAAACGCACCAATTTGCAACGTCTCTCACAGAGAATCAGGTCCGTATTATCGAACATATACCTCGCACATGTCCTCTGCGTGGCCTGGGGCAGGCTTGCTTCGGTATACCAATCTCATCACTCTTTCCCACGCATTTCCCATCCTGCTAAATCGTTACCCAGTCACAAATACACGAATATGCACTTCATATAGCGATAACACAACAAATCTGGCCAGCAACTGTGATAAAGCAACTATATAGTATTAGTGGTGTGTTCGAACCACAACCCTCACACACAATCACACAAGTGGAGCTCGGCTTCGAACCCCTCGCTTTGCAGT
>CM068964.1:13879353-13892527 GCA_035128595.1 Eptatretus atami | reverse complement strand
GTGGGACTCCAACCCCCCTCCCTTTTGGCCAGAGGGGATTGGCCTTTCTCCCCTCTGCCTGCTGTACCGAGTACAGCACAGTGAGCAGAGTACTGAACTCGCTCAAGGTACGGCGGAGACTCGAACTCCCCGTGAAGAGATCCCTGATCTCTGTTCAGCCCCGTAGGCTTAAGCGGTCTGTAACCACAGGATCCCCTCAGGCCTATCAATAAAAATTCTCTGACATGTACTTTCCTTTGTCGATGTACGTTACCCGCTAAGAACAGGCCCACCATCAGGGATAGGGGCGAACACTCTCCGCTTACCTTCTAGTCTGCGATGCTCAAGCGTTCGCCGTCCCTCCGGACCATGGACTGCCTCCAGGGATTTAGTAAATCCGAGTCATGGCACCAATTTGTTGTGGAATTTGTTGTCTTAACCGACTGTGTAAATACTATTATTCAATTTGCAATACACAAATAATCCACTGTCCACAAGGAAAAGTACATTTGATCAAAGAACATTTATTGCACGGTACCACGGAGTCCAAACCACTGAGATGTAAACATCCACAATGATTTGCACTAAACTAAGCTTACATTTCCTGATATATATGCTTTGGTAGGAGTGGAGGGGTCTGGGAGAACAGAGAGAGAGAGAGAGCATGATGACCTACAGCTGGCCTTGGTGAGATTGGTTTCACACGAAAAAGGCATTTTACTGGTCAAACAAAATACTAAGAAGCAGACAGGGAAGGGGAGTGGAGGAGAGGTGGGAGATAATACATTAGGTTATAGGTCCGAGTAAGAATGTGATTATATACTTTTTGAATACAAGGAATTGAGTATATAAAAAGGCAGTGAGTACATGGGTAAAAACCAGTGAGTACAGTAAAAGAAAAGGCAACTTGTTTAAAAAGGAATATTCCCCATTACCCCTGTACTACAACCTCTTACATGCCATACCCACTTCCCAGGGGCTGCGCTTGACTGCTCCTATTACATACACCACCCTATAGAACATCTCCAAGTACTGAAAAACTGGAGGTTCTTGTAAGTATTATGAAGGCGATTTATGTTCTACAGTGTTCAAGTATATAATTCAATCTAAAAAATTACCCCCGTGTGGGGGTGACGGTCATCTCTATAATGTTTTTTACTTTATCATATCGATGAACCGTTGCCAGATATCTCCTAAAATGACGACGAGATAGGTTTTGAAAATGGCGACTTTCACAACTTTCGTGACTCGTGACCTTGACCCTGACCTCGAATCCGGGAAAAAAATGTCGTTGGGTATCACTCATCGACCTCTACCCACATACCAAATTTCATCAATCGGAAGTAAAAGTTTTCTTTGTACCGGGAGGTGTTTTTGACCATCTTTCAGGTTACGTGGCGGCCAAACGGGAAGGAAATCAAAAATCTGTTCGGTTAGATACAAGATAATATTTTTTACTATCATAATCAATAAACAGTTGCCGAATATCTGTTAGAATGGCAGACTAGATAGGTTTTGAAATGTGATTTTTATAACTTACGTGACCTCGTGACCTCGTCCCTGACCTTAACCCGGACAAAAGTTATATCGTTGTGCAACACTCATCGACCTCTACCCACATACTAAGTTTCATCAAGATCGGAAAGAAAAATTGTTGACGGACGGACATTTGGTCCGGCTTTATTAGGTCATCTCGGTAGAGATGACCTAATAAAAGGTTTAAGAGTGTAAAGGCGAAAAATAAATTTAATCAGGTTTTTACCACAGTTTTACCGAGTGTCTACTACATCACCCTGTTGAACACGTTACATTAGTTCTTCCTGCCTGTTGTTTGGGTCCTTTATGTCGTGAAAAAACAATGAGTTTCCTGTTTGGAATGATAATTATCAATTTGGTTTCACTGCCAGGCAGACAGAGGGAAAATATCATCTCACTCCTCTCTGCGCATGTGCGATTGAGACAAATTCAGAGGCAAAGTATGGTAAAAACGGCAAACTTCTCTTCCTATTCATGTTCTGATCTGTGTTCAAAAATACAGTACAACATTCGATTTAAATAAGTTTTTCCTCGATCATAAACTGAGAAGACAGACAGACAGACACAGACAGACGTCCAAACATGAACCAATTGCTTAACCCCGCTTTCCGTGTCGGGTGTGCAGGGAAACTAGAAGAGCACTCTGTAGAGCACATACCTCCTTCAGGCTGAACAGTTTACGTTTTGTATCCCACTGATGGGCCGGATCTATATCCGGACCTGAACCAAAATCGAATCGACTCGTTCTTGTCATGTAACCAACACACCCACCAAGTTTGTCATAATCCGTCCACAGCTTTTTGAAATATCGATTTGGGACCAGTCTCTCAATGGTGAAGAATCACTTTTGAAATTCTTGCATCCCAATCTGGATTTTCACCAAAATCAAATAAATTAGTCCTTGTCACAGACACAACCAATCCATAAGTCTTGTCTGAATCCGTCCATCAGGTTTTTAGATATCCTGCTCACAGACAAAAACACAGCCAAACTAGAAATCACTCATAGAGCAACACTTGGTGAAACACACCAAACTAGAAGGGCACTCGGTAGAGGGCATACCTCTGCCCGGATCCGGATCTTCACCAAAATCTAATCAATTTGTCCTTGTCACACACTTGATCTGTCCACAAAGGTTCATCTGAATCCGTTCACAACTTTTTGAGATATCATGCAATATCGTTTTTAGCCCCATCTCTTAAAGTGAAGAATCACTTAAAAATAAATAACTCTAGGATCCGAATCTGAATTCGGATATTCACCAAAATTGAATCGATTTGTCCTTGTTACACACCTAAACTGTCCACCAAGTTTCGTCTGAATCCATCCATAACCTTTTGAGATATTGTGCTATATGTCGTTTTTGTCTCCTTCTCTCAACGGTGAGGAATCACTTGAAAAGTTATAGGATCCAGATCTGGATTCGGATCCACACCAAAATCTTTGGATCTTCACTTTTGGAACAAACCCTTTAGACCTTTAGACCTGTGAGATCGTTTCGACCATAACTACTATTGGAATGTATCCTTATGACCCTTTAAACCCCTATAGACCCTTTAGACTTTTACACCATTTAAACCCCTTAGACATTTTAGTCCTTCAAGACCTTTTTAGTTATCGTATGACCCTTTTAGTCCTTTTAACTCTGTCGACTCCCTTAGACCCTTACACCATTTAGACCACTTTCGACCATTAGACCCTTTAGGGTCAAAATGGGTTTGAAGGTCCTTTCACTGGACAAAAACTAATGAAACATTTTTTTAAAAATCAATTCAGGACCCGCTCATCCTACATAGTTTTCACCGAGTGAATACAGTCGTATTATCAGGCCTTTCAGCCCACACGGGCCCATCATTTTCCATTGAATCAAACTGAAAATCAACTTTATCACCTAACGCACCCGAACTACGACCGCCCTCCATCGGTGACGAGCATCTGTCCCACTTTGGACTATTAATTTTCAGTTTACTTCGATGGAAAATTATCATCATTGTATGTTATGTTTATGTCATTAGATTTAAGTTAATTATCTTACCACCTGGATGGAAATTTTAAAAAGGGCACAATCACCAAAAGAATTCGTTTTTGCGCATCGATGTTCATGAATCATCATGCCGAGTTTCAAAACGATTTGTTGAGCTGCCTCGAAGGAGGGGTAAAAAAAAGGGAAAAAAAAGTGAAAAAAAAGTGAACAGTGAACCACTGCCTGCCTGCCTGCCATCGTTTTGGTTTTAAAAAGTTGTCGACAAGCTATAGAGAACAACCTGTTGAAAGCAGCGATCCTGCGAGTTGATAAGTGCAATCGAGGTGCTGTGATTGCGGCTTCATATCGTTACAGATATAGTCTAGGGGTAAAATGGGCTGTAGTTGAGAACAGTTATTTCATAGTACATGTTAGAATAAGTATGATGCAATTCCTGTCATTATTACCTCCACCATCGAATGTGGATGGAGGTTATGTTTTCACCCCTGTCTGTCTGTCTGTCTGTTTGTGAACAGGACATCTCAAAAAGTTATAGACGAATTCCGTCGAAACTTGGTGGACACGTTAGGTGTGTGACAAGGAAGAATTGATTCAATTTTGGTGAAGATCTGAATCCAGATCCGGATATGAGAATTTTTGAAGTGATTTTTCAACATTTATAGATGGGGCTAAAAACGATATATTATAGTGTCATATTTCAAAAAAAAAAATTGCCGTTGATATGTTCTACTGGATCAGGCATTGCATGGCGGAGGTATGCGCTCTCCTGTTCCATGTTCCAAATGTTTTATTTTACAGATTTGAGTCGTGAACAAAAGCTGTGGCTGTGATGCGACGCAATGACGGACACATCACTCCGCAGGCGGACAAGCTTTAAGTCATTAGAGCTGCAGGCCATCTGTCCGTGCTCTGCGAGGCGTGCAACTGGCAACCGGCTTGCGACACGGAGTGATGGACAGGTTGGGGGAGGAGAGGTGGAGGGAATGGCGTGTGGGATTATATGGAAGGGGGTGAGGGGAGTGAAGGCAAGGGACCCCATCAAATATCCACAGATGGATCTCTGTGAGAAGGAATGGAGTGGCGCATCATTAGGCAATGAAACAGGTGAAGTTTTGAAAAGGCAAAATCTTATACATTTTGCTTATTCACTGTACAGTGTAGGCTACTGCACTCAACTTCTTTGAAAAGTCACTAAATTTACACAATTTCAAGTTATTATACAAAGACCCGTCTGCGTGTTACACAACGTTTTGTCAATGGTGGTGATTGAACTTCCCATTTCCACCTCTCTGCTATCCTGTCCTGATTATTTAATAACTACTTCTTCATTGAACGAACCCAATGATTCGCACCTCATCGTGTCGGGGGAGTTCGGGGGGACGTTTTTAGTCCAAATATTTCACGAACCGGCTCGTCAGGCCTGGTCCGTTCGCGTGAAAGTGATTTCACTATGAATTTCTCATTTGTTCATGGTGCCGGCGATAGCTTGCTGACTCTTCATGGAAAGACCACCATATGATCTTCGAGCATGTAGCTACCATCTCAAGCCAGCAGACGGGTCATCCAGTGTAACGTCCCCTCCACAGGACGACGAACTTCGTGAAGCGTCCATCTTTTCCGGGTAACAAAGTATGAACTCTGTTGGAATTCCATAAACGGATTATTTGAGTGCACCTCATCCTCCTTATGAGACACTTATGTGGTCATGAGACACTCAAACACCACCACTGTCAAACCCTGACGTGAGCACAAACAAAGCACCGCGGCTTGAATGGTCAAATTGCACCCATCGGGGTCGCGAACACCTGACAGATGGTGAAGCGGACACAGTTGGACAATCAGAGAGCTCGAGGTTCAGCTGGAGGGGTTTCGTGTTTATACTTATTGTTCAGCGTGCGTGACGTCACAAAGGCTCTGCCAGACTCCACGAGCCTGCGCTGAAAGCTCGGGGTTACGTGTCATGGCTAATAGGGGGGTAGATTATACGGAGATGAATAGACATGCAAAATGCAACGCCATGTGGAATACAAAAAGACAACGAAAACTCCATTACAGCAAGCTTGGGCAAAAAGAGTGAAAATGGATATTATATCCTCAAATGGGTTAGCAAGCCAATTTAGCAAGGACTGTTGGAGAAGTGCTGCACTGAATACAAATGATGACGTCAGCCAGACTGTCTGGAATAAAATACTGTTTATTTAACGATAAATTATTTCGTTAACAATCTGTGGTTATCGTAAAGAAACCGAAATCAGGACAATAAAATTTAAATTTTTTCGTAATATTGTAATGTATTTATAAACTCACAAATACAACCTGTCGCTTCGCTGATGGGAATATTAAGTGGAAAAGGGGATGGGGGGAAGAAAGAGAGAAAGAGGAGTGAGGGAGAGAAGAGGGAGGGGAGGGAGAGAGGACAGAGGGGAGATGGAGAGGGGGAGAGGGTTCGGAGAGAGCAAAGGGGGGGGGGAGACACAGGGATAGGGATGGGAGGGAGATCAACCAAAACGCACGCCTTCAGCGAAGGATTCATCGATTGGAAACACCCCGAACGCATTTCTGAATACGAGAAAAGTTTGGATCACCGAAGCTGTATGCTGGCATGGGTACAGCATGCGAAGATATAAACGGGTACATTTGATGCAGCTCTAGCTCGGCAGTTTCAGGCAGATTGTCAACACTGGAGAGATGTTCTTAAGCGTTATCAAGTAGCTGTTATCAAGCTCTTAAGTGAGTGTGGCCTCACTTTCCGTGGCCACGATGAACCGCTAGGTTCATCACATATTGGCAACTATTTGGGGATTTTGGAGCCGATTGCTCAATTTGATCCCTTTTTTGCAGATCACATTGCTAAATTTGGACAGAATGGTAAAGGCAGTACTTCTTACAGTATATGTCATCGACTACTTGTGAAGACTTCATTGATTTGATGGGGCAGACACATTAAAAAAACAATAGCTTTAAAACTTCAACAAGCCAAGTATTTTTCAGTTGTAGATTGAACACCAGATTTATCATATGGTGATTAGCTAACTTTTATATTCAGATTTGTCAATTCGGAAGGAAAAATTGTTGAGCGATTTATTGGATTTTAGCCGCTAGAGAGTCATACAGGTGCAAGCCTTGTTAACTGTGCACTTGCAATGACAAGAAACTTGAATTTGGACATATCTAATTGTCATGGATAATCACATGACAATGCCAGCAATATGTCAGGACGATACAACAGTCTGCAAACACATCTAACTAAACCCACTGATTACCTCCGCCACCGAAGGTGAAGGTTATGTTTTCACCTGTTTCTGTCTGTCTGTTTGTCTGTGTGCAGGATATCTCAAAAAGTTGTGCATGAATCCGGATGAAATTTTGTGGACATGTTCGATGTGTGACAAGGAGGAAGTGATTAGATTTTGGTGAAGATCTGGATGCGGATCCAACTACTAGAATTTTTAAAGTGATTCTTCACCATTGAGAGATATGGTTAAACCGATATATAGCACGATATCTCAAAAAGTTGTGGACGGATTCGGATGAAACTTGGTGGACATGTTGGGTATGTGACAAGGAATAATTGATTCGATCTTGGTGAAGATCTGATTCCGAATCTGGACACGAGAATTATTTAATTCTTAACGTGATTCTTCTTCACCATTGAGAGATGGGGCCAAAAACGATATATAGCATGACATTTCAAAAATGTATTGGGCCAGATATGTTCTCGTGGATCAGACATTGCATGGTGGAGGTATGCGCTCTACCGTGTGCCCTTCTAGTTCACGATGTTCCTTGCGTTGCCCATTCATTTAATTTAGTGGGAGTTAACAGTATTAACAACAGCTGTCTAAAAGCAATTAATTTCTTCTGGTTTCTGCAATCACTGTATGCTTTCAGCACAGCATCTATCGCTGGAAACATGTTTTTTGTAGCGATGAAAGCCACTCATTTTTGACACTCAAATCTCCATCAGACACATGATGGAGCAGCCGCGCTGATTCTACAAGAGCTCTTTGTCAGAACTATAACACAATTAGGCAAACCCTGGAAAACCTATCAAAAGATACGAACCAATGACATGACATGAAGCTGCTTCACTTCAGAGCAAAATGGAGCATTTGTAAACAGCCTTTATGGCACAGTTTTGGGGCATTTCTTCAGCGGTTTCAAATGACCAGCTTGCAGTTACAGAAGAGTGACATCGACCTGAAGACCAGCTCACTAATTGCAACCACTGGAATCATTTGTGGCTTCACTTTGAGATCAATTTCAACAGTTTGAAAATTCTGCTATTGCTGTAAGTAATGTTTCACAAAAATATCAACATGTTTTTACTCGAACCAGAAAACATCAAGTGTTCGCGGATGAATCCGGAGAGCCCAAAGTTTTACTCAAAGGAAGCCAGAAATTTCGAATTGAGACGTTCAATGTTGGAATCGACCAGTTACTAGCTGGTCTTCATCCCTGACTGGATGCCTATCGACTGCTGAATGATTGCTTTGGAGTACTATTTGAAAACAATTTGACAGACATCATTGACATTCAAAAGACTGCCTCTGAACTCACTGCAGTTTACCCCAATGACTTTGAACAAAACGTTCCTGATCAACTCGTACAGTTTAAATTATTTGTCCAGGATGAGCCTGACAAATTGCTGCAAGTTGTAAGGCAGAAGGGCCTTCAATCAACATACCTTAATATGTACGTTGCTCTGAGAATTTTCCTGACCCTGCCAGTTACAAATTGTGAAGTAGAACATTAATTTTCAAAGATGTCAAGAATGAAAAAAAAGAGTTGAGATCAATGCCTCGTCTTTCATGGCAGTTAAGTCAGAATTGGGACAACAAAACGATATAATACAGAATTTTTCTTCCAGCAAAAATAGGAAGAAACTGATTGCTGAAGAGGTAAACCACAACATTCAAATTACATTTTGGTTACATAATGTGATGGCATTATTGGTTACATCCATCCATTGGGACCATACTCTGTGCAGAACATTAGTGCTACCTAAGCAGTCTCCTTGGCTCTTGGACACAATCCTGGACGGGTCAACACTCCGACACAGGATACCAGCAAGCTGGCACTCATTTTGCCGACCTTGGAAAGATGACAGGCAGAGTCAACACCACCTGGGATTAATTCAACAGCCAAGTGGGATTGGAACTCAGGATCTTAGGATCCCAAGCCCACCACTAGAACCATTAAGCCAACACCAGACATATATTGGTTACATAATGCGGTGTTAAATTATCATGAGTCTACAAGATCACTAAAACATTATTACGATTCATGTTATTGCATGTACTGCAATCTCATAAGCCAGATATATATATATACATACATATATACACACACACACTCAACTGGTCAAAAGTTTTAGAACACCCCCATTTTTCAGTTTTTACTGAAATTTAAGCAGTTCAAGTCCAGTGAATAACCTGAAATGGTACAAAGCTAAGCGGTAAACTGCCAGAGGTTAAAAGAAAAAGTTTAGGTTTCCAAAAACTGAAAAATAATGTAAATTTCCCTTGTTGTTGTTAAAAAAAGCCCTTTTCAGGGAACAAGTAATGGGTTAGCAACTGCAGCTGTTCTGCAGCAATGGAAGTAAATAAGCCTTGAAAGTTTGATGCAAACAATTCCGAAAGGTGTCCCAACTTTTGTGATCACTTACAAACCCTCTGTCTGTATAAACGCAGTGTTGGAACAGACTGTGTTGCAACACCCTCTGAGCATTATTTGGACAATATTGCACTGCAGGAAGTAGTATATTGCTATCATAATGGTGAGAAAATGACAATTAACAAAGGAAGACAGACAGACCATCATAACCCTTAAAAGTGTAGGTCTTTCCTGTAGAGAAATTACAAAGGAAGCCAAGGTGTCAGTGAGTACAGTTTCCTACACCATCAAAAGAGACTTGGAAACTGGAGGAAACTGACAGGAAGAGGTCTGGCAGACCCAAAGCCACAACACAATCAGAAGATCAAGTTTCTGAGAGTCAAAGTTTGCGTGATAGGCGGCTCACAGGACAGCAGCTTCAAGCACAGCTTGACACTGGTCGAAGTAAGGAAGTCTCAGTTTCAACTGTGAAGAGAAGAGCTGCAGGTTTGACAGGTTGAGTGGCAGTAAGAAAGCCATGTTACTAAGATGGCAAAATAAGAAAAAGAGGCTTGCCTGGGCCATGAAGCACCGCCAGTGGACTACTGAAAACTGGAAGAAGGTCTTATGGACCGATGAATCAAAATTTGAAATCTTCAGTTAATCACGCAGGGTTTTGTACACCGTCGAGTAGGTGAAAGGATGGTTCCTCAGTGTGAACACCAACTGTCAAACACGGAGGAGGAAGCGTGATGATCTGGGGCTCTTTTTGCTGGATCCAGAGTCGGCGACTTGCACAGAGTGACTAGCACCCTGAACCAAAAGGGTGACCACAGCATTTTGCAGCACCATGCAATACCATCTGGTCTATGCCTAGTTGGTCAGGGGTTCACATCCTACAGCAAGATAACGACCCGAAGCATACCTCCAGGCTATCTCAGAACTACCTTAGAAGAAAATAACAAGACGGTATGCTTCAAATCATGGAATGGCCAGCACAGTCTCCAGATTAAACCCCATCGAGCTTGTTTGGGATGAACTGGACGGAAGGGTGAAAGCAAAGAAACCTACAAGTGCAACACATTTGTGGGAACTTCTGCAACAGTGTTGGGAAGAACTTTCCGAACAATATTTGATTTCCATTGTAAGAAAAGAATGCCACGAGTATGTTCGGCTGTTATATCTGCAAAAGGTGGCTACTTTGACGAGTCAATAATTTAGATTAAATTTTGTTCAATAAAACGATTCCATGATTTCTTTTTTGTTTATTTGAACTGCAATTGTTTATTTGTTCTATGCTTTAATTTCAGAGTACATTGAAACATTAAACATCTTAAAGAGCAGGTTGTGGGTCACCAAACATGCTCTGAAAATGTATCAATATGATTATATGTGCATTAAATAGTTCGATGCAAACTATTGTGGTTGCCTAACTATTGGGAAAATTAATGAAATTTAACTCCGAAGTTGTTATTTCTCGAGGCTGTTGAAAAAAACAGCTGCATGCCATATATGGATGGTGACGTCACGTTCTCCAAAACAAAGCGGACGCCCACTCGCTCAATGAAGAAGTGTCCAGTTCAACGGGCCGTTTTTTCGCTTTTTTTGAACTTGCAACTCTCTATATTATCCTTTTTTATTTTGAATTATTGTAGAACAAAGTTATTTGGATATTTGTACATCATGCCTCGGACGTTGTCATCATGTTTGCGAAAATGGCTGGAAAACGGGTAATCGCTCCCACCGTTTCCCGAAGGAATCAAACATTCGCCGGCAGTGGATAAGATTTGACAAACAAAACGGCGAATTTTTCCCCCAAAGAAAACGGGTAAAGAGGACCCTTTGGATAGACTTGTCATTTGTGGTGACCATTTCACAGCCGAGGATTACGAAGGCAAGGCAATGAGAGAGCTCGTTTCAAAACAACTGCTCAAGTGAGACTGAAGCGTGACGCTGTGCCCACCATTCAGCCTTCTCTCTCAGCTGGCTCCTGCTTCATCTTCTCACACTGTGTCACCTCTCAAGAGAGGAAACTCTCCTCAGCATACTGCCAAGGTGGCTGGGAAGAAGCAACGAAGTGCTGTGGATAAGCTCACATGTGCCAGGGTGAGTGCTGACAAATGGACAGTCTGATATGTTGCAAATTATATTTCAATTCAATTCCGATGGCACTGATATTTGATGTGTAATAGTTTGCACATGTTTCTTGAGCAGTTGGTGAGAGATCAATGTGGACCAGTGAGTGGTGTGGGTAAAGAGAGCCTTGTTGAGGACACAGAGGAGAACGCTCCTCACACACCCGACACTGGCCACTGTGCTGTGAGCACTCAGTGCTCCATCATAGTATAAATTCCCATCATCCTCTGACTCGTCCTCGGCAATATCGGAATGAAAACACTCAATTTCATCGCCGCTGAAATCACTCTCTGATTCGCATCTCGCCATTGTTCACAAGCCGTTTCCGAAGAACGTGACGTCATAGCATCTTCGGTAACTTCCGGACTGTTTTTCGATCACTGACACAAGTTTCGACTTAAAAGCTAATTTTAGCATATTTTGAGTTTCAAATGTAAGAAAATAAATGCACAGCGATTATTAATGTGGTTACAAACTTCGAATCACGGTCATCAGCGACCCAAAACCTGCTCTTTAAATTTCAGTAAAAGCTGGAAAAATGGGGGTGTTCTAAAACTTTTGACTGGTAGAGTATATATTTATATATACATTGTAGTAGATTTCCGCCCGTTCAGTGGTCGGACGACCGCCTTAGCCCAATTGCGGCCACCGAACGCACAATCTAGTCGTAGCTTCCGGATCAACGCCGAAACGCAGCTACGGGTGTTTTTAACACACCATAAACCAGCCAATCCCTCTGTCCACGTGCTACAGGGTCGATCGCCGAATTGTCGATGTACCTAATTATTCGCGCAGACAGAGATACCGGGAGTTTATACCTCGACGGGCCTGCACGAAAACGAGCCGCTTAAGCAGCTCGTTCCTTATGCGATTGCTGAGCGGTTATATATCGCCAAGTCCCGTCGGACCAGATGTACGTTTTATCGGCTTGATAATCAGCCAGCTAATATCCCGAACGTTCCATGGCAGTCGATGTGAGGAAGGGACGCAACGAGCAGGTGACATTCAACAATGGGGACATCTATTTGTACACGGCACGTAAGCAGTCAATGGGGGGATGGGGACAGGACACAAGCAAAAAGCCTACAGCTGAGTTATATCATGTAATGTACAGGCACTTAACAGTTTGTTACTTACGGATAAGGCGCCACAGACTTTCATGCAAAACCCAATAAAGAAAGAACCGGGCTCGTGAGCCTTTATAATTTCTCAGAGCCGGGATGACCGAAGGGGCTCCGAGAGACCGGGTGGGCTACCTGGCCACCCTCGTGGTGACTTGATGGATCCTTGTTCGGCGACCCTCGGTGTCTTTGCCCGGACCCCCGAGCTCCAACTGGCTCCCTTGGTCGTCCGGCCTCCACTGCAGCCTGGCTTAGCCGACGACACGCTGGAGGAGTGAACGGGTCTCGACTCCGGCCTCCTGGTTGTGCTGGCGAACCAACTGCCCGCACTCTAACACTCCCACCTCCGAACTCTCAACGGGGCGTCTCTCCACTCCCAACTCCCACCGACTCCGAACTCTCCACGCCAACTCAACTGCCTTTTCGGCCAGCGAACGCGGCTTTTTATCGCCCCCGGGGCGTTCGCCCCTCCCTTCCGGCGCGCGGGGGAAAATCCAGGAGTCATCGGCTGTCTCTCTTCGGAGCATTTCGTTTTTGTAACCGTCGCTTTTGTTTTCTTCTTCGGGTGGCTTTCTGGAAGTGTGCTTTTTCATTTGTAGAGATGTCGTGGTGTGGTTGGCGCTGTGGTGGGGATGGCGTGGTTGTTGAGATGCTGTGGTGGTGGTGGAGGTGGCATGGTGGAGGTGGCATGGTTGTGGAGATGCTGTTTGTTTGAAATAAAAGATATAAAAGAATAACACTACCTCAAAGATTCACAGCCCGGCACACGAATAATTCCCTTTATACATCGGTGGGGAATTCTAACTGGAACACACACTACCGA
>CM068964.1:13805571-13837605 GCA_035128595.1 Eptatretus atami | reverse complement strand
CTGTTGTCAATGTGCCACAGATTATTGTTGTTCTTTCACCCTGTCTTTATGTCTCATGTGTCTTCAGGAGCAACAAACAAGCCCAAAACAAGGCTCGTTGCAAGATTGATACAGAATATTTGTCAAGGTGTCTGCAAGACCATCATGCAGGAAAGAGCAGCGCTTTGCCGGTGGTACCAACACATGCACCATTGTGTTGTGGCACGGGCAAGGCTTCCAGATTAAAACGCCAAAGAGAAGATGATGATAACGATGATGGTTGTGTTGGCACCAAGAGGGTGTGTCACACTCATGATGATGTGGGATCTCGCCCAGAGCTGTGAGTCCTGTTTCTAACTTGATCACATGAGTAAATGCAGATTTTATTTTTGAACAAGCTTCTCCTGTTCCATTACAACTTCTTTAACCCCCGCTCACCCCACATTCCCCCACACCATGGGATCGAATGGGAAAGTTTATAGCCGTGTCGGGAATCAAACACAGGCTAGACAGCTTAGCGACGAGTATGTGTACCTCCAGGCCATCCTGTCAGCCCGCGATGGAGAAGTATGACAAGATCAAAT
Organism: Eptatretus atami; assembly: GCA_035128595.1. NCBI lineage: Eukaryota > Metazoa > Chordata > Myxini > Myxiniformes > Myxinidae > Eptatretus > Eptatretus atami. The sequence continues at coordinate 13,837,042 of CM068964.1, read as the reverse complement.
TTGTCCGGCATTGCAGATTCTTGAAAGAATCATGTCATTGGCTGCTGAATCCAGTACAAGATGACCTGGATCAAGGGACCGCCCTGCTTTTTGAAATATCTTCCCATGCGTGCTGCTTTTTCTTATTTGTACCCGTGTCTCCTCTCCTGTGATTGTTCCTTGGTGAACCCTGATTCCCTCCATTAAACCCATTCGTTGCCATAATGAAAAATTGTCCCCCTTTTTCTTTCCCGACATGTTGTCGTAGTTGGAACACACAAACTAAAAATGGCCATGTACGTGAGCTCAACGCGGAATCATTTAGATGATTTGGTTTGCTAACTTCTTGTATGGCACGCTGAACAAAAGACATGTTTAAAGGGCATTGAACCATAACCGAGGTGCGCACAACTAATCGGCTGTTTATCTTCCTTCGTAAATTGCTATCTGGACAGGCGACTAGTTGTGTGCATAAAACGATGTTTTTGTCCTCCTTTAAGGGTGAGGCATGTATAAGCAAGATGCTCGCTTATTGCCTTTTGTTAATTTGGCCCTTTGTTTTTCGGCTCACCTGGAATGTAGTTCCGGGGAGATTATGGGATTGCTCATCATCCGTCCGTTCATCCGTCCATAAATACTTGCAACTTCTTCCCCGAAACTACACACACAATTTTGATGAAATTTGACCACAACCTTCATCACCTGTGATGTACCAAAGTTTGTTCATGCCATTAAAAAAAATATTGGTTTGAGGGTGTGTATGGGGGAGGTTGCCCCCCCCCCCAAAAAAAAAGAATTAGGTGTTTGCTATAACATCGGTTCATTGGTACATTTTGCTGATTCCATCCCACGTTGACTTCCTCCTCAGTATCATTATCCTACCAGGTGACCACCCAGGGGTATTGCCCCTATTTTTTAATGCCCTGATAGTATTGTGTTGGCTTAATGGTTAGGGTGGTGGGCTTGGGATCCTTGGGTCCCGAGTTCAAATCCCGCTCAGCTGTTGAATTAATACCAGGTGGGGTTAACTCGTCCTGTCATCCTTCCGAGGTCGGCAAAATGAGTGCCAGCTTGCTGGTATCCTGTGTCGGAGTGGCGACCCGTCCAGGATTGTGTCCAATGGCCAAGGAGACTGCTTTGGCAGCACCAACACTCTCTACAGAGTATGGTCCCAATGGATGGATGGATAGTTTTGATTTTGTGGTAAACAACAATATTATTTTGCATTATGTACTTCCCTCCCATTTAGACCTCCCCTGAGAACCACGTCACAAGGGGAACCGAGGCAGGGAATAATGAAGAAAAGGAAGAGGAGTAAGTGCGAAGACGGTGAAGATGATGAAGGGAAACCAAAGAGAAGACAAGTGGAATGGACATAACAAGAAATAAAACAAGAGGTAACAACTATAATTGCAGACTTTTACAAACGAATGCAACACATCTCCGTGCCCTTCCTCCCCATTCACTTTGACCCCTGTGAATCGAAAAAAAGGTACTGAACTGATGTTTACCTGCTGTCATCTGAAGGGGCTGTGACCGGGTACCATTTCACCAACTGTTATCGGATTTGCTTAAATTGGAAGCCTCGGCATGTCAAAAACCTTAACTTGGTGACCGGGTTTGAACTTTAACCCCTGTAAAATTGAAGACATGGGACCAATGTCCATCTGAATTAGTCTGTATGGGTTGTGGTGTGGTATATTTTGTACCAAATAATATCTGAATTTGTTTAAATTTGAATGCTTGGCAGACAAGAAACCTTAATATTGTCCATTTTCACCTTTAACCACGGTATAATCCCAGAAAGGACTAATTCACAGCCTCGTGGTACGGCAGCTTGGTGAGTCTCGAAGGCTACTAAATGGTGAACTTCCATATTGAAATGGATGATATTTTATTTGTTGTGTTTATCTTATCATGAAATGCTAACCATTGTATCTGCTTCTTGGCAGGCAAACATTGGCAGCTGGTATATATAATGGACTCACTCATTCACCAAGTGGAACTGTGCGAGGTGTTGCAGCAGAAGATATACACCTTGTTCTACATTTGTACAACTGATGCTGCTGATGGAAGTCAGGAATCGTCAGATGGTGTTGGGCTTTACCTTGGAGATCCAACGTTTATTTGGTAAGGAAGAATTTATTGAGGTAAGGTTTGTGGATTGCAGTCAATGCGCTCCAATAATCGTGGGTTGGTGAACTCTTTTCCACATTTATTCACCGAATTAACATGGATTGTCAAAACAATAACCCCCTCAAATCCCCAACATTGTCATCACCATAAACTCATCTTTTTCATCATCATCATTTTTGAATGACGTTTATCAATATTATTATTAAAGGTAAGTTTCACGATCTTCAAACCTCAAGAAAATAAACTTTATTTTATGATCGTAGTGGAGGACAATCATTCTTCATTGTATGTTCTTAATAAGTAACTATTCAAGAGTGGTGTTACCTTACCGTTTAAAGGGGAACCCAAACGTAGATTCTTGTTTTGTCAGAAATCCATTGAGCATCATCACGGTGTAATTTTAAGGGGGAAATTGTTTAATTTTTTTTTGGCCAATTCCAAAGTGTCAAAGAAGCCACAGTGTCGATTTTCGATTTCGCCATGACGTCACACCTAAAGCCATATTTATTCGAATGGTTGCTTACATGGAGAAACGATGCATGTCGAGCTCCGATTCAGATACTGATTCCACCGTCATTCGCAACAATAATGGTTGTCAGAATGTTGAAACTGATCGTTGGGATTTTAAAGGAATTATTGGAGACAAAATTAGTGATGGAAACGCTTTCAGGAGAATTATGGAGCCAATATTGTTTTGAGCCTTGCGCGAGCAATTTCAGAGGAAGAAGGCGTTAGTGTTTCTTGAAGATGAAAACGCTGGTCACATGATCACTTCAACTCTGCAGGGTTTGATTTCCCATTCGATTATCGGTTTATAAGGGAGGGATTTTGTGTCGATCGATAAATTGGTTTATACACAGTGCCTATAGAAAGTCTACACCCCCTTTCAAAATTTTCACCTTTTGTTGCCTCATAGCCTGGAATTAAAATTCCATCAAATCAGACTTTTTCCACCTTCATTTACACATCGTCGCATAAAACTTCCAAGTGAAAAACAAATTCTACAAATTTCAGAAAAGTCATTAAAAATACAAAACTAGAAGATGTTGGTTACATCAGTGTCCACCCCCCTGAGTTAATACTTGCTGAAAGCACATTTGATAGCAATTTCACGGCCTCCAAAGCCAATCACCAACTGGGAATCCTCCATCATGGAAAGTCCTTCCTTGGCACACCTGAGTTCCTGATCATATACAAAGCTTTCATCCACAGCCTGATGGAGTACTGCTCTCCCTTCTGGGTTGGTGTCCCGCCTCACACCATTCTCGGCTTCACACCGTGGAAACGAGGCATTTAGGATCATTGGTATCTCCCGCAATGAAGCTGTCTTTGGGTCTGTCAGTCTCTCACCCAGGCAGGTTGGTGGTCTTTCTGTCTTCCAATGTCTCCTCTCCGGCCTCGCCCCTACCCCCCCCCCCCCCGGCTCTGTCTGTGATCTCCCCCCTCCTTGCCCATATTTCCACAGGGCAATCAAGGTCTGCCAGCAACCCCTTCTGGTGAAACTACCAAAATCACGAATCACTGCTCACCTTCACTCTTTCATTCCTCTTTTTTTCCTGCCTCTGGAGCAAACTCCCACACTCTCTTCAATCCCACTCTTCCCCCCAGGTCTTCAAAGCAGCTGTTCACCACCATCTCTTATCTTCCCCCATTCAAAATCATCTCTTCTACCCCCGATAATCCACCTCCTTCAAATTCCTTGCTTTCCTTCCTGAAAGTCCCTTTAGCATCCATCTTGTTTACCCTGTGTACCCTGCTCCATCCCTCTCCCTCACACAGATCTCATCATGTCTCTTCCCCACTATTTTGTGCTTCCCTCTCTTGCCCTTCTCGTCTCCTGCTCCCTTTGTTTTACATTCTGTGCGTTCCCTCTTATACGAGCCTCGACATTGTCCACATTAAAAAAAATTCAGCTGTGAGTCTGTTGGGATAGGTCTCCACAAACTTTGCACACCTTGCTTGGGCAATATTTGCCCATTGTTTTGTACAAAACTGTTCAAGCTCAGTTCAGTTGCGTGGGGATAGTTGATGGACAGCAATCTTCAAGGCAGGCCCCAGAATCATTCCAGGACATTTATCTTTTTGTTCCTTAGCCACTACAGTGTAGCTTTGGCTGTGTACTTCGAGTCGACATGCTGAAAAATGAACTTCCATCCCAATTTCTGCTTTTTTGCAGAAGGCAGCAGATTTTCCTCTCGGATTTTTTTGTATTTTGCTCCATCCATTTTCTCTTCTATCCTGACAAGTGCCCCAGTCCCTGCTGATGTGAAACATCTCCATTACATCATGCTGCCGCCACCGTGCTTCACAGTTGGGATGGTGTTCTTTGGGTGATGTGCTGTTTTGGGTTTGTGCCAAACATAACTTTTTGCATTTAGGTCAAACAAAAAGTTCCATCATGTTTTTGTCAGACCACAAAACATTTTTCCACATGGCTGCAGAATCTCCCGAGTGGGTTTTTGCATACCTCAAATGGGACTCAAGGTGGGCTTTTTTGAGCAATGGCTTCCTTCTTGCCACCCTACCGTACAGGCCAGACTTGTGGAGTGCTTGGGATATTGTTGTCACATGCACACAGTGATCAGTCTTTGCCATAAAGGCCTGTAGCTCTTTCAAATTTGCCATTGGAGTCTTGGTGGCCTCTGATCAGTCTCCTTGCTTAGTCATCCAGTTTGGAGGGACAACATGATCTCGGCAGGGTCTTGGTGGGACCATATGCCTTCCATTTCTGAATGATTGTTTTTACTGTGCTCCAAGGGATATTTAAGGCCTTTGAAGGGATATTCAAAGTTGTGGGTTACGATGTGTAAATAAAGGTGGAAAAAGTCTGATTTAATGGAATTTAACTCCAGGCTACAAGGCAACAAAAGGTGAAAATTTTGAAAGGGGGTGTAGACTTTCTATAGGAACTGCATTACTCGAGCAGAAATACCCATCATTGCTCAACAGCACCGGCACAGCCCAGACAGACATGGATGACGAATGCTTTGTCCCAGCATCGCAGGCTGACCAGGTGTTTTGTGTTACGGGATCGTCCTGCTTCACACTTTTCCCAGACGCCATTTTTGTCCGTGCAGTGCCGTGTCACACCGTCATGTACGTGAGGTGTCAGTCCCTCCCTTGTGGATGGGGGATTGTGGAGGAGGAGGATATTTAGGGGCAGGGGTGTGGGATGGTGGTGGGTATTGTGGGGTTGATGGTTGATGGGGGGGGGAGATTATGAGGGGATTGCGGAGGGGGACCCTGAAAGTTTTAGCTTCCCAGGTCAAATCCTCTTGGAGGCGTAGATGATGATACATACACACTTTCTCTCCATTATTAATAGATGGTGGTTCACGTGATTGGTAGAAATGTGTGTTGATAATAGATAATTATTTTTCATATCTTCCGATTAGTGTCGAGGTGTTCTCAACATTTGGGTTCCCCTTTAAGTTGGCTGGCTTAAGATTTTAGTCTTCAGTTCAATCCCCTGTTGTACCATTGCAATAACACCAGGTGGGTTGATTCAGCATATCATCCTTCTGAGTTTGGCAAAAAGAGTACCAGCTTACTGGTAACAGGGGCACTGCATCAGTGGCACAGCTGCACTTCCAGGGATGATGCAACCAGCAGCCACAGACTGCATATGAAGCAATAACTCTTTTATTCATGAAATACGTCGCACAAAAACAATGTACACACGTTAATTAAGCGTACAATTTGGGGGAAAAGGAGTGACAAATTTTCATGTTGAACTGCTGAACCTTATTTTTCCCAATTCCCTGAAGTTTGCACATCGTGGATTGTGCCTCACGGGGATTTTCAAGGTCAAGGCCCTCGTGTACACGGAAAAAGGAGCAAAGGGGATTTGGATCGTTGCGGAACGACTTGTGGACTGGAAGCTTTGGATTCTCCGGGTTTGTCCTCACCGCTCGGCTTTACTCCGTCCCACGTTTTCCCCATTGATGTTTTGCTCTCCGTTTCACACTGATATCTTGTTGTTTTTGTGACATTCTCTCATTTATGATCGTCGAGTTGTTTGCCAGGTCATGATGGTTCAGAGTGTTTCCAATGGACGATTGAGCTGAACTGCCTTTATCTTCTGTTTTTGGAAGAAATTTCTCAGCATTCATGAGGCAGAAACAACGGTGGTGGTAAAACGGACGTGAAAATGATGTCAAGTCTCTTACATCCGTTGTTTGATTATTTCATGCTGTTGTGAGTATTGTAAAAGTTGTGGACAAGAGAGAGTTTAATCTGGTGACCTGTCTCTCATTCCGATAGGGATAGGCTGTTGGATATTTAACTCTTATTTGGCACAATTTTAAACATTCTCAACAACCAGTTTATTTATTATTCGGATTCGGATCACATGAAGTGATGAACCTCGCATCATTCCATCGGTCTGGGCTGTTGGGGATTTTGTTTCATCTGGAGCCATGTGCACCTGGTCTGGTTGTGGTTGCCTTGTCGTTGCAGGTACTCACCTAGTTTGGTGTGCACATGAAGGCATGGCAGGTCAGGGCTGATTTACAACTGTACTTCTGTCTCTGGACACAGATGAGACGATCAAGGAGGCCGTTGCCACCCTCCACCGGCCTTGTATCGTATCGTATTGGGTTGACAGATCATGAGCAACACTTCACGCAATTATTAATCTCTTCTGATTTAACATTAAAAATCTTTTAAATGTTTCTGTTATTTTTCATGATAAAGGCCAGGTGGACACCCCCCACCAAGATCATTTCTCATCATACTGGAGTTAAAACTAAACCTGAACCTCTCTTCCTCTCTTTTGGTTCTCTATTTTTTACTCTTTTCTCCTCTTTATTTTTGCAAGGAAACTTCATGCATCTGTAATGGACACCACTTTCTCTGGCTCTCCAGGATGATGATCTTTGGGAACCAGAGTTTGTTGACAAAACAGATCATGAAAATAAAACGCTGAGTTTTTCTTACAAAACATGATTAATTCCTTTAACCTGAGGATTACTTTTCACATTTAAAAATATTTCACTCTTTCCGTTGGACTGTTTGTCACACTGACAACTTTGAACAAAAATTAAGCAAAAAGTTCAATACTTTATGAGATTTCCCAGTGTCGTGTCATGTTTATACAATTGTGCTTCCGCAGGGAGGCAAACTGGAACCTCATTTTTGAAGACTAATCGAGTGTACCCAGATCATCCTTTTTTCCCAATGCCACATTGAGACCATCACTATGCACACCCTGGATTATTGTTGAATACCATGACGTGCAAGAACGTGACCTACAGGTGGTGATCAGCTGTCAATCAAAATCCACGCGTGTTGGTGGGTCATGTGTAAACCCTTGAGATAGACTTTAACTCAACAAGTAATTTTTCACACCAACAATCATGTTTTTTCTTGTGTGAAAACGTTTGCGGAATCCATGCTGCTAAAATGTTCCGTGATGGATTTTGATTGTACATGTATTTCCCTCCGCCACCGAAGGTGAAGGTGGTTATGTTTTCACCCCTTTCTGTCTGTTTGTTTGTGTGCAGGATATCCCAACAAGTTGTGGACGGATCCGGATGAAATTTTGTGGACAGGTTGTGTGTGTGATAAGGACGAACTGATTAGATTTTAGTGAAGATCCGACTATTCGAATTTTTTTCAGTGATTCTTCACCATTTAGAGATCGGCCCAAAAACGATATGTAACACGATATCTCAAAAAGTTGTGGACGGATTCGGATGAAACTTGCTGGACAGGTTGAGTTAGTGTGACCATGACGAATTGATTCGATTTTGGTGAAGATCCGAATCCGAATTTGGATACGAGAATTATTTAATTTTTAAAGTGATTCTTCACCGTTGAGAGATGGGGCCAAAAACGATTTCGTGCTATGTAGCATGATATTTCAAAGATATATTGGGCCTGATATGTTCTTGTGGATCGGGCGTTACATGGCGGAGGTGTGCACTCTACCCTTCTAGTATATTTCCTGCATCCTTCAGTTTAGCACATCATTTAAATATATACATATATATATATATATATTTATAGATATATAATTTATTTTTTGTTTACTCTTCTCTTGCTTACACCTTCAACTTCTTGCCAAAATTTGCCCGTCATTCTGTCAACCAAGTCCAGCTCTGCAAAAGGGCTTTTGACCTTCATTGCATCTTGTTTAGATACATTTTCAAGGTAAAATCTGGTCAGAGTTATTTATTTATTTATTTATTTATTTATTTTTTCCACCTTTCTCAATTTGTTTTGCCACAAGAATTTCATGATCTGTCCCACAGTCTGCACCTTGCATAGTATTGGCAAATTGCATAGCACTTCACCATCTTCTTTTGATTTGAAAGTGGTCAATCGGATTTCTCTGTTGCCCATCAGGTGAAGCCCATGTGTGCAGTCTACGCATGGGTGGGTTAAGTCATGTGTTTGTAATTGTGAGATCATTCTCCACACAGAACTCCAGCAGTTTTAGCGCCCAGTGGACACGACACGCAAGATGATGATATAATGGACTGCACAAGGTGACGACGCACAACAAGTGCGTTGTCCTTGGCCAGTTCATGATGGACAGAAAGTACAAAGCGAGCTCAGGTGCAACCGCTTTCCAAGAGTTTGGGCATGCAGAAAACACAGTTCAGGGCAAATATCAAAATGTAATGTGCCCGGTATGTTCTCGTGGATCAGGTATTGCGTGGTGGAGGTATACGCTCTACCGAGTGCCCTTCTCTTGCTCTGATGTCAGTACAGAATCACCGACAATGTGACCCTGCAAGGCTTTGATCAAGTCCATTCCCAGCAGTGCTGAGCCAGACTTGATGATGTAGAATGTGGCTGGAGCTGTAACACTGTCATTAAAAACAGTGGCACGTCGGTACCAACCATCCATCCATTGGGACCATACTCTGTGCAGAGCGTTGGTGCTGCCTAAGCAGTCTCCTCGGCTATTGGGCAAAATCCTGGATGGGTCGCCACTCTGACACAGATGTCGGCCCCCCAGTACCTGTAAGTAATCTCTCGAGTAAGTGACTAATGTAACAAAAGACTCAGTCAAAGAGCAGTTGGTAAAATGTCTGTGGTCCAGCTGTTTTGGCAGAATAGAGACTGAAGAGCCAGGATGAGCTCCACATTGCAGGTCTGCCCAGCAGGTGCTTCGATTTGTACCTTACAGATAATTTTGTCTTTTGCAGGTTCAGCATCGTTCAGGTAAAGCACAGTCACTTCAAGGACTACAACCTCACGTACCGCTTTCTGGGCAGCATGGCAGACTTTTGAGAAGTGTCCCACTTTCCCACATGCCTTACATTTTACCTTTAAAGCTGGAAAAGAAGGTGCATATTCAAGATGGTTTGCACACCCACACCTGCAGCAGGTACAGTGGCTTTTAGTGGATGAAAAGTCTACAGAATGTTTGGTGTTCATTGCTTGGACTGAAGCTGAATCATATGATTGGCTTTCAGCAATGCTGATTGTTTGACAGGCCATCTTGACTGCTTTTGTTGAAGTAACGTTCGGCTCTAACAGCAGTCCTTCATGAATCCTGGTCTTCAAAACACATTCTTCCTGTTGATCACGTTGCATCTCGTCTTCCATTTCACTGAACTCACAAGCGGCGTAAACTTAACACGAGGCTGCAACATATCGATTGACATCTCTGGCATCAGGCCTCTGAGATATCTGGCGGAATTTGGAGCATTCAGCAACCTCATTGATTTTTCAGTACGAAATGCGTATTAAAGGTTCGAGGACAACACATCAACCAAGAATCCGGCCAGCGACACCTGCCGTCTCAGGTTTTGACCGTATGAATGGCCTGTTTGCTTTGCCTGTTTGCCTTGTCACCTTACCCAAAGGACAACTCACATGCCATGTTTGAGAGACTACTAACCATGCCACTTTGGAGTTCATTTGTGCCATCACTTTGCTGCCAGCACGCGACCATTCGTGACCATGCCAGCCTGCTGTTGGACATCATGACCGAAGACCCATTAGTTTTGAAAAGTGTGGAGTGTTTTAAAAGTGTTTAACCCAACTGGTCATAAGTGTAAAGATAAAAAATGGAATTTTAAACACAATTTTTGAAGTGTTGAACCTGTTGGGGAAATTATTCCTCTTTTTGACAAGTGGCCCTTGCTTCAGTCTGACTTGGTCAAAGTATTTGGTTTTTTTTGAGTCTCTACTGTTCTTTTATTAAATTGTTAAGGCCTAAGACCTCGTGATAATCTTGTCTTTCTTTGCCACTTTGGACATTTGTTTAATTCTTGCTAGTACAAGGTGACCGGTCTGATAAAACTGTACTTTCGCCTACATGCTATCAAAAAACCCTCTCCACTCTCAAAATGTATATATATATGAGGGAGAGGTTCAGTGTGGGAGAAGTGTACGGTGGATAGAATTAGAAATAAATTGTTCTCAAAAGAAAAGACTTGTCTGTGGACATTGGTTATCGGTGTCTGATTTTATACAGGATTTTAAAACCGAATCGGCTAAACGTTAAACCCTAGAGAAGTTAAATAGGATTCCACAATCAACCAGGAAGGATCCTACAACGATCACTATGAGGTTCAAGGAGAAAAATCCACATCAAACCCAACACGTCCACCTACGGTGAAGCTCGGCTGTGTCCTGGAATTGGTTGCGCGTTGGGAAGCACAGTTCCCTATCTGGAGTGTTTAATTTGCCGGGAAGGGAAAGCGGGATTTGGATGCTGGACCCCAATTAAATTTAACATTTGATGGCGTCTGTGGTTGGTTAATGACCCGTCACACCGTGCAGTTATCTGCGAGGCGGTGGCTTCAGGACTGCTATCAGGGAAGTCGATTTGTAAGAACTACCGTTGTAATCCACCCCGTGGTGAATCGGTAACAGTGTTAATATGTTACTTGTGAGGAAGAACGTCAAACAGGATGAAATTAAATGGGCTTTACTGTTTGCTCAATGTGGTGATGCATTTCTTCCACATAGTTGTGCTTCAAAAATAGCCGTTAATTGGTGACGATCTCTTTTGCAACCAACTGTGGTCACTCAAGCAAGCTTTCAAAAGTGTTGAATATCTAACTTGGGAGAATTGTTGGATTGTTATATGTGTGAAAATACAAAAATGGATGCCAGTGTAAGAAGTGCAATAGAAAGGATCATTCAATCTCATTAGAAATTCAAAAAGGTTCACGCAAGATGAGTACCAATGCACCTAACCTTTGATCAGAAGGCCACTTGATTGGTCATTGAAACAGAGTGTGGAGGTATGCGTATTCACTTTAGCTGTCTCACCTGAGTTTTAATCTCGACCCAGGTATAAACTTTCACCCAGGTGTTTCGCAGGTAGGGCAAAGCATTGGGTTAATGAAGATGAGAGATAGAAGTACTGTTCGCTTACCAGCCTGGTCTGCTCTCGCTGTAGAAGCCAATGTTAAGGAGGGACCATGAGGTGGCATGTATGTGGCATTGGTGGAAACAACAGGGCAAAAGGAAGATGACTGCCTTGATATATACTCCCAGGATTTGTAGAGTCGACTGTGCGATCCAGGGAGTTGAGAGACTGTCATCAGGCAGTGGACAATTTTGATGCTGTCCTGGAGAGAGAGGTGCAAACATCACCTCTTGTAGAGTTAACAGCAGTGCCAATATTCTCGTCCTGAGAAGAATTGATAAACCTACAGATAATGGATGCAGTGATAAAGGCCTTTGTGCCCTTTTGGACTGAAAGAAGGAAGCCTGGTCAGCATGAGTGGAAAAATGTTGAAACATACACTTGTGTTGCTTAAGCAGTGGAAGTGAATGCAGTCCAAAGGAGGAGTTCTAAACTGCATTGTGCAGGATCCAATGGAAGGACACCTTGTGAACAGCTCTGACTACAGCAGGTGTTGAAACGTCGGGTGTTGGAAGCACTACATGACCAACTCGATCATCAGGAAATGGAACGTACCACAGACCACAGAACTTATACGAATAAGGTCCTATTGGGCAGGAATGTACGGGGATGTTCAGAAATGGTGTCAAGAGTGAGAGATGTGTGAGGGCCAAGAATGCACATCCCTGTTTGAAAACAGCCATGGGTACACCACTCTCGAAGCAACCTTTGGAGGTTTTGGCTCTCGATTTTACTCTGCTGGAGCCTGCAGTTGGCAAGGAAAATGTCCTGGTAATGACGGACGTGTTTACCAAGTATACGAGGTGTGTTCAAAAAGTATCCAACCTTAATTTTTCGTGCGTAAACAAATGAAGCTAGGGAGGCGTGGTTTGGTGCACGTATGTAGGCGATCCTAATCCGTATGCGTGAATATTTTCCCGCCTGCAGAAGCTGTCAGTCGCCGACAGACCGCCGATGAGTGAGGAAGTGTAAGTGAGCGCCGTCAGATTTCGTTTTTGACAAAATGACGGATCACTGTGGTCTCATCGCCAGTGATCACTGTGTTGAAGAAGTTGGGATCGCTGTTCACAGTCTCCAGCATGTCCTGTGCGATCTCCAAACAGAGTTGCTTCTGCTCGATCGTAAAGGGGCTGTCACACCTTGACGATCTAGCGAACGTATGCCGTTTTTTTACAAATTTGCCGAATACGCTGGCACACGTCGAATACGTTATTGGTAAGTTTTGTATACGTTAGGAATACCCTGAAAAACACTGCCATAAGTCGTTGTACGCTGGCTTTAATCGTTGACTTTTGTGCTTGTTCTCTCTTTTTCGAATGCTTAAAATTTTACGACTACTCGGCGTTTGGCTCACACGTTCCGCTACGCCGGCCATAAGGTTTAGGCACGTTATGCGATCGTTGACACACGTTAATTGTATGTTACTCATAAGTCGAAACACGTAGAGGTAACATTCGCGTACCCGAAACTTTTTCTAACCTATGAGTAACGTTTTGTAAGGACGCTACACAAACGTTGTTCACACTTCGCAACACGCTACTTGAAAGTTCCTCATACGTCGAAACACATCAAAGTATGATTTAGGTACCGTGACTTATTTATAACCTATGAATAACGTGCTTTGGGAATTATTACGCTATGCATACGCTAGACTATCGTTGGGCATAGGTTGTGGACGCCTAAAACACGATAAACAATCGTTGGTATAACTTATGTATAAGTTCTCGAAGCGTTCTGTGTTCATTACTAGTACATATGCATTTGTCAAAGTCGTTTTTAATACTTTAAAAAGTAAAACAAAGAAATATTTCATCGTGGGAATGAGGAAAAAAATTAGCCGAAAAGAACATCGAACAATGGTGCAAAGTAGTCTCCTATTCGTGGACGATAAAAGAGGATCCATCATCACCCACACCCTCCCCATCACGCTCACATACTACTACTGACATGGACTACTACTACCAATACTACTACTACTGACATAGACATACTACTACTACTACTACTACTACTACTACTACTGACATAGACATACTACTACTGACATGGACCTACTACTACAACAACTACTACTACTACTACTACTGACATAGACATACTACTACTACTACTACTACTGACATAGACATACCACTACTACTACTGATGTAGACATTCTACTACTACCAATGCTACTACTAAACTACTACTACTATTACTACTGTCACGCACACCAACTACTGCTAATAGTGTTACTACTACTGATACTACTGGCATTGACATCTACTCAACATGGAGTCTGGAACAATGATGGGTTCCTCTTGTGAAGCCCATTTGTATATACCGATTCCCCTAAACGCTGCCAATACGTCAGTACACGGTAGATGTAAGTTAGAAACACTTTCAGTAAGTTCTTGTGGTTGTCCGGAAGACGTCAATTTAATCGTCTACATACGACAATGTGCGTTATACATACGTTACAAATAGGTTCATAGCATGTTATTCAATGGTTAGATGCACGTTTTACTTAGGTTCAAAACATGCTACACATAGGTTAAACGCACGTTACTCTTACGTTCATAGCACGGTAGCCATTGGTTCAAGGCCAGTTATACATAGTTTTCAATGCACGTTACTCATACTTTCCAAGCACGTTAAACATAGGCTAAGCTGACGTTACTCATTTTGTTCAAAGCACGTTACTCAACGGTTATAAATTGGTTTCAAGTATGGTTGCCATTAACTTGACGTGCTTCGACTTATGAGTAACCCACAAGTAAACGTGTGTTCGCCGTGTTTAAACGATCGCGGAACGTGCAAGAACAGATGCCAACGCATGCGAAACGTGTGAGCCTTACGTCGAGTACGTCTTAAAATTTCAGCATGCTTGAAATTTCACGACGTATCGAACGGACTAGGTAATATGCCAGCGTACTTCAAGATTTTCGAGCATAATCTTAACGTATACTCAACTTTCCTATAGCGTATTTGACGTGTGCCTAGCGTTGTAAACCCATTTTTCATAGAATGGCATACGCTGGCAAATCGTCAAGGTGTGACTGCGATGTTGACAATTCAAATCTCGGGCAGTTTTGATTTCAATCGGCGTCCCGGCAAGTCTCAACAGGCTACGCCACGAGTTCGCCGGCGATACGTATAGCGCGCAAAGGGTAAGTTGAACTATCGCTTGTCTTAGGTTTTGAACGCCGATCACAAGGTAAGCATTCGTTGGTAAAAGTTATTATAACACAACGAAACGTTCTGTGCCCGTTACTAATATGTTATGCAAACGACCAACACGTTTGAATACGCCAAAAACTCAAAAAAAAACATCAAATTTCAGCGTACGCCAACGTTTTAGATCAATTTTTATACGTTGCCATTGCTGGCTTAAACGTTCAAGGTGTGACAGGGCCCTTAGCAGCTTTGGCACGAACTTCGCTGACATTCTCCTTAAGCCCAAATCCTCAGTCACAACGGAATGAACGGATCCAATGCTGACGCCCGCCTCGTCTGCAAGTTCTCTGATCGTGATTCGACGATCCTGCATCAGCAGGGTCCTCACTTGGTCAATGACGATCTCATTTCGGGATGTTGAGCCTACCAGAACGTGCTTCACTTTCCACTGATGTTCGACCATCTTTGAAGCGGGTTGTACCACTCTTTTATCTGTGTTGGTGCCCATTGCTTCGTTCCCGAAGGCCTGTTGAATCTTGTGGATCGTTTCCACTTGGGAATCGCCAAGCTTTACACAAAATTTGATGCAGTAGCGTTGTTCAAGTTTTTCCGTCATTTTTGTCAAAAACGAAAATCCGACGGCGCTCACTTACACTTCCTCACTCATCGGCGGTCTGTCGCGACTGACAGCTTCTGCAGCGGGAAAATATTCACGCATACGGATTAGGATCGCCTACATACTGCACCAAACCACGCCTCCCTAGCTTCATTTGTTTACGCACGAAAAATTAAGGTTGGATACTTTTTGAACACACCTCGTACATGGGCTGTTCCAACAAGGGATCAGCTCGCACTGACGACGGCCGCAGGCTGCAGGATCGGAGTGATTCCTCCAGTATGGAGTTCCTCTGCACATGTATTCCGACCAAGGAAGAAACTTTGAATCCCAGCTCGTCGAAGAACTTTGTGATATACATGGCATGAATAAATCCCAGACAACGCCATGCAGACCACGAGGGAACGGCCAAAGTGAACAATTTCATCGTTCCCCACATGACCTTCCGCGAACACAAGAAATGGCATTTGTCAAAGCATGTAGCAGAAGATCGATATGCCTACAATTCAGCACCACACAGTTGTTTGGGGTATTCATCGTTTTACCTCATGTTTAGACAAGATCCAAGGATGCCAGTGGACTTGTCAGACCCAGGTGAACACAGTGATGAGGAGCCACCACCCATCAACAAATGGATTTCCAATCATCACGCAGCTTGATCTGATACTTGTGATAAAGCAGGGAAGCAGTTTGACAGGGCAGCCAGCAGCTGAAAAGGGGTATTCGACCACAAAGCAAGGGAGGTTCCTTTTACATTCAGCCAACGTGTGCTGCTCCAGAATCAGACTTGCAAAGGTCGTTACAAACTTCAAGACATTTGGGGCTCAGATGTCCCTAAAGTGGTTAAATGGCTGCATCCTGATAAAGCTCTTTACATCGTCGAACCTGCTGCCATGACGGGACCAGGTCAATGTGTAAACTGTGCTGAAATGACAGCATGCCAGATCCCACAGGCCCCCGTGAGAACAAGAGCCAAAGGGATCTTGCAACCCCCAAGAAACGGCAGATGCTGATGGTGAATCTTCTGACAGTGAGTCTGGGATGCCATGGTTCGCGTATTCACCTGGTATGGAAGGGAATGAATGGAAGGAGACCGAATCAGAACAGACCCAAAGAGAGACCCAAAATCCCGACGCACACCTAGTCATTGAGACATCTCTTCCTTGGAGATCAATGTGATCTACAGCAGGGAAACATTCTAAACTTCAGAGAGAACCCCGTTCAGTGCTCAGCATGGACATGGAGACATTGTCGGACTTGTGATAACTTGAGTGCCACCCGCGGAGAACGACTCCTGTGTACTGCTTTCCAAGAGATGGAGGCCTGGTTCCGATGGAACATGTTATTCAAGATACTAGTACGTGCCCGTACGTGCGTGGTCGTACATGCAAAAAAAAAAAAACTTCAAACTGCGAGCCAGAAAACAAAACCAAGAGGCCGTTCCTTCGCTCTCGCGTGCCCGTACGTGCAACCCCCCCAAATCTTTCAAACAACCACAGGCCGTTCCTTCGCTCTCGTAAACAACGACTGGATTGGGGCATTGTGTTTATCTATAATGCGCATATAAATCGAGAAATTATTAGAATACAGTAAGTCATCACATCCGGAAGTGGTGCGTGCCTGCACGGAACGTTCACATGCATTCCACGAATTATCGCTTGCATTGCAGTAACAACTGCTGTGATTATACACACACGAGTTAATTGAAATCAAATTAAATACAAGTTTACCTCCCTGTCTTTGCTAGCCATGACATTCACTGCCATTGACCATTGCCATTCTATGCCACGGTAACTACGGCACCGATCCCCATCGTAACCGCACGGCACGTGACGTCATCGTGGCCGGCGCGCACCGGCCTACACAGCACCGTGTTCTGTCATTGGTTGGTAAATAATGGCCATAACTTGGAACACTTGTCCGATTAATATCAACCTTGAAAGGCACATCCACAGGGCCCCAGCATATACCTGGCAAGTTTCAATTAGATCGGACCAGTGGTTGTCGAGAAACAGCAGTCACAGACAGACACACACACACACACCACAAACACACACACACAACACACACAGATTGCTGGAATTATAGATAGATGTTGAGCTGTTGATTTTTCTTATTTTTGTTATCCGCCCCCGAAGGGAGGGAGCGGATATTGTAATCGTCCGGTTTGTTTGTCTGTCTGTCTGTTAGTAACTTTACCGGAAAACGGCTTTAGCAACACTATCAAATTTAATCACAGGTGGGCAATGAACCTTGGACGACCCCTTAACTTTTGGGTCCAATTGGATCAAAGGTCAAGGTCAAGGTACAGAAAAGATCAAAATCGTTTTTCGCTCATAACTTCGTCAAAAATGACTGATTTACTTTAAACTAAGCTTATAGTGAACCTTATTCTATTTGTCATTTATAAACGTACCCTTCCTATAGTGAAAATGCATATTTTGGTGAAGATCGGTAGGGTCCGAAGACTTTATGCCTTAAATGGGCGGGATTTCTTGTGCCTGGCACCACTTGTTTATTCTTGTGTCCTTTGCTCGTTCCTTGCCTGCGGTGCTGAAGATTGTCGTGGACGACAATCGGAAGCAGGAGCAGTGATGATTGTGGCATTGTGAATGCAATGCATTCATAGTGTTGTTTATTTAATACGTACTCCATTCATGTGAGTGCCATCCAAGACTTACCCTTTTCTTTTCGTTTACCCCGCCTCCCCCACTTGACGAGATATCTGATGACGTATTTGCACATGAAACACAGGGTGGCTTGCACAGCAGTTGATACGGAACGACTGACTTGGAAAGCATTAGCAAGCTGCTTGCTAACGGAACACACCCTTGGAAACAAAAGGGACTGAACAAGGAAGCCAGGGAGAACATTGTGAGCCAAAGTTGTGGTTCGAACAGTTTACAAGTTTTAAACTTAAAATTTTTCTTTCTCATAAAACTGTATCTGTTAAAATCCGTTCCAAGCGATTTATTTACTTGAACCAGAAGCATTGTTTTGAAAACCACTTACCAAGCAGCTCGTTGCCATGACAGCCTTTCCTCATCAACAGTTTCCAATGGCGTGCTTGCTTAAATGCTTAAGCCGCTTGGTGAGCACTCCACAAGAGACTTGTTAACTGAACACATCCTGGATGGATGTAATATATAAGTTGAGATAGACGAATATTAAGCCAAAAACGTAAAGCAATATTTTGCCAAGCAAATTGCCATGGCAACCGTGGTCACCTCAGCTTGGGGTGTGTTCCTTTGGCAAGCAGCTTGCAAGAAGAAACAAAGCTTGACTCTGCCGTGACATCCACCATCCTTGAGACAGGCAGGCTGCATCTTCCCTCTCCACAAAGTTGAAAAAAAAATCACAAGCTGGTGAAACACTTGGAATATGTCTTTCAATCCTCACAAATCTCACACTCCCACGATCAAGCTCTCTCTAAAAGGGCCGGCTGGCAAATCCTCCCATCTCGTTTCCTAACAATCCTTGAGGAAATTTAGTCATTCAAACTTCCAGCTCTCACTATCAGACACGATCAAACTCCTGGGTCTCACTATCAGCCACGATCAAACTTCCAGCTCTCACTATGTCGACCACGATCAAACTCCTGGGTCTCACTATCAGCCACGATCAAACTTCCAGCTCTCACTATGCCACAGATTTTGAAGATTGCTGTCCATCAACTCTCCCCACGCAACTTGATTGAGCTTGAACAGTTTTATACAGAAGAATGAGCAAATATTGCCCAATCAAGTGTGCAAAGTTGGTAGAGACCCATCCCAACAGACCCACAGCTGTAATTGCTGTCAAAGGTGCATCCACCAAGAATTAACTCAGGAGGGTGGACACTTATCCAACCAAGATATTCTAGTTTTGTATTTTTAATTAATTTTCTGACATTTGTAGAATTTATTTTTCACTTGGAAGTTGTGGGTTACGATTAGTAAATAAAGGTGGAAAAAGTCTGATTTAATGTAATTTCATTCCAGGCAAAAAAGCAACAAAAGGTGAAAATTTTGAAAGGGGGTGTAGACTTTCGATAGGCACTGTATCTATGCTGATGTGACGGGTCGTATAATGAGAGAAGATCATATGAAAAGGTGAAATGTGGTTTAAAATTAAAAATAATTGCACATTTTCAGCGAACCAGTCATCGCCCGATCCACCGAAAAACAACACAGATGAGTGGCCCTTCAACATTGTTCAAGTCGATCGATATCCAGTATTCAGTGACAGTGCCAATATTGTAGAGCATTCGCGAGTGGCTTAAGCGCTCCAACGAAATGGTTGATAAGGAACGGCTGCCTTGGAAAGCGATTAGCGATCGCCGAGCCGTCACATTAAAATACACACCTCCCGGAAACGCCCAAAATATCAAATATGTCCGAATTGGACAAATTAACACCTTTTCAGCAGTCGGAACTGCTGCTAAGTTCATTTCCGGAGTTTAAATTTTGTAATTCAGCTTAGTTTAAGAGATTCTCAAGGTTATGGAAAGTGTGGAAATTAAATAAAGCCACGAACGCTGGCGTCTCCAGGTGTTTATAAGCACTGCAATGTATCCAGAGATTTTGTAGGTATGCTGATGAGGAATTCGATAATACGAGTGAGGAAAGTGGAAAATAAAAACTTTTTCGTTAAGAAATTGCTGCGGCCTGTTCCAAGTCAAGGCATGGTTGAGTAGGCCAAAAAAACATGGCGAATTAAGACCCAGGCGAGGTAACCGAGGATGCCCTTCGAGGGCGAGAGAGAGAGGTGGCCGAGGATTGCCTGATAAAATATATAATTAAATAAGGCCGTTAATTATCTTCAAAATGGGGTGTTTTAATTAACCCAAACATCCAATTTTCATTCTTGCACTTCCCTGTAGTTCTCTTAGTTTGCATGCAAAGTTTCAGGCTGCTAGGTTTCATGGTTTTGGAGTTATGGAGGAGACACACTGACACATGCACACACATACTGGTACTTATATTAGAAGATGGTGATATAAACGTTCATGAGGAATTAGCTGGATAAAGTCGGGAGCTTCGCTTCCTTTCCGCGGCCAGGTTCCTGGTCACGGCTCCTTTAATTAGTGGACCTAAGTATGTTGAGAAAATTCGTTCCACCGACCAATTAACGTTCACGTGTCCCGGTGGTTTCGCACGGTGTAACGGGCGCGTAGTTTCATGCGCGGTGTACCGTCGCATCGTTTTACCTTTGTGTTCAACCTCGACATTAATGACGCGTAAAAATAATTTAATCGATCATAAAATATATTTGTTGGAGGTTCACGTTGTTATCGTGAATTTCCATTCACACGACGAGTTTTGTTTGAACGCGTTGCTCGCTTTGCAGATAACAAAAAAAAAAATCCACAATTTTCTTCGCACAGGTTTTTATATTCCGTTTTAACACGAGAGTATTTCTATTTGGCTTCGCAGTGAATTCGACACGTTCATTCCGAACGACAGTGTACATACAGTACGATGAGGTGACGCAATGAAGCGAGAAGACGAAACGTCACTTCCGGTGGGCGGAGCTTCGGTGCTGTTGGAGGAGTTGGAGGGATGGAGCAGATCTCCCGAGTGAACGTGGTGCCCTGCACAGAATCAAAGTACCTTCGTCCGTTTCGTGTGTTCTACACGCAGGTGAAACGTTCATGTCGCTCGTGGACCAACCTGCACCATTCCCTCTATCTCGGTTCACTCGAGTCCCTCTCTTGCCGTGACTTCCACAGGATGTCCACTTGCATGATCCACACGAGAAGATACGAGCAAAGCTATGGAAAGGGTCGTTTGTACCGACCCTGACTGCTTTGCACCTCCCACCCAAGTGCTCACTGTTGTTGCAGTGCCTCCCGTGACTTTTGTACCCCTTGAATGTCCGACTCGTTATTGTTCACCTTCCCACATGCTGCTGGATTGAATTTATATTCTTTTAAAAGTGTATGGTGTTATTAAAAAACAATAATAATGACGTCACGTTGCGGCGCCGACGTCATCGTACTTCGAACGTCTTCACTGCTGTCGTAACGATGATAGTTTATCGGCTTTTCAGCCAAAGAAACAAGATCCACAGGGCCGTGCACGAAGGATCATGTGCCTCATAGTTACAGGTTGCATCGTCTGACCTTTGACCGTGTGCTTGCAGCTGCGTTGACTGACCTCTGACCTGTATCATTGATGCAAACTGCGATTGTTCTGCTTTTACGGCACCCTTTGTTTCCCACAATTCTGACCTGTCACAGAAGTTTGCGTGGTTGTCATGGAAACCCATCGATTAAGGCCCTGTCACACCTTGACGATTTAGCCGTTTGCCTGACATATGCAAAATTGGGCTAAAACGCCGGCACACGTCGAATACATTATGGGTAAGTTTTGTATACGTTAATAGCACGCTGGCAGTATCGTAGTACGCTGGCAAACGTCGTAGTTCGCCGAGCTGTTAGACAATTTTCCATGCTTGAAATTTCCCGACGTATGCCAGCGTATACTCACACGTTCCGCATAATGCGGCCATAAGTTGTAGGCACGTTACGCGCTCGTTGACACGTCAACACGTTACTTGTAATTACTCATAAGTCGAAACACGTCGAGTAATGTTTAGCGTACCCGAAACTTATTTCTAACCTATGAGTAACGTGTTGTAGGCACGTCGCGATCGTTGACACACGTCGACACACGTTACTTGTACGTTACTCATAAGTCGAAACACGTCAATGTAATGGTTAGCGTCAGTGTTCCAGACTCCCTGGTTTGTTTTTTATTTTTTTTCTTCGAGTGATGGATGTTACACTTCGATTTCTAGTGCAGTTATAAATATAAATAAATAGGCTGCCGCTCAACGATTTAAATCGTAACCGCACTAGAAATCGAAGTGTCAACATCACCGTCATACCGAAGAAAAAAACCAAAAAAAAAACCAGGGATCTGGAACACTGACGCTAACCATTACCTTGACATGTTTCGACTTATGAGTAACGTATGTCGACGTATGTCAACGATCGCGTAGCGTGCCTATAACTTAGCCAGCGTATGCGGAATGTGTGTCATACGTCGAGTACGTCGAGAATTTTCAACATGCTGAAAATCTCGACGTATGACGACGTATGCCAGCGTGCTATTAACGTATACAAAACTTACCCATACGTATTCGACGTGTGCCAGCTGGTTCGGCAAATTTTCATACGTCGGCATACGCTGGCTAAAACGTCAAGGTGTGACAGCGGCTTCGCACTTCGATGTCTAGTGCGGTTATGATTTGAATCGTCGAGCCGCAGCCTATGAATAGCCTACGCCACGTGATCGTCGGCGTACGCTGCCGCGCTATGCAATAAGTAGAATCGTGGCATAGGTGTGAACGCGACAACACGCTCAGCATTCGTTGGTATAAGTATCTATAGTGTATAAACGTTCTGTGTACGTTACTAATAGTTATGCACGTCCAACGTTATTATGCCAAAACTTAAAAAAAAACATCAATAGTTCAGCGTACGCCAGCGTTTACATACATTTTGAGACCTGCCATACGCTGCTAAAACGTCAAGGTGGACAGCCCCTTATTACGAGTACATTTTTTGTACGGTCTCAATTGTTTGGACGCTTTGCGTCACCACGAGCTCGTAAACTGAAGAGGTAACGTTTACCTGCTGACTGTTCGACCATCACGTGGACCATCTACCTGTTTACGATGTTACCATTTGTTGTTGCAGAATGGTGTGAACAAATCTTGGGATTTATGAAAACGCCAGACAGGTAAGGCTGTGGCTTTATTTTGTCCATTCCACTTTTTGTCTAGTCTGGTTTGATCCTGACTGATTATAAAATCGGATTAGGGCTTTGCAGTGGTAGGTTTCGTTGCATTTTGGTGGTTGTTGAATGGGAAGAGGTGGTGTATAAGAGTGGGGCTGCTCCAACTTATAAGAGTTCTAGTTAAGGTAGGTTTGATTTAAAAACACTGATCTAGAAAATATCACTTACCTACAGATGCTTATGGGGCAAGCAGTGAATAAATGAAAAGCATTGTTCAAATCTTCAACGCCCCCCCCCCCCGCCCTTCCAAGTTGTCCTTGCTAGAAATCAGTGATGTTGAAGATAAAGATCCAGGGTGTTTTCAAACATAGATAGAGTAGTGTTTATCACCAGTACCAAACAACTCGAAATGCGAGCCAGGCGTTGTGAATGATTTGGGCCAAAAATGTTGCCTGATCGAACTCAGAAGAGGATTGGGAGGGGGGGGTAGCCTGTTGTAGTAGCAGCAGTAGTGTAGTTGTAGTTCTAATCCAATTAATGTAATCATTTGCATTGTCAATAAATAGCATCGTTTTGACATGTGCCTCAAGTGGCATCGGTACTTGGAACAAATAATTCTCTCAGTTCATGCAGACTAGCACTGAACCTCCACACAGGGTTAGGTTGCAAAAAACGGTGCGTCAGCAAATCCGAGTTGCAAAGTTAAGACCTGAGGGATAAATGAGAATAAGACAGCGTGGCCACGATAATGACATACGGACAAATACTTATCCGTTTTTTTTGTTACCTCCGCCACCAAAGTTAAGGAGGTTATGTTTCACCACTCTCGTCTGTTGTCTGTCTGTGTGCAGGATACCTCAAAAAGTTGTGGACTGATCTGGATGAATTGGTGGGCAGGTTGGTGTGTGACAAGGACGAACTGATTCGATTTGGTGAAGATCCGGATCTGACTACCAGAATTTTTAAAGTGATTCTTCACCATTGAGAGATCGATAGGTAGCATGATAGCTCAAAAAGTTGTGCACGGATTTGGACGAACTTGGTGGACCCGTTTTGTCAGCATGAAAACCTATTCATGGGCGTGGCTTTGTCTGTTACAAACTCCAGGAAGTGTGCTTTTTGTGTGTGTGTGTGTGTGTACATAGTCAAGGCTTGTGGAAGAGCTGTGCACTGAATGGATCAGGACATAACAGGCAAAAACAGGATGCAAAAGGAACCGTAAATATGCACAAAAGGAGCACAGAGTTGAAGACCAGATAGAGGCAGATTTGGGCTAACAATGGATGGGGGAGGAATGGGGCAGGAGAGGATGCATAGAGGATCATTTGGATACAGAAGAAAATTCTCACAGGAAAACTGGAATTTGAAAGGAGGTGAGAATGGGTGTGATAGTGGAGGGAGAGGGGTGTTAACGAGGGTAGAAAAGATATAACGGTTTTTGGATTGGGGATGATCTCAGATGGTTGGTGAACAGCTGTGTTGCAGACCTGGAGGGCAGAATGAGATTGAAGAGGATGTGGAAGTTGATTCCACAGGCAGGGGAAAAAACAAGAGGAACAAATGAGTGGAGCTGAGCAGTGATCCTGGATTTAAGTAGTTTCACCAGAAGGGGGTTGACGGTAGACCATGTGTGCCCTGCAGAAACCTGGGGGGCAACAAAGCACGGAAAGAGCAGGGGGTGCAAGACCAGAAAGGAGGCGGTATAAGACAGAACACCGACCTGTCTGTGATGGCGAAGTGATAGGCCCACAAACTCAGCTTCATCCCTGGAAATTGCAAAAACGAACGGTGCGTATGGTGATCTCGTTCACGTGATACTCACGGCCGACCGAAGCCACACTCTTCTCGCCACGGAACGTGTCTAAAATCAAAGTTTTTCTCTGCCAATGTCATAACCTTACGGGATTTCTTCAATCCACTTCCACTTGGACAGCCTTGACCTTTATGGTGCCATATTGTATTTAAGGGTACAGTATGGTGGATAAATAACATTGAGTTAAAGAAATCTCCTCGGCACAAGTTCACTCGACAGTGGCATTATTCAAACTGAAAACGGTGCAGGTGGGAGAAGATGGCGGGAGACATCACCTTTGCGCGTGACGTGGTCACATTGCCACATTCAAACTCGTGTTTAATCAAGCTTGATGCAGGCTCGGGAAATGAGTGTCAGATTTATTCCCATGCATATAAACGAATCCGCAATGTGAAAACCCATTGTTGGATGAGGGTTTGTTTTATTCTATGATAGAACACAAGTTAAAATTCTAGCTGTTACTGTACAGTACCAAGTTGGACTTTTATGTGAATTAAAAAAAAGTTTTCAAATGGATAATTATGTCTTCCTTTATGCTCTCAATTGTTTGATAATACAGTACTACTTGTGTTTTTCTTTTTTCCAGCGTCATGGTTCTTATCTACAACACCAGCTCTCGCTGTTTTGTGTTTGTCAAGCAATTCCGTCCTGGTATGAACCCACATGAGTTCTCTCGAAGAGAAGGGGAACATTTATGACTGTTTATAATACGTGCTTTCAAAATGACGTATTTCTGCCCAGATTGCGTATGCGCAGAAACCCCGAGTAACGAAGTAAGTCGGGTTGGCCTGGACGTATTTCATGCCCCTCGGATAAGGATTGCTGAATGAAACGGCTAAAAAAAAATTTTTTTTAAGTAACCGAAAGTATTTGTAGGTGTGCCTCCACACAATGAAACAGTTGGAGAACTTCCTAATCAACTCGTCCAAAGAGTTGATGTGTTGCAAAAACTCCCAACGATTATGGACCCGTGAAAGGTCAAAGGTTCGTACATGTGTGCATTCTAACCAAACCTTCGTGTTTCTTAACACCGATGTGAAGGTCGTGTCTGGGGCTTGTCGATGCACAGGGTAAGTTTTAATAGTGTGGAGGATGGAGGGGGGAGGAGTGGGAGTTGTGTGGGTTGAGAGTGCCGTAATAAATATATTTTTATGCCTCCGCCGACGAAGTTGCCGGAGGCATTATGTTTTCAGGTTGGCCTTGCGGCTGTCCGTCCGTGATAGGTTTTCGTCACTGCGATAACCTAAGAACAGCTGAAGAGATCCAAATCAAACTTGGTACAAATATGCATCATGATGCAAAGATTTGAATCACAGATTGCACACTAGTAATGGCAGGTTAAAATTGCACTGCAAGCAGAACCGAGTCGGTAAAACAAACACACACAGCGCATGCGCGAAAGGGCCTCGTTTAGCATTCATACGTCATTTCAAAAGTCATGTATTGGGTATTAGGACATTTGTTACAATGCTTTATTTATTTATTTATTTATTATCAAGTAACTTGTTAATAATAAACATCAGTTATTCATCAGCTGCTTAATTTTGATGTTGGTATTTAACTGGGAATAAACGTGTCTTATATGCCCACAGCTGTGTACATGAGGGAAATGGAATCGCATAAAAATGCCTCCGCTGTGGCCAAGAAAAGTTGTTCTGCATCTTGTGCCGACGGCTGCCCTTTCTCGGGTCGGGGGGATCTGACACCGCCGGAGGGTACGATCGCAAGACCGGAGCTTGCGGAAAACAGCGGCACTAGTCGGGCGAGCTGGAAACCCTCCTCACCGGGGGTCACATTGGAGTTGTGTGCAGGGATCCTTGATAAGGACCTATGTGCGATGGAGACTGCAAGTGAAGAGGTGCTGGAAGAATGCGGATATGCTGTGCCTGCAAAGGCCCTTCGTCGGGTTGCTTGTTTTCGGTGGGTCACTTGCGGTGTATTATACATTACAATCCCGCAGTCATCAATTTTTTGAATACCTGTGTACTCACTGAGGTAATGCAAACAACGATACCATGTTTGATGGTATTTTCCCAGGGGTGGTGTGGGAGTGTCTGGAGGCTGCATGACTATGTTCTATGCTGAGGTGACGGACAGCATGCGTGTTCCGGGTGCTGGTGGTGGGTGTGCCGATGAGGGAGAGTACATCATTCCGGTGGATGTTCCGGTTGCACAAGCTGCATCTCTTCTGGATGATCGAGAGTCTGATGACCATCTCTGTGGAGGTCCATTTATTGCGATCAGTCTGAGCTATGCTCTACTGTGGTTTGACAAAAATATAGCTCCCTTATCGTCATTCGACCAGTCCCCTGCTCATTGAATGATCCAGAATTGGCATAAATGATTGCTTTGAGTAATAATGAATCAACCTCTATCCTTGATCGGTAAACTTGTTTTTGTTGGGTGCCTCAAACGCCCTATCTTTTTTTTCCAAATATTGGCAGAATGTTTCCTAATTTATTTTGTGTGTGAGTGGTCGTAAATTTAAAACCTTAGTGCGTTGATGCATCTTTTTTTTTTCTTAAAAAAAAAAATCTATCATGATAATCTTGTACAAGTATCCACCACCCTGTTTTTTTTTTTGTTAACACATTGCATACTCTTACATTTCATCCATGCTTGTTTGTTCTTTATCCGACAGTATTGAAAGGCGATGTCATTTGTAATAAATAAATACTTAAAAACTATCTCAAAACCACCTCCACTTGAAGTCTAACCTCAAAAGTATGCTGCACATAAAATCTCTATTAAAACGTTCCCATATTGAAGATGAACATCAAAAACACAATGAAAGACGTCAAAAGTACACTCCGCCTAAGATAAACCTCAAAGATGCTTTTCACTTGAAATCAACCTTAAAACCGCTCTCCTCCACCAAAAGCAAACCACAAAAGTATGCTTCACCTCACCTCGACCTTAAAACCGCTCTCCTCCAACAAAAGCAAACCACAAAAGTATGCTTCACCTCACCTCAACCTTAAAACCGTGTTCCCCCAATAAAAATAACAATCAAAAACACACTCCTCCAACTAAAATCAAACTCAAAAACGTCCTTATCCATTTAAAATCGACCTCCTCAAAAGACATCTCCCTTCAAAAACTCAGTCCATTTCAAAATAAACATTAAACTTATAACAACGAGAGAACGATGAGAATGCGAGCGGCAAATTTGATTGGTCGAGTTGGCGTAAAATTGTGTAATATTTTGTCCAAGTTCTGGAGGTTTTTGAAAGAAGACTTTATTTTCTGCAGTGCAAATATATATTAATTGAAATAAAATAATGATTTCAAAAGGCTGTAGAAAGAAAAGAAAAACAAACAAACTTTTTTTTCCAAGTTTACACCATTTTGATGTTGATGTACCGTCTCTTTTACACCACCTTATTTAACACATTAAATTAGTTATTTGTGCCTGTTTGTGTACTTTATGACGTACCTAAAAACAGTAATTTTCCTGTTTGGAATGATTTTCAATTTTGTTTCAATGTCAGAGTAAAAAAAAATAATAATAATAATAATCATTCCTCTCACTCATCTCTATGCAAGCATGATTAGGATGAGATTCCGTACAATTTGCCAATTTTGGAGCCAAATTACTTCTAAACTACAGGTTCATGTTCCGACTCGTGTTCTGCAGTACTCAAAATGTATAATGCAAGTTAAATGAAGGAGTTCCTCAATCATAGACTGACATCTGCACACAGACAGTGAACCAATTGCTTAACCCCACATCACGTGTGGGGTAATAAACTCTTTCAGTTAAAATAAACCTCAAAAATATGCTTCTCCAGTATAAAAACAATAAGACTCCAAAATATGCTGTTGTGGTTACAAAAAAAAATAAAAATGCTCGTGATCATTTTTCGCTTCTTGGAATAGTCATAAAGACGCTTACATACATGATCATTACAACAAATCCGACTTAGTAAAATATTTAAAACAAAATAAAGTCCGATCGGCATGTCACTTACCAGGAAGTTTCCAGATAAGTTAGGAATCGGTAAAAAAAAATCAAACTTTTGAAGGATTTGTGGATTTGAACACCAACTGTTTCACGTCATAGCTGCCCATGCCTCATGTGGAACCATTTGTCTATTTTTAGCTCACCTGGACTTTAGTCAGGTGAGCTTATACAATCAGCAGTATGAGTGAGTCAGTCAGTCATTATCACTTGAACCAAACACACCATTTTGATGAAACTTGGCCACAAGCTTCATATAGGATGCGAAAGAAAGTGTATCGACAGCAACAAAATCTGCACTCATTAAGGGGTCTACGGGTGGGGGAGGGGGGTTGATACCCTAAAATAAGTATTTGCTCTCTCTTCCGAAACCACACACATGATTTGATGAAACAACCACAACTTTCATCACCCATGATGTACCAAAGTGTATTGACCGCATCAAAATCTGCACTTCAAGAGGTCTACGGGGGGGGGGGGGGGGGGGGGGAGGGTTGTTTTGAACCCCTCCAAAATCGATATTTGCTCTCTTCTCTGAAACTTGACTGCAGCCTTCATCACCCATGATGTACCAAAGTGTATTGACTGCATCAAAATCTGCGCTCATTAAAGGGCTCTACAGGGGGGGGGATTTTGCCGCCGCCCCCCCAAAAAGGTATTTGTTCTCTTCTGGAACTAAACACAATTTCAATGAAACTTGATCACAACTTTCATCACCTGTGATGTACCAAAGTTTGTTTACGACATTCAAAAAAAAATCAGGGTCCAAGTGGGTCTGCGGGGGGTTTGAGTGACTTGCTCCTGATCCATCTGTTTATCAGTGAGTGAGTGAGCGAGTGAACACACTAATGTTAAAAAAATTTCGAAGCATTTCCAATAATAAAATTGGAACAAAGATGTCTAATTATATTCTTCTTCTCCTCCATCTCTCTCTTTCTTTTTCTTTGTCTGCAGAGAGGTGAATCGTGCAAATAGTGTTTGTAAGATTCACCTGGCTGCACCTGGATAGGTTTGAGAGTAGAGTAGCAGCCGAAACCTGAATCCTATCCAGGTTCCTCCTCGTAATTCCATATTTGTCTATTTGGGTTCCTCCTTGATACTCCAGTGTTGTATTTGGTCAGTTATTTGATTAAACATAACAAGTGACGAACGCATCGATTATGTTTTAAGATAACATCCGCAGCATTTCTCTCGGGCCTCGCAGTGCACCTCCGACCATGGGCTCGACTAACGTTCCCAAGTGCTCTTGGTCACATGTCGAGCCGGGTAGTCGAAGGTGCACTGCAAGGCCTATGGGCTTGACTCGCATGCCCGAGCAGTCTTGGACACATCTCAGCAAAGTTCGCTAATTTATCCAGAACATTTTGATGTCCAATTTAACCTCAAGTTGATTTTATTTTCACCTTCAATTTGGATTATGTCCAAGTTGGCCAGGTTTTAGTACTTTCTTTGGCATGAAAAAAGATTACATCACATGCACGCAGCTTTGTGCAGCCAGAAATGAGATGGTATTATAAATTATGCATTTAAAATATAATCTACAGACCCTGGTGAGGCTCTCCATTGTTAAATGCTCTGTCTTGTTCTGGACCTGCATTTGTGTTTTTATCTTGCTATTTGCTGTATTTGTGGTTTTTAAATGGAACCACAGCTTAGCAAGAAAAAAAAATAATAATAATAATAAAAAAGCCAAAGCCCCACCCCCCAACTCCCCTCCCTTTGCCATACAATATTTTACTATATGAGAGCTTAATTTGGGAACAGTTATTGTGTAATTCTCATTAATTTGAACTGTTTTGTTTTAAATTATGTATGATTATTATTGCAATTAATTATCACAAATATTGTATTATAATATAGATTTTAATTTTGCATGGAATATTTCTGGGTTTAACTTGGAATTTGGGACCTAATTGACAGAACAATTTAAACAGTCTCTATTAATTTCACGTATATAATTGATAATTAATCATTCCTTTGGTATTATAAGAAATGTATGAGGTTGTGTTGAAAAGTATTGCCTCCTATTATTTTTTTCTCAAAAACCGGTGAAGATATTTGAATGAAACAAAGTGCAGTCCGCACATTCCTCTTCCTGCCGCTGGGTGTGAAGTTTCATGATTCTGACACTTGATGTATCAGTGCTACGTTAGTCAAGATGGCAGAGGGCAGCACGACGTTGTGCTGGAGATGAGAGTTGGGTACACCTTTACGATCCTGAGAGTGAGGGATGGTCAATGGAGTACCACCACAAAGGATCACCAGCCCCGACTTAGCTCCGTCAGGTTTTCATCTCTTCCTCAAACTAAAGGAACACCTTCGTGGAGAACATTTTTCTTCTGATGATCATGTCAAGGATGCTTTGAAGTGCTGGCTAAGTCATCAGGATGCGCAGTTCTCTCATGACGGCTTCAGAAACCTACTTGGACGTTGGTAAAAGCGTGTGGACTGCACTGGTGATTATGTTGAGAAATAAATTTGCACCATGGTAGAATAAAGATTGATGTTCGTGGTTGTCTTTGTTTCAGGAAAATATCTTTACCTGTTTTGGAGAAAACTAATAGGAGGCATTGCTTTTCAACATGCCCTCGTAAATGTATTCTGTGC
Source organism: Eptatretus atami (assembly GCA_035128595.1). NCBI lineage: Eukaryota > Metazoa > Chordata > Myxini > Myxiniformes > Myxinidae > Eptatretus > Eptatretus atami. The sequence goes on along the minus strand of CM068964.1, from coordinate 13,805,713 downwards.
ATGAATTAATAAATGTCATTTGGACAGGATTTTGTTTTCATGTGATTTATTGCCATAGTATTGTTATGTTTGAGGGGGGTACAAATTAGCTGGAATGTTTAGTTATCTTGGCCCGTGTGTTCGTAGACGATAGAGCATTTTT
>CM068964.1:13790225-13805010 GCA_035128595.1 Eptatretus atami | reverse complement strand
AAGACCCGGCTAAACTCAGATCCGAACCATGATGGACCAATGAAGGAAAAGACATAAACGAACTGGGAACATTTTTACAATCAATTAACAAAAGAAGGACACAGAGCAGACTTATCGCGAGAATACAGGCAAGATTTACAATGATCAGAGCACTTATACAGTAACTTACCAGCCGTGCGCCACACGGACGCACACTCAGACTAAATAAACCCAGATGAATGGCAAAGGACTTTTGTAGCCAGGGAGGGAGTGAGCTGAGGTCACAGTTCTTTTGATATCTGAGTTTCGGGGAAAGGGATGCTCCGTGGTGCGGCACCTGACAATGTTCGCGCAGCTCGGCCTACAGCCGCACATGTGGAGTTCGTGTGTGCGCAGAGGAGCCCGGGTGGAGAGCGCGGAGTCCAAGGTATGAACGGGGCTTGAAAGTGTGAAAGAGCAGGTGGAGTTCCCGACGCTTGATGTCGCAGGGTAGACCAGTCACAAACAGTGTGCGAACCTTTCTTGGCTCCGCGATGTGGGATCCAAGGCACCCAGGATCATTGGTATCTCCCGTGATGAGGCTGAGTCCCTGGTCTCTCACTCTCAACGAACTCTCCGACTCGCCCACACCCTCTCAAGACGACTCACTTTCCAGCTCATCCTCTCTGAACGAACGACCCCCGAAAAGAAGAAGAACCCCAGACTGAGAATGGTGTCGTAATTTATAGATCCCCAAGGTCGGGGCGGGGCCTTGACGAAGCAGACGTCACTGTCCGCCCTGGTTGGCCAGGGCTTCCATGGAGTCCACCCTTTCTGGGCGGAGTTTCGGCCATGCCGGGAAGCCCGCCCACTCCACGCGTGTCCGGACTCACCAAAAAGGTACTGCACAAAGATTTTGCCTCGGAAAGCAAGAGGAAGGTACTGTGGTTCAAAATAAAAGGGGAGAAATGATTTATAAACCTAACTAAAAGCCATCGCAATGCACCCCCTTTTGTTTTCCCACTACACACAAGGAGGGGTTCTATCTGCACATATACTTAATGGCATAACCAACTTCGGGACAACTGTATGTTTGTATGCATAGGTTCCTAGAACCGTAACAGTACTCTTCAGCCTGGCGGAGGTATATGCTCTCCCGAGTACCATTTGAGTCCCTTCTTGTTTTCCCACGGTCCCAAGCTGCTTCTTGTTTGAATGTGCATGTGGAAATGCTGTGGAAGTGTCGAGGAATCGTGCGAGCTCATCCTGAACTTATTAGTGGAGACGCAGCCCGGAGAAGGTACGGCCTTTTGGCATTGGAAGAGAGGCTTTTACGAGGTGACAAAGTATTAAATTATTTAAGCAATGAAAGAGTTCATTTAAAACAGCAGAAAGGCCTCTCATCGTGTCATCAGAACAAGTTGCTCATCATTGCAGGGCAAAGCAGGTTCAAATCATGCATGCCATCACTCCCATCAGTGATTTATCGATTGTCTACTAATGGCCGTGTAATTCATTTAAAGGTACCGTGATGTCTGTGTCTGATACATGTGATGTAGGTACCAGCTGCTTCTCTTATGACCTTTAGATCAGTGGAAAAAGAGAGGCCATTAATGCAGTCTTACTCTTGTACACAGGTATAAAACCTCATGAGTCATGCCTGCACCTTCTCACCTATAAACCTGCTTGTTTTAATTCCTCTTCATCTGGCTATTTGTTTTTAAGGTTAAAAAAAAACAACCCCCCATCTGCTTGTTGTAGCATTCCGTGAAACGTGACCAGCATTCCGTGAAAATGCTGATGGTATAATGCGTGCATGATGGGTCAAATTGTCTTTCCTCTTGCCGGAGGGTGCACAGCGTGAGGCTGTTACAGAGACAGATGGGTGAGGGTGGGTCAGATTGGCTCATGCCTGTGGTTGGAGCGTTGAGTTATGGAAGTGACTACAAGTCTTGTCAGTTTGTGATGCCATCTCTTCTTCTGCCTCCCATGCTGCCACCCGTCTGTTGTCACGTCGGAGGCCCCTTGAGACTTCCTACCCCTCCCACTCCCCCCTTACCCTCTACAAACGCATTTTGTGTGCATCTGTCGCTCGTAGAAAACTAATGAAATGTTGACATTTTAAATATATAACTCCGAATTGAATGCTGTGACTAATTCTGGGTAAGAGTTGATAGTCAGGGTCAGGTAGACACAAGGAGATGGGTTTTCAATTAGAAGTCAGGAATTTGCAGTTCAACAAGATGTGTCCTTGGTTGTTATCTCCAAATGTGGCTTCATAAGGGGGAATGGAGTCCTCCCAAGGCTTGAAGCATCTACCTCCATTTCAAGAAGGTAACAATTCCTGGAACAAGTTGTGAGGTTTTGTTCGTCCCTTCTGCCCGCATTAGTTGGTGGAGGTCAAAAATCCCAGGGTATCCTTTGCGAAGGCTAGGCGTTATCGCCAACACCCTGAACAAATTCCAAATTCCTGCTCTAACCTACAGAGGGAACCGCACATTTGCGGCATAGCCGTGCTCCCAGGAATGATGCAACCAGCAGTTACAGACTGAAGATGAAATGAATGAATCAAGAGCTCTTGGCACCCTATGTATGACAGTGTTCATGAATAACAGCAGAGAGAATTGCTTTGCAATACATGTTCCCGACTGACCAATGTGATATTTTCTAAGTCCAAAAAGGGCACAACTCTGTGGAAAAATTGACGAAACACCCTGAAACTCGAACTTGTTCTGTAACTTATCGTAATAAAGCCGTGTACTGAGTTTCAGTTGAATATGTTAAAGGGTATGGGGGGGGGGGGGGGGGGGGAACAAAAACCACAGGTGGAGACGGACGGACCAACAGAGATGGATATCATACCTCGACTCCCCTCTAGTGAAACCGATAGGGGACTAATAACCTGAGAGTGAAGACCTAATACAAAGTATATGAATAATGAGTGCTCTCGGTATTATATGATACTAACGATACCCGTGCACATGCACGGGATAGCAGTACAACATAGCTGGTAGCAGACGACAGACCGTACACGGGGAAAATTGGAAAAAACAAAAAAAATTAAAACGGCAATTTTGGGGGGTCCCCCAAAAAAAAAATGCCCAAGTTGGGGTTTTTTTTTTTTTAAAAAAAAAAACTAATTTGGGGGGAACGCCAAGTTCCCAAACATTGTCGGCATGTCCGCTAAGTGCCACAGCAATTTCATAGGGAACCGTGTGACGGCGAGCCGAGTTTTTAGTGTGCAAGCTTGGTATTATAATAGAGATGATTCTGAATGTTGGACCTCCCTTTGGAAGGAGGTGAAAAAACTAGACTCCTTTCATCCCAGATGCTTACGTACTAGACTGGGCATCTCTAACATATAGCAGTGGACTCGACATATAACATCACAAGTAATTGAGCGACAATGGGGAGACCTGGAAACGACAGGAGAAAATGTTTCCACTATGTGCCACCTGGAGCGTCCGGGCCCTCATACCTGCATGCCTGACCATCCAATACCCAAAATGGTGAGCCTTTTCCATTGGCTACCTCAAACCGTCCAAAGGGTTGTCCGAAAATAAGGTGGAGAGAGATGTGGTTCATGAAGATCTTCTGTAAATTCAAGTTCCAGGGGACGTGGTACGAGCTGGCATTTACATCTCAGGCAGGATGACGGCACCGACCAACCAGGCCTGGAAAGAGAGACACATACAGAACAGCAAAGGCAAACAGTTGAGCAGCAACCAAACCTTATACAATGCTTGCAATTTGACATTTTGAAGGAAAAGTGATAAAAGGCAAAACTATATATCAGTATGAATGAAACCTGTGGTGCTGACTAGCATGGTGCTGACCAATGCTCAACCTGCAATCCACAGCTATGGAGGACACTCGGTGCACTCATTCAGACACGAACCACATCGTGTTGGAAACTGAACTATATTTCTTCTTCTTGGGGGTGCTATGGCTATAATGGTAGCTGAAGGTGTGTGTCGTGTGTGTGTGTGTGTGTGTGTGTGTGTGGTGTGTGGTGTGTGTGTGTGTGTGTGTGTGTGTGTGTGTGTGTGTGTGTGTGTGTGTTGTGTGTTGTGTGTGTGTGTGTGTGTGTGTGTGTGTGTCGGGTCGTTATCTCCATATGCAGTTTTTCAGAAGGTGGAACGGAGACCTCCCCAAGGCTTGAAGTATCCACCTCTGTTTCGGTGAGGGTGGTCACGAATCGTGGACCAAGGTGTGGAGTTTTGTTCCAAGGGATCTTTTCAAGATCATCACCGAGTCCCAGACAGCTTCCAACTGTAGTTTGTTTGTTGCAATATTCCCAGGGATCTTTATAAGATCTCCGTAAGGTTCTTCTTCATGCGGTGTTATGTCCTTATTTACAATGATCACTTTTGCTTTGTGTTTCCATGAGTTTTGTGGAACTGGAATATTGAGACTTTTGCGGATGTGCCAGTGGATTACGCCTCAGACGTTGTGCCTTTGTGTGAACAGCTGTTCTGACGTGAGTATTTTACATCCTGATAGGAGGTGGGTTGTACTTTCTGTTTCTTCCTTGCAAAATCTAAACTTGTCCAATTGACCCAGTCCTGCCATTTTGTGAAAGCCATTCATGTAGTGTCCTTGGTCTTGGGAATCAATAATGATTCATTCTCCATCCCAGTTTAGCTGCCCTTGTCTTAGCCATTGCAATGAGCCTTCTTTGTCTATCTCCAATCTGTCCAATGTTTGTTTTTCGAATTTCCCTGCTCTTTTGTCTTTCTCCCAGTAGTTGATTTATGTCTGTTGATATTTCGCTTTATATTTTTCTTTTGTCTTTTTTTGTTTGTTTGTTTGCTATTGTTGGGGCTGTATTTCTTGCTGTTTCAGTTTGGTGCGTGACATCTATTCGCACCAGTTTTTGGAAGTTTTTTGCAAGGTGAGTGAGAGATACCTTTTCTGGTTTGTTGTGTTCATGCTTGTATACAAATTGTATTCGGTCGTCTGTTGAACTTTTCACATACTCTACTAATCCTCATTGTCAGTCTGTGCACTTGAGTGAGTTCCATCAGGCCGCCACCTCCTCGTCTTGGCAGGTACATTCTGTCGGGATGCATTGATTTTTGCGGATAGTGAGGAGTTTCCTTGTTTTGATATCTAGTTTGTTGATTTCCGCTTGTGGCTGGTTTATTATCTTTGGCACCGAAGGTGGACGGAGGTTATTTCACCCCTGTCTATCTTCTTTGTTTGTTTGCCTGTCTGTGCGCAGGATATCTCAAAAAAGTTGTGAACTGATTTGGATGAAACTTTGTGGACATGTTGGGTATGTGACGAGGATGAATTGGTTCGATTTTGGTGAAGATCCGAATCTGCATCGTGCATTATTTATTTTTCAAGTGATTCTTCACCATTGATAGGGCCCAAAATGATATATAGCATGATATCTCAAAGTTATGGACAGATTATGACAAAACTAAGTGGATGAGGTGGCTTGGCAAGAATAACAAGCCAATTCGATTTTGGTTCGGGTCCGAATCCAGATCTGCTTATCAATGGGATACAAACATAAACTGTTCAGCCTGGTGGAGGTATGCGCTCTACCAAGTGTCGTTCTAGTTACCCTCACCAGAGGAGAGGGTATTGCATTTGGGTCCATTTCTGTTTGTCCGCACAGAATGTGAGTGTGTATTAATTACATTAAACCCTTGAGATTCCTAAGATCCTTTAGAACCTTTACCTTCTGTCTGAGGGCATTCTGCAATAGCACTTGCAGGTCACCAGTCATAAACAAAAGGCCTCACCATTGGTAAACCAGCTCAGTATCAAGCTAAGAGGGTGCAAATATAATTGTTAATTAAATTATCTTCTCTTTTTCCAGGTTTTTTTTTAGCCTCATCTTTGTTAGTGACATTATAATCCCAAGCTAAAGGTCCCACAGGCAAAGAGAAAACGGTGTCCGTGACAATAATTTCATCGCATTATAATCAAATTGGATATTTTTGTGATTTTTATTGCCAAACCTCAGGAATTTTTCAAGATATCAGATTGAAACTTACACAGCTTATTTGTGTGCATGTGTATAAAATCTGATCAAAATCAGTCAAAGACCAAGGTCAATGCCATCCAAAACATGTAAAACACCTATTAGGCGGCAATTAGAAAATGCATCAACCAGATTTGTTATGCACAACATTCCATCATGTAAAACTCGATAGGTAAAATTTTCCAAATTACCAAATTGCTGTTTCCATGGCAACTATTGTTTACGAGCGAGGGAGCCCAAAAGCAAACACAATGCGGAAACAGCGAATGCCAAACCATGAACCAATAAATTCCACATTCATGTGGCACCTTCAGTTGAACGTCAGCTATGGACAGACAGCCGGTTCATGAATGACTTGGGTAAAAAAAAAAAACTTACAGCAGCTGACCCCAACAGAAGTAAGGTGTTTACCAATGGCAAAACTGCAAACGCCGAATCCGCAAATGGCACAACTTCCTCATTCTGCTTTAAACTCAATCTCTGCATGTTCATTCCAAACAACATCATTCCAATCCAAAATTAATACGATACCATGAATATAACAAAATACAAACACTCATGAGGAAAACGAATATAGACGCCGTTCTCACATCACGCCCAATGGAGACAAATCTGCCGGCGAGAAAGGGCGGATACAAAACACTTTGTACGGATCGAAAATTAAAATCATAATTGTACTGAGAAATTTATGAAACCAACCACCCACCTTAGGACATCCACTGGGACCCCAAAACATTCCACAGAAGGTTTGACAGGGTTAGCCCCAAAACTGAGGGAGCCGTTCAGGGACGGAGACGGACACTCCTGCTTTTTAATATAGACTAGACGACCCGTGAACCCGTTGGGTTCCCGTTGTAACAGCGGTTGATGAAAAAAAAAATTATTTCAAGAAAAAAAAAACGATAGCTCCAGCGAACTATACCGCTGAGGTTGTTTGCATTGATCAAATACTCCCAAAGAGTACTTGACTGAATCAGGAATTGATTTTTTAATAATTTTTTTTCGCTGCCCGATTTAAACGAAACTTGATACTGCACACCGCAGGATAATAGTGCGTAAGGTGGCCCTAAAATTTTTGTGCTATCGTGTATCGTTTTGGCTGTATTTCGGGAACATGCATATATATATACATACAAGATGAGAGTTTTTAGTAATATATAGATTAAGATGTCGCAATATCATGCCATGCACGACATCTTTCTTGTTTGTTTGTTTGTGTTTCTTTTGTGTTTGTTTGACTTCTATGCATTCCTCATCCGCTGGATGGAATGAGTTAGAAACTTGTCGTCGTCCACGTGGTGTGCACGGGAAGGTTTTAGGCCATTAAAAAGAGAAATTCAGTCCCGGCTGTTCTGAGTGGGGGGTAAGACCCCAATTCTCCCGATGTAAATGTATATGTAGCATAGCGCCACTCCTGGCAGGAGGGAGTATTACAAGTCATACTAAAATACCCCGATTCTGACTTGATTAATCCACCGTAAGAATGGGTTCTTTTCTTGTTCACACTCAACTTATCAGGTTAAGAACGATAACTAATTTGTTGTAACTATGCTTAGCCAGAACTATCTTCTAAAATTCCCAAGCTTGTTATTGATGTCATCAAACGATTGCATAGATATACAGACACGATCGTACAGTGGATTATCGTATAAACGAATGCAACAATGAGTGTCTGTCTGTGACGTAGTGTGCCACAGCTTGGCCATTTTTCATGTGTTTGGGATAGGTGCACACCATGAAACCTATGCTCGAGTGCTCAGTACGTACCGTATAGACTTTGGTTAAATTATTGGCACATGTGGCCTACTCTTAATAAATACATCATGGTCCCTTCCTTCACGTGTACGTGATTGTGAATGTAACTATGGTTTAAAAAGTCTCCCTAAATGTGCGATGGTGTCCTCGAAGATGCGGCTCCCCATTGTGCACACTGTGAGAACTGCGGTTTCGTAGAAATTCACTCCTCGAAAAGTGAGATGATATTTTCTAACCATATGAAACAAGTTCAAAGTTAATTTAAACAAGTATGCTTGAGAGACAGAATGAAGCAGCTGCCATCCTTCAGCTGTTGCTTGGCCTTTAACTTTAAATCATCCTGGCACCAAATAATTAATGTTTTCTGGATAGAAAGTGTAATAAGAATTCATCACCGCATTCGGTACTACCTCCTGCCGAGAACTCACCACCAGGGGGGAGGAGGAAGGCTGGAGATTTCGTCCAGCGTCTGCACCTGTTTGCTCTCAACCCTTCCCCACCCATTACCCCAACAAATCTTTCTTCCAAAACCCCCTGCCATCTGCCATGTTCCATTCACAAGCCTAGCTCCTTAGGGACCGTCGCAAACAAAGACCCTCACCCCACAAATACCTGCGCTCCTCATGTCCATTCACCAGGCGCGTCCAATCCTGTTCCAGCAATGAACCCCCCCCAATCTGGTTCCGACCTTTAATCGCAGCTATAAAAGCTCCTGCGCTGTTCAGAATCATTTTCACAAGTCTGCCGCTGGTACGGGCATTCCGGTCTTGGGCCATGCTGGTAGCAGGGATTCTCGTGCTGGTCTTTTCAGAGGTAACGACCCTCACTCCCCCCCCCGGTTTATAACGTTATCGAGTCCGCTTGGTGAAGGTATTCAAACTTAAATCCTTAATTCTGCAATTATTTGGGCGTTGACGTTTGATGTTATTGCGTCGTAAGGATAAAGGAGATTGAGCATCATGATGTTCAACTGAATGATTTTTAATTATTTTTTAAAAATACAATGCGAGCTACCAATGTCAGGATTGCATTAAAAATATATATAATTTTTGAGAAAAATGCTGCCTTTCAAAAAGAGTGGATCATTGTGTGCCGGTTCCATGAGCTAATTCGAAATTCTAATTTACAGGGGGGGGTACTACATCAGTGGTGTAACTGTGGTCCCAGAAAGGGGGATGTTGCATTAAAGAGCACACTGTCCACTGGAGCCGATGTTAATCCAGCTCTCCTGTCTCACGTTGATCTTAACCATGTCATTGTATCTTTCACAAGGGGTAGGCCTTTTGACTTTCACTGGCCAAATTCAAAATTCCCTGTATCCAACATACAGAGATGACCATCTTATCTCATTATAACTCCGACTGTCTGTTGACAAAGATGATAGATAATAGCGCGATGATAACAATTATCTTGTTCGTTTCCGCAGTGCTGCTTGTCATCTGGCGTGTTGGAGATACAGATCATTTCATTCCACAACCCAGAGGGTCTTACAGCGAGGGGAGAGTGCTGTGACCCAACAGACGGCCCCATTGACCGGCCATGTCCTCCGAGCGACCCTTGTGATACGTTTTTCCGCGTGTGCTTGCGCGAGTACCAGCCGAGGTTTCCAGGGATCAGTCCCAGGTCTTCTCCGACCGCCTGCCCCTTGGGTGCAGTCAGCACTCCGATTCTCGGGGGAAACTCCTTTTACCCTGGTGAACGGGGTCTCATCATCGTGCCGTTCCGCTATGCCTGGCCAGTGCGTACCACCGCCAAGTCGCTCCTGAGTACCCAATGCTTTCCCTCGGCCAGATCATCTATATTGTGACGTCATATACCAAATATATTAACTGTCCATTTACCGGGGCTCTCCCCATGGTGGTACAATTTTTTTTAATTGCATGGATTTTACAATAATGTCCAGAAAGTTTAGTTCTAACTTCAAAAGAATGTCTCCCAGAAAAATGTGTGTGAGATCCACAACACTGTGCAAAATCATATTACCAATGGGAATATAGGTCGTGCAGAGCTAACCACCCATTTTGAGGATTATAATCCCTTCGTGATAAAAACCAGGTCTGTGTTTTCACCTGTGGATGGAATCAACAGAACTTTGATCCAATTTATGGCAGAACAAGTAAGATGGGTAGAACAAAGAATGATTCCATCCATTGTTGTACCTCTCCACCGACACATAACACTGCCCTTCACAATTAGGACTCATTTTTACCCATATGGGCTTCTTTTTTTCAATGTCTCATCTCGACCAATTTTAGTCTAATTTCCAAGTTAACGGATCATCTTTATTATGCGATTTGGAAACCTGTCCATATTTAGCTATACATTTATTTTGTATACTCTTCAATCTCATGCTTCTCTCCAGGTCTTCAAGACAGCTGTTCATCACAATCTCAGGTCATCCCCCATCCAAAACCATGATCTTTTGTATTCCCATTAAACAACTACACCTCCCTCCCCCTCCTCCCCCACCCAAAATTTCCAGTTTTTCCTTCCTGGGAGTTTGCTCCTGTATCCATCTTATCCACTCCTTGCATTGTCCCCCTACTGCTCATCCTTACCTGCATCCCTTGTTGGTCCGTCTCCATCTATTTGTTCCTCCACCCTGCCGTTGGTGTGTCCCCACTCTCTTTCTGCTGCTCCTTCTCATTATTCTGCGTCCTGATGTGTTCTATGTTCGAGCTCTTCCATGAGCCTCGACTCTGTATCCCAAAAAAAAAAAGACAATTCATAGAGCACATGGTTCGTTGATATTGGGTGGTTGTCAGTTTTAACCAAGCCATCAGATTGAGTATTACACATTTCTTGCTAATTTTTTTATTTACCTTTTGTTTGTCTTTTATTCTGCGAGTACCTCAACCTTTTTTTTTTTTTTTTTACTGTTTCCTACAGTCGGCTTTCACTCTTATTCTGGAGGCACGTGACCACGACAACCACAGCAGCAGTGAGTCGACCCACACACCCCCAGCGCACCTTAGGCTGATCATCAATTACTGTTCATTACGCATCTATACCAGTTGTTCTACCTGCACCACCTTCACCACTCCAGGCTCCGATCCACTGGTGGCAAGGCTTGCTGAGGCCGTATTGCTGAGACCTGGGCAGATTTGGCGCAGTCTGCTGCTGCCGTTAGGTCTATCTGGTCGCCTGGAGGCCGTGGCCCGTGTACGCTGTGACACCCACTACCATGGCCCAGCCTGCAAACGCTTGTGCCGTCCCCGGAATGACTACTTTGGCCATTATGGCTGTGATAGTGATGGCCGCCGGGTGTGCCTGAGGGGCTGGAGTGGGCAGGGTTGTGACCAGCGTGAGTACAAGCGAGTACACCTTCACAAATATTTAATATTTTGTATACAGTCTACGCTCATGGAAGAGCAAGAGCACAGACCAGGCCAGGATGTAACAGAAAAATTAACAGTAGAAAGAGAGTAGGGACACAGCCAGTGTGACCACTCCTCAATTTCATAAATGCCAAGGTGAGCCAATGAAAAAAGCCAAGAATTCACAAGGTTTCGGAAAAGTGATGATAATAGAAAACCTATACGCCAAGAAAACCTATAGAAAACCAAGATGCCAAGGTGAACAACGAATAGCCAAGATCTTGTGAAAAAAGCCAAGGAGTTGTCACACTGGACACAGCAACAGCAGGGTTGTGGGACGAAGTACGGGGAGACTTGGATAAAAAAGGAATGTTCTGAAGAATGACAGCAAGTGGAAACACAATGGGTGAACAAGATTGATACAGCTACAAACTCTCTATCACAGAAGTGGAAGGAAAAACTGGAAACCCAGAAAGGGGTGGGCTTGAGGAGGGTTAATGGGGGTAGAAAGGATCATGGTTGTGGATGGGGTTTCACTGAGATGGTTGTAAACAGCTATCTTCTTCTTTTTTTGCATACATGATCGAGGTTCAAGGAAGAGCGAGAGCAGAGTGTAAGAGAACATGGAATGGCAGAAACACCAACAGCAGAGTGGAAGTGAGAGTGGGATCAAGGGGAGATAGCAAGCCCTTGAGGGGAAAATGAAGTTGAAGAGACTGAGGAAGTTGGTTCCATAGGGGACAAAAGAGGAACAAATGAAATGAGTGGAGGTGAGCAATGAGTCTGGATTTTGGGAGTTTCACTAGAATGGTGTTACTGGCACACTGTGTGCACCCTGCATAAAACTGGGGGGGGGCTGGGTTAGGGGACTGCAAGGAAGGGGCAGAGGGTGCAAAACCACAAAGGAGGTGGGAGAAGACAGAGTGACCACCAACTTGTCTGCAATGTGAAAATGATAGACTCATAGACTCAGCTTCATCGCGGGAGGTTACAATGATATTGAAGGCCTTGGTTTCCATGACGTCAAGCTGAACAAGGTGTGAGGCAAAGGCACCAGCCCAGAGGGTAGAGCAGTACTCCATCAAGGTGATGAAGGCCTTGTAGGAAGATAAAAATTCAGACGTGCCAAGGAAGCACTTTGCATGACAGAGGATTCCCAGTGTATCCTGTGAAACCCACAACTATGATTGGCTTTGCAGCCAACTTAGATAAGTGGTTTCCTTAAGAAAGATCATCGATGATGGTGAGGCCCAAAAGTATGAGCGACTGAACTTCTTCAAGAGGATTGTTAAGAAAGTAGTCAGGGCATTTGCCAGATGGTCTTTTCGGAGAGATAGAGTGAGAGGGTTAGATTTGTCCAGGATGAAAGACCTATTCCAAGTGTTTTACCAGCTTGTGATTCAATCAATGGCTGAAGAGAGGAAAAGGGGCTGCTGTCCCTTCCCTCTGAAGGATGAGGGATGTTATGGCAGAGAGTGGAGTTATCAGGAAAGTGAGAGGATTTTTCAGAGTCCAAAAGATCGTTGATGAAGATTAGGAATCGGACTGGGCTTAAAACACTGCATTGGAGAACTCCAGCCAGGACAAGGAGAGGAGATGAGAGGATCCCGTTGAGAGCCATGCGTTGGCTGCAAGAATTGAAATCAGCAACCCAAGAGTGGAGTTGGCCTCAGATGCCTTAGGAAGAGTTTGGAGAGCAAGGCAAGATGCCAGACTGCATCGAGAGCTCTATATGTATACAGAGACTGCCTTGGTCTCATGTCTGACATAGAGGGTCTCCATCTATTGTTGGGAAAGTAGAAGCAGCATGTCCAGAGTGACCCAGTCTGAATCTGAATTGGTGAGTTGAGATGAGGCCATTGGAGAAATGGAAGAATTTAATGTCCATTGCGATGATGGATTCCATTACCTTGCTGATGATTGGAAGTAAGCTGAATGTTGGTCTGTAGTGAAGGAGATCCGTTTTTGCCCCATGTTTATGTAATGCCGTGATGTTGGCCGATTTCAAAGGAGATGGAAGATGATCTAGGGCAAATGATACTGGAAAGGGGAGAGACAGAGACAGAGACAGAATGTACAAGAGCAACAGAGCAGATTGTATTGTGCACACTAGGAGTAAGAGCCGAGACAAATCTTGCGTTCTCTCTTGTTTTGTGTGCCAGCTGTCTGCAAGTTGGGATGTGACGCTGTACATGGTTACTGCACCAAGCCGGGTGAATGCAAGTACGATATAATCATCATACACCTTCAGTCAGCTACGATAAATCCGTCACACTCTTGCACTCCACTACTATAAAAATATGACCATTGCGCACTACTCCATTCGGGTGGTGCTCCTTGAATAATGTGCTATGAAGATCATTCTCTGGATTGATGACACATTTTTAACCTCCGCCATCGAAGATGGATGGAGGTTACTGTTTCAACCCTTTCTGTTTGTTTGTTTGTTTGTGAACAGTATTACGGAAAAACTCCTCGACGGATTTCGATGAAACTTGGTGGGGGATTAGGTATGGTCCAAGGATCATGCCATTAGATTTTGGACTTGGTCAAAGTCCAATATGGCCGCTATGGCGGCCATTTTGAAAAAATATTTGAATTTTTGTTTTTGCATTTCTACATGTTTTAAGTGATTTCCAACCAAAAAGAAATAAATTTTGTTGGAGAAAAAAACAAACAAAATTTTGCAACTTTTTTTCAAAAAAAATTTCGATTTTATTTGAAAAATATTGGAATTTTTTTTTTTGCATTTCTACATGTTTTAAGTGATTTCAACCCCCCCCCCCCAAAAAAAAACAAATTTTGCACCTTTTTTTAAAAAAAATTCGATTTTCTTTTTGTTTTGGCATTTCTACATGTGCGTCGATCTAGTTTAGTTTATTCAATCGTGGTTCAGTAGAGTCTGATCCGTTTTGACCTACAAGGAATAGGATATCAGGTTCACTTAAATGACCCAGCAGTATTGGCGGCGGAGGTTTTGCACTCTAACCGAGTGCTCCCCCTCTAGTTGGTTAAGAGTTTCACCTGCATGGATTATTCTTCCTTGTGAATTGGACCATTCCTCCTTTTGAATTGGACCATTCCTCCTTTCTATTATTACCAGTAAGGATTTTTGCATTTTCAAAATCCTTGGAGTCATTGCGTTCTTTGGATACAAGTCAGGATTCTCTCCCCACCTCCCAAGCTCTTTTATATTGTTTATCCTTTTTGATAAAAAATACTAAGGTAGATTATCACTGTCTGACTATGACTGGTTAAACATCAAATTGTGAATATATATTTGAACATTTAACATTGCACACCATTCCCATTGTGTGGAGGTCTGTGCCTTTGGAGATCCATCTCACAACTCGAAGTCTTTCATCTTCCATCACGTATATTTTAATATTCACTGCACAATAGCTTCTGATTTTTCCTTATCTATCATAATCTTACACTTTGCTTTTACGTTGTAATTACACGTTCCTCACACATCTAATCAGACTCGGTGGCGTAATGGTTCGAGCATCCCCTCTGAGTGAGAGGTTGGCAGTTCAAATCCTGGCCGAGTCATACCAAATAATTTTAAAATGGTATGTGCTGCATACTTGCTTGACTTAGCATTTAAAAAGGAAAGGGTACAGACAAAAAACAAGTCACATTGCACGGATGTTCTGCAGGTACCAGCTCAAGTTTGTATGTATGTGTGTATGTATGTATATGTATATGTACACGACCAGCCAAAAGTTTTAGAACACCCCCATTTTTCAGTTTTTAC
>CM068964.1:13759817-13783145 GCA_035128595.1 Eptatretus atami | reverse complement strand
AGAGAAGAGAATTCAAAAGTTGGTGGGAAACAGATTCGGATGAACTTCGGACCTGATTGGGGTGTTCGACAAAGACAAATTGATTAGATTTTTGGTGAAGATCAAGATTCTAGATTCTCGGAATGTTTAGCTGATTCATCACCCTAAGAGATAGGGGCAAAAAAGCGATATGTCGCATATTTCAAAAAGTTATGGATTGGTTATGACAAAAGTGGTGGACTGAGTTTGGCTGGACTGACTGACCCTAGGATTTTGTGGTTGAGGTTACGCAAGGGCAGTTTTCGGCCTATCAATGGAATAAAAAATAAACTGTTCAGCCTGGCGGAGGTATGGGTCTTCCCCGAGTGTCGTTTAATTTGTTTCTTCTTAGTGATAACGGTTAACTGATCTCAAGATGTACCAGTTAATTTTTTATTTTGTGCTGGGGACAAGTTTGAACCGATATCTACAGGTGTGGAGATTGGGATAGGACATTGGTTTGCAGGGCTCGTCTCATGAACATCGCCCTCCCGTTGATTGTGCGTTGATAAATTGAATGAGCATGAGAGCCATATGTGGACAACCTTGTGTCTTCAGTGTTATTTAAATAATGCTAACCATGTTTCTCAGGGGGTGTTGGGTCGACTGAGCGGTGTCTGTCTGTGGGTCTGCAGTTGAACGTGCACATGTGGGTGGCAACAAGTATCTATGGGTCTTGTTTGACACATGCGGAAAAAGGTATTGAGCTCGGATGGTGGATGGTGGGCGGTGGGAGAATGAGGCCGAGAAGTGAGAAATATATTTTATTCAATGATAACGATCATTGCTGACAGAATTTTAAGACGATTGTAATATGCATTCTCTGATCGATTGTCCAAACGCTTGTATCTGCAGCTATGACATATATTGAGTAATATTATTCACTAAAATTTTACTATGACTCAAGGCTGACATTACAATCATTTTTTGATTTGCTCTTTGTAGGAAGATTATTGGGACTGCGACCGTCCTCGTGGACCCACTGATCAGAACGTTTTGCTCTGCTGCTTGCTCCGTGGTTGAGCCCTGCATCATATTCATCCTTGCGTACCTCTTGGCAACTCGACCTGCCGAACTCATGGCATCGCTCACTACAGCTGAACTTTCTCTCGTGGGGAACCAGGTGGGGAATAGTGCGAATGGGATGTATCCCTTTATGGTTTCGATCTTATCATACAGATCTATTACATCGGGAAAACCTGACGGATGATGCTACAAAACTGAGATCTGCATATCGGAGCAATAAACCTCAAAAAATGGAAGTCCTATGCTTTCTAAATATAATGTTGCCTAAGGACATATACTCGATCCGTGGCCTCCTCAGAAACTCGTGCAAAGCTTCAACCTTAGATCCGGAAACTCGGGATTGATCAAAACCCCACACTTTGGTCTTTACTTCGAATGTCACAATGAACCCAACTTTTTATTTTCAACAAATCGCGAAAAATATGGATAGTTTTGTTCGCATTTGCATGATGTTGCCCAAGTCAGCTCATGCAACTTTAATTAGAAATATATGTTAAAGCCTGGTTGGCTAGGCAGCTAGAGCAGCTAGCGGTGGCTGGCTTGGGATCCTTAGGGTCCTGAGTTTGAGCTTTGTGGCTACTGAATTAACACCAGTGGGGTTTGACTGAGCCTGTCATCCTTCCAAGGTCAGCGAAATAAGTACCCAGTGTACTGGTATAGGGGCACAGCATCAGTAAGCACAGCCACACCCCCAACAAAAATGATAGCTACCCAGCAGGAATTAGAAGAATAAAAAGAATACGAAGAAGATGATGTACTGGAACTTTGTTCACATCATCATAACATTCACCCAAAAATTTTGGGAAAAAACTGTTTTTAGCAGTGTCCTTACGAGCAGGCTTGCTGGTTTATTTTCTCAGAGCTTTGCAAATTGTGTACAACAAGCAGCCAACGGTCATGGTTCAGGCACTGAGATTCGATCACATCACTCAATTCTCAAGACACATTGGCTTTCAAGTACAGAATTGTCGGATTTGCAAAGAATTCTGTCAAAACCTTTTAAGTTAACCTTAAATTGGTTGCCTTAAATATCTAACATAATTACATCTAACGCCCACCCCACCCTCTACACCTAATCCAGCGCAAGAATTTCCTTGTTGTTCCTCACACCAGATGAAGACATTTGAATGATTGAGCATTTTACAGTTTTGCTCTGATGCTGGTTGTGGAGTTCTCTAACTTTTATCGTCCACACGAATGTTCATCAGTCAGTTTTATCATTCTCTTTTAAAGGTCTGATATTATTTATGGTTTATATTTTATTAATTTCTACCCCCCGTCGGTGTCCTTTAATATTTTTATCGTTTTTATTTATTGTATTATTATGTACTTCCTCTTGTAAAGCGTTTGACTATTTATTTAAAATGAAAAGCATGACTGAATGTAAAAAAATTTAATGAAATTGAATTTTTCTGTGAGACATAAACCACACAAGCTCTTGGTGGGGCTGAAGAGAGGGCAGTGGGGTTGAAGGGAGTCCGATGCATCATGAATTTGGGCTGATCCAGGGTGATCTTGCCCGATGACAAAAAACTAAACCCACCATGAACACAGCACTTTTTGGTACCGACTTCACAGATAGACCTTCGAGATGACTCCAAGCGATTGCACACGGCTGGGTGACGGGCCACAGAGAAAGCCAATGCTCATGCAGCAAGGGCAGAAGATGCTAAAGAGGTGAGGCTTTTCTGACAGTTCCATGCGTACCATCCATATCCATGTGCAGCAGTTTGGGGAAAACGCTTGGAATGGGATGTTGGTGGTGTAAGGATTGAGTATTGTAGTGAAATACTACACCACACACAGAAAAAGGGGTGATGTTGAAGTGAAGCAGAGTGAGGATTGTTGAGTTGATTGGATATGCTCCAAAAGGCATTGTGTTTTAATGAAGATTAATCTTGATGACCATTGTACGGGCTTGATGGGCTAATGGTCTCTTTCTGTGTTGAAGTTCCTTGGAAGGGAAGTTATCCTTATATTGTAGACCATGATGTTGTCTGTGCATTCATTCTGTCTCCCATTTATGGCGGGCGCTTCCCGTGCTGCATTTGAAAAGCTCAACATTCACTTTTGAAATGACGGGAGAACAGGCATGAGCAATGGTTGATGCCAATTTTATTTCGCAACCAGGATATTTTCCCTTTTTTGAGACAAATCCAACTCCGCCGCCGTATGTTTGCAACACCATTTGCGGTGGGCTGTATAAGTAGCTCAGAGCTTTGGCTCTGAGTGAACCACAAGAATGCAATACAATTGACCTTTTTAAAATGCACAATACTTTTTAATTGATAGATTAACTTGTAGCTTTTTCTCGTCACTTGGGACGGGTACTCTTCCTAGTTTTACAATACCACACAGGAAAATGCCTGGTGTTGGCTTAATGGTTAGGGTGGTGGGCTTTGGATCCTAGACATGCCTGGTGTTGGCTTAATGGTTAGGGTGTGGATCTTTGGATCCTAGAACATGCTGGTGTTGGCTTAATGGTTAGGGTGGTGGACTTGGGATCCGAGACCATGCCTGGTGTTGGCTTAATGGTTAGGGTGGTGGACTTGGGATCCTAGACATGCCTGGTGTTTGCTTAACGTTAGGGTGGGGTGGGGCTTGGGATCCTAGACATGCCTGGTGTTGGGTTTAATGGTTAGGGTGGTGAGCTTGGATCCTAGACATGCCTGGTGTTTGCTTATGGTTAGGGTGGTGGGCTTGGGACCTCCAAGACATGCCTGGTGTTTGCTTAATGGTTAGGGTGGTGGGCTTTGGATCCTAGACATGCTGGTGTTTGTTAATGGTTAGGGTGGTGGCTTGGGATCCTAGACATGCTGGTGTTGGGTTTAATGGTTAGGGTGGTGAGCTTGGGATCCTAGACATGCTGGTGTTGCTTAATGGTTAGGGTGGTGGCTTGGATCCAACATGCCTGGTGTTTTGCTTAATGGTTTAGGTGGTGGGCTTTGATCCAGACATGCCTGGTGTTTGCTTAATGGTTAGGGTGGTGAGCTTGGGATCCCTTGACATGCCTGTGTTCGCTTAATGGTTAGTGTGGTGGGCTGGGATCCTAGACATGCCTGGTGTTCGCTTAATGGTTAGTGTGGTGGGCTTGGGATCCTAGACATGCCTGGTGTTGGCTTAATGGTTAGGGTGGTGGCTTGGGATCCTAGACATGCCTGGTGTGGCTTAATGGTTAGGGTGGTGGCGTTTGGATCCTATACATGCCTGGTGGTTGCTTAATGGTTAGGGTGGTGAGCTTGGGATCTAGACATGCCTGGTGGTTTGCTTAATTGGTTTAGGGGTGGTGGGCTTGGATCCAAGACATGCTGGTTTTGCTTAATGGTTAGGGTGGTGGGCTTTGGATCCTAGACATGCCTGGTGTTTGCTTAATGGTTAGGGTGGGTGGGCTTGGGATCCAAGGATCCTGAGTTCAAATCCCCATGGCTTTTGAATTAATACCAGGTGGGGTTTATTCTGCTGTCATCCTTCCGAGGTCGGCAAAATGAGTGCGCAGCTTGCTGTATCCTGTGCCGGAGTGGGCGACCCGTCAGGATTGGTGCCAATCGCCAAGGAGACTGTTTAGATAGCACCAACACTCTGCCAGAGTATGGTCCAATAGATGGATGGATGGACACAGGAATGGCAAGGGAGGGCAACTTTAAGTTGGAAGTGGCATCCCAGCTTAGTAGAACATTCCCATGCACATCCCAAGTACACCACCAAGTTTCAAATATTCCTTACAACAAACAACAGCAGACAGACATGTATGTTTTCAATGCATTCCCCACACAACTATGATGAGTATAGTTTTCAATTGTACTATGGCGTAGAGAATTGGTGTATTTAGAATGAGTTGTACAACTTCCGGAGTTTGATTTATTTATTTATTTGGATAACATCCGGTTTTCAAGTTAATCTGTCCAGCGGTGCAGGAGTGCATTAGCAGGGTATGAAATATAATAATTCACTCACTCTTATGATTATTGTCCAATTTAACAAAGAAGTAAAAACCCGAGTTGAAGGTGGCCATCCCAACTTAGTAGAATGCTCCAATGGACACCCAGAACTTCTGAAGTTATTTGAATCCAGCAGTTTAGGAGTGCATAAAATACAGAGCATGTTTGTAAATTGGCCAATGAGTTTATGATTCCACGGTATATAGTTGTTTTTTTTAATACAGAGATACGATGATAAACTGTAAACCGCTGGCCTGTAATACACTCTCCATGGAGAGGTGCTAAATGTACACATTTACATCGATCATTAAGTCATCTCCCCTCATGAACCCCTTCGATGATGAATCTTTTTTAACACCTAAAACCTTCTTGGGCTTACCCAAAGTGCAACCACCAATTGCAACTCATTCATCCAGCGGTTTCGGAGTGCACATAAGTTAACACAACACACACACAACACACAACACAACACGACACACACACACACACACACACACACACACACCACCCACACACCCTCACACTTTGTGTGGCTATTAATGCATGAATATTTATATAGAGGGGCTCATAATGTACCACCTTATTATAGTAACCCCAAATGTCATCGTCGTTCAAATTCAGTATGTGGTTGTTAGTAGCATATCTGCTCGGGGTGTGACTGCGTTGCTGATGCAGTGCTCCTGTAGGTTAGAACAGGAAGTTGTACTTTGTTCAGTGTGTTGGTTAACTCGCCGACTTTTCACTAAGACACTAAGGATTTTTCATGTCACCAACTAATGTGAGATATGGAAATCGAAATTTAACATCATCCGAGTGATGGCACACACATTGATTAATCACCCTGTCTATGAAACACTGAGATGACAGTTTGTAGGCTGGTCGAGATCTGAACCCAGAGTAGACAACTCAGAGATGAGTGCATATACCTCTAGGTTACGTGCAGCCCACTCCAAATGAAATTTTTTGCAAAATTATTGGAAAGTAATAAGGAGAATGTGTTGAGCATTTGCTTGTGGAAACTAAATAATCATGATGTATTTGGAAACAAAAAAGTACACCATGGAGCATGTACTCATCATGGTATCTTGTCAAATGCCAAATTCTTGCTTCGGACTTGTCTAGAGAAGGCAGTGACAAACTACTGAGAATTTTCCTTCCTTGGGAATCCTTTGGCAGCACATTATTTTTTGATTAGATAACAGCGATATTTCATTATGATTCCGAAACAATTGATTATTATTATTATTGACATAACAAAGTCTGCAATTTTACATTGTTCTGCTTATGCTAATCTCTCTGGCAGCTGGGTGCACAATGCTATGTGGAGTGCTCAGCCTCACCCAGAAAGGAGTGAAAAATGTTTTTGACGAGGCCATCTTGGCAATTCTGCGGCCACCCGTTCCTGCTCGGCCCCCGTGCCCTCTCACCGGCCTCATCTCGCGCTCTGGAGCTGCTGCCCAATCACGTGATTCAAGCTATCCAGGCTCAACTGCAGGCTCAGCCTTTCTCCATGTTCACAGAGAGCAATGGACACAGACAACATCCATTGCCAGCACAGCCAAGACCCCAAAGATCCCATTTGTAAAGGCTAATCAAAGCCTGCAAATTAATGTTTCCACGGCAAAAAATGGTGTCTCCACTATCATAGTGATGGCAGCAATATTTTCATCAATTGGTGGTCTGACCAACCCCCTAATATGGGAAAATGGTCGTTAAATGAGTAGTAGTCGTAGTAGTCGTCGTCGTAGTAGTAGGTGGTTGGCTTTATGTCACCAGATGCCGGCTAATCCTACGTACTAGCAAGCACAGCGTTCACTACAAACCTTTCTGCAACATCGCTTTGTGCGCCCTTCCATCTGCGCAGCATTCACGCGATACGTCCAGCTGGCTGCCCCTCCAGGTCATGGGGAACTTTATTCATCATTGTGATGTTTCAAAGGAAAGAGGGTCAAGGCAGGGAACGTTGGAAGCTGATGTAATAACTTCCAATACATCTTGCATCCACATTGATTTTATGCAACAATGAGTAGGGAGGTCATGAATGTACTGACTGTCGCAAGAAAACTTGCAATGAAACGGTGACAAAAAAAAAACATTGAAATTAGTGACCAAATCATCAGCATTATTGACGCATTCCATTGATCTAACTCACTTCCTCCGAGATGACTCCCAACTTCCTGTCACGTGACATGTTCTCCAGTATGTGCCACGAAGTTCCGTTCTTGAATTTTCAGCCATTCTTCACCGACCCAAATGATATAGCATTGACTAACAAACACCCATGATTTCCACATTAACTTCATTACAGTTGAACCATTGTTAGTATGTCTGACTGACTGTGCCTTTTTCTCTAAGTACATCACGAGTCTCCCAACGCTGCACCATTGGGAAAGACCCTGATCCATTCCTGATGGTCTCCATAAATGGAACCTATCTGGTGAAGTCCATTCATTTACCGGGATTAAACCTGCTTTGCTTCCACCGATTGTCATCTTGTCATCGTGATTTAAAACGGTGACGAAGGCCCATAATACTTGTGATGATAATTTGATGACCATTTTATGGATTTATTGACATTATTGTAAAGGTAATAGTGTTGCTGAAACATTTATTAATAATGCATAATAGCAAAAAGGCTTCAATATTGAACAGTAAAACATGGCCGCACGCAGGATTTTCAATGGAGGAGGAGAGGTGCCAAATTTCAAAATGTTGGACCACTGAAAGCATGACAGTGCAGCACCATCAACCCCTTGTGGGATGCTATGCACGCCACTTTGCTTTACCACGAAAAGTGAAAGTGTCGAAAATAGAGAGCTCAATGGGTTATCATTTTGGGGTGTTTTCAGGGCATATAACTGTATGGCATCAATACGACGGTATATACAAAACACTATTCATTGATTGAAGTCTCAAATACCGATCAAGTACGAGTTCAAGTTCAATTCGCCAAGTAACTTGTAATAGGAAACACCAGGTCAGAAAAGGGAACATAAAGTATGCAATATGAATACACAGATGTGTGTATGTATACTTTTACTTTTAGTTCCAGGGAGCTTATGGGATGGCAGTCATCAGTCAGTCTGTCTGTCTGTCTGTCTGTCCCATCCATCCGTACACATTTGCAACTTCTTTTCTGATACTACAACACAATTTTGAGAAAACCACCACAACCTTCATCACTTTGGTAAGTACCAAAAATTTGTTCACACCATTAAAAAAAAATTCAGGGGTTAAGGGGCTTACTTGTGAGGGGGGGGGGGGTTCCTCCCAAAATATGTATTTGCTTTACTTCCAGAAACTACACGCACAATTTCGATGAAACTTGACCACAACCTTCATCACCCAGTATGTACCAAAGTTTGTTCACAGCATTAAAATAAATCGGTGGTATAGGGGGAACACGGCGGTGTTGCCCCCCCAAAAGAGGTATTTGCTTTCTTCTCAGAAACTACACATACAATTTCAATGAAACTTGACCCCAACCTTCTTCATCCGGTGTGTACCAAAGTTTGTTCACGCTATTTCAAAAATAGAGAGCTCTGGTTCGAAGGGGATTTATGGTGGAAGGGGGGTGGTTTTCCCCCAAAATAGGTATTTGCTATTGGTTCATTGGTAGATACATTTTGCTGATTCCGTCCATGTTGTCTTCCCCTTCAGTATCATTATTCTTACAGGTGAGTGTCCAGGGGCATTGCCCCATATTTAATATTACAAGTAAGTTTATCAATAAAGTCGATCGAAGTAGTTTTTGTGGTCATGCTCATGCTGAAGGGGGAAGAAAACATGAGGAATAATGTATTGGACACGAATTGGAGGATCAAAAGCATGATTAGCTCACCTGGAACATAGTGCTGGGGAGCTTATGGGATGGCGCATCGTCTGTCCTTCCATCTATAAACACTTGCAACTTCTTCTCTGAACGACAAACACAATTTTGATGAAACTTGACCACAACCTCATCATCCAGTATGTACGAAAGTTTGTTCACGGCATGAACAAAATCGGGCCCGAGGGAGGTCAACGAGGGAGATGCCCCAAAATAGGTATTTCTTCCTTCTCAGAAACTACACATGCAATTCCGAGAGAACTTGACCACAACCTTCATCACCTGTAATATACCAAAAGTTTGTTCAAGGAATTAAAAAAAAAAAAATAAAAAAATTTGGGGTCTGAGGGGTTTACGGAGGGAGTATACAGGGGGTTGCCCCTCAAAATAGGTATTTGCTTTCTTCTCAGAAACTACACACAATTCTGATGAAGCTTGACCACAACCTACATCACCCATGATGCATCAAAGTTTGTCTTTGACAATGAAAAAATTGAGGTCTAAGGGGGATTGCCCCCCCCCCCCATAATATGTATTTGCTTTCTTCTCCGAAACTCCAACATAATTTCGATGAAACTTGACCACAACCTTTATCACCCGTGATGTACCAAAGATTGTTCACACCATTAAAAAAAAACTATAATAACAAAAAAAATTGGGGTCTAAGAGGGAGGGAGGGGGGTTTCCCCCCAAAATATGTATTTGTTTTCTCTTTGGAACCAGACACAACAATTTCGATGAAACTTGACCACAACCTTTATCACCCGTGATGTACCAAAGATTGTTCACACCATAACAAAAACTAATAATAACAAAAAAATTGGGGTCTAAGGAGGGAGGGAGGGGTTTCCCCAAATATGTATTTGTTTTCTTCTCCAAAACTCCACACACAAATTTCGATGAAACTTGACCACAACCTTTATCACCCGTGATGTACCAAAGATTGTTCACACCATAAAAAACTAATAATAACAAAAAATTGGGGTCTAAGGAGGGAGGGAGGGGGTTGCCCCCCAAAATATGTATTTGTTTTCTTCTCTGGAACCAGAACACACAATTTCGATGAATCTTGACCACAACCTTTATCACCTGTGATGTACCAAAGATTGTTCACACCATGAAAAAAAACTAATAATAACAAAAAAAATTGGGGTCTAAGGAGGGAGGGAGGGGGTTGCCCCCCGAAATATGTATTTGTTTCCTTCTTTGGAACCAAACACACAATTTCGATGAAACTTGACACAACCTTTATCATCACCCGTGATGTACCAAAGATTGTTCACACTATAAAAACTAATAATAACAAAAAAAATTGGGGTCTAAGGAGGGAGGGAGGGGGTTGCCCCCGAAATATGTATTTGTTTTCTTCTTTGGAACCAGACAACACAATTTCGATGAATCTTGACCACAACCTTTATCATCACCCGTGATGTACCAAAGTTCGTTCACACTATAAAAAAACTAATAATAACAAAAAAAAATTGGGTCTAAGGAGGGAGGGAGGGGGTTGCCCCCCGAAATATGTATTTGTTTTCTTCTTTGGAACCAGACACACAATTTCGATGAATCTTGACCACAACCTTTATCACCCGTGATGTACCAAAGATTGTTCACACCATGAAAAAAACTAATAATAACAAAAAAAAATTGGGTCTAAGGAGGGAGGGAGGGGGTTGCCCCCCGAAATATGTATTTGTTTTTCTTCTTGGGAACCAAACACACAATTTCGATGAAACTTGACCACAACCTTTATCATCACCCGTGATGTACCAAAGTTCGTTCACAGCATTAAAAAAAATAAATTCATGGGTATTCACTTTCTTCTCCGTTAATTTTTTGTGGTCATCCATGCCTACCAGTAGACGTTACCTGATTACCTTATCCAGCCGCAACCAGGTGAGCGCCCAGAGTATTGTCCTACGTTTTTCAACTACAATCTCACAGGTAAACAAAGGCCGTAGACAGCATAATGAGATGATCTGATGAAATTAAAAAAAATCCATCGACCGCAGACGGAAGGTTCACTTAGTCTTTCAGCAGGGTTCCAAGTTCCAGCCTTCTCGGGCGCTTCCTGGCAAACTGATCCACCACCGTTTCCTCAACATCATCAAACTCGTGGTGAACGTGCATGAGGGTCATCACAGACAAGCTGTCGTGGGCCATGCTTGCCCTGGTGGTCGGATGGCAGCTCAGCTCGGCTGCCGGGGTAGCTATCATTTCTTGAAGCGCGACTGTGTCGCTGATGCAGTGCTCCTCCACCAGTACACACACTGGAACTGGTACTCATTTCGCCGACCTCGGAAGGATGACAGGCTGAGTCACCCCACCTGGTATTAATTGAGCAGCGACGAGGCTTGAACTCAGGACCCTGGGATCCCAACCACTGAGCCAACACCAGGCTCTGATGCTTGCCCTGAGGTAGGTAAGGTGTTCAATAATAAGCTTAAGGTGTCAGGTAACACTGATTCCCCACATAGGGTGAAAAATCACCCCAAAAAAAACAATTAATTCGGCGAAACGTCATTTTACATGATATATATTTAATACGTACGCACAATGCGACAAGGGTTACAAATTGGAATGTTTTAAAACATGAAGCCATTTTGCCCCCAATTTGTTACTTAATTAGTGAGATTTCCGGCAGCCAAGATCGCCATCGTTTGAAACAAAGCACTTATTGAGAATCGCGAGTCTTTTTACATTTACCTCAGCGCAGCCTGCAGAGCGGTAATCCATTAATTTAAATCCAAACATCGTCGATGTACAGGTACTGCGTACGTCATCATGAAGGACATTTCGTGAGGAAACCGGCAAATTTATCACACCAATTAATCTCAAGAACACTTCACTTGTGTGCCTGCTTCACCGCGAATTACCTGCTCACTCGCAAAAGTGTGCGCGGTGAGGAACCACGATGCGCTACTTTTAAACAATCGTTTGAAAGGATTATTATTATATTAATACGCTAAGCAATATCTTGTGGACGGATCTCCTCCGAAACTGCCGGACGGATTGTCGCCACTTTCGGCATGCGGGTGCTCTGTGGTCTAATGTACAGCACGGGCTCGGTGAGATCGCGCACACGGACGGGTTTGGGAATTTTTGGAGATTTTCTAATTTTTACATTCGTTTGCATGGCGACGTGTGACGTCACCGCTGAGAGGCGTAATGACGTCATGACATCAGTCATTCGCTGACGTCATTACGTCTGTCGTCGACAGACCGCCACGCTGTGAGGCGTATGACGTCATGACATCAGTCATTCGCTGACGTCATTACGTCTGTCGTCGACAGACGCACCCGCTGAGAGGCGAAATGACGTCATGACATCAGTCATTCGCTGACGTCATTACGTCTGTCGTCGACAGACCGCCACCGCTGTGAGGCGTAATGACGTCATGACATCAGTCATTCGCTGACGTCATTACGTCTGTCGTCGACAGACCGCCACCGCTGTGAGGCGTAATGACGTCATGACATCAGTCATTCGCTGACGTCATTACGTCTGTCGTCGACAGACCGCCACCGCTGAGAGGCGTAATGCCGCTCCGAGAAAACAGCGTCTGCGATGTAAAACCCTCTTCTGCACATGCTGACTACCTCAGAAGGTGAATTTGACACAAAAAAATGTAACAAGAAACATTGTATATGAAGAGATTCTTTCAATCACATTGTGAACACCGGATATATTGACGTCCTAACGAAGCCTCACTTTAGAAACTTCGAGCGGAGCGCGGTTTGGCTTGTTATTACAAACAGGAGAACCGTCAAATCGACGGTGACATGTGGAGACCATTAATAGACTGACCCATATTACCCCCCCCCCCATCTCTATAATTAATGGACTGGTCCCACTGCAATCGGCTGCTGATTGGTCGGATTTAGTCACATGACTACGTGGAATGGAGTCTGATAGTCATGGCCGTAAGCCGTGTCTCTTCTCGTTGTAAACTGGTGTTGTTCTCGAATACAAATGAAAGTTCTTCAAAGCTAGTCGAAGAGTATTTATTTGTTGTTGGTTCGTTTGGAGTCTGGCTGGTCGTGCGGTGAAGTGCACGGACAGTTTGTGTGCGTCAAGACTGCGTGCCGTCGGGAAGGCCTCGGCCCACGTCAGAGCAGTGAGCATCCATGTTGGTCGGCCGACACCTGGTACTCGACGCACCCCGCTCGGTATCAATACTCTCAACACTTGGCGATGGAGGGGTAGAGGGAACGTTACATGTTACACCCACCATCCCACGTCGCTATCGCTAAATTAACTCGATGTAAACGTGACGGATGACATGTTACCATGTGTGTTGTTACCATGTGTGTCACACGAGGCGAAACTCTGGCCCATTTACTCCAGCAAGACCATTGGCCATATTTTGAAGCCCCTCGGCTGGTGTTCATGCGTGGATATCTTAACAACTCAGCACAGCCGTGGTGTTGTTACGCATTTGGAAGCCTTTTGCACACAAACAGACAGCAGTCCCCGTAGCTCAGTTATCTCGATAAGTATGTTTATCGCGAACGTAGTGAGCTTCATACTTAACGCGTGCACATGAGAGAATAGGAAACACAACAACAACAACAACGCAATACCCTGGCAATTTGGAATCCGTGTCGTCCGCTATGACCCTTTTGCTTCCGGGTTTTTGTCATGGGGAATGATGCGTCCCGGGAGATAAAGGCATCGTCGGAGACATGAAAGACCCAAATATCAGACACGGTGTATATTTCCTCCACTGATTTATTAAAGATATCTCCCGCATCATCAAAAAATAATTTTTCATCGTGATTTACATTATTTGATCGCTGATCCGAATCCAGGCCGAAGTAACCGGAAATTGCAGCATCGTCTGCTATGCACCTGACTGACCTCAGATCTGTCAAAATCATCAGCTGTGCGGCGCTTACATGTACCACGGTATAGTTGGCAAGTATACAGTTGTGAACAAGTTGTATGCACAAATGTCCGAAATATCATAAGCAAAAACTGTTAATTTGATATATTTAAGAAGCGAATGCAAGAAGAATTCTACGTTCGCTTCTAGGCTTTGCCTATTCCATGTTAGTTAGGGTCCCGTCCTTCTGTCTAATGGGAATTACATGTGTGCGCTGCGAAGTTTCTTTATAGTTAGGTTTTTTTTACATCTTTAAATCTTCCTCCCGACAAGTCAATCCTCCACCTCTCCGCACACTGACTCCATTGCTCACGTGTTTTTGGCTGAAGGCGTGGGCGGAGCCTCCATTCGCTTCAGATCGCGGCTCCGCTCCGAGGAAGGGCATGGAGCGTTTCCTCCAGCCAATGGGCGAAGGGCGAGCAGGGCCGAGGGCCCCGACCAATGAGGGGAGGCCACTGATCGCCCGCCAACCCTCCATCCAATCAGGAGGCGAGTGGCCAGAGAAGAGAAAGAGTAGAGTGGTTGTCAGGACCAGAGTACTGCAGTCATCGTGGCCTATTGCTTTGCGGTGGCTCCTCGTGGTGGCTTGGTCTCGGTCGTGTCTGCGGTCCTTCGCGGTGGCTCATCGTGATGGTGGTGGCCGAGCAGCCAGGGTCGTGGGCCCGTGGATTTCGGAACGTGGGTTCGAGTCCCACCGTGGTGGTTGCAGTCCGGTGTAACCGCACGAGGCGGGAAGGTACCCGGCCAGGCTCTGTTCCTCCAGCTCGCCTTCCCTCTGGGCTGAGGGGCCGAATAAAGACCCACGGGGTCCATTTATTTTGGTGTGTGTGTGTGTGTGTGTCCGTGGGCTCCGTCTGTAAGTAGAAACTGTTAAGTGCCTGTGTTCCTTGTAAATTGAATTTCTCATATTCGGTTTTAACTCTGCTCTTTGTGCTCCCCTGCCCCATGATAAAATAAACCCCCCAATTGTTCAATGTACCAGCTCGTCTGTCACTTTCTTCCATTGACCCAACACGGTGCATATTGAGAATTAGGGAGGCCGTGTGCCGTAAGTTGTCATTGGGACCGGCACGGCTCTGGTAACTCCCGCTCGGTACGCTGGACCCGAGTCGGTACATGCGACTCGGTTCAGACAGAGTCGGGCAAGGGTGTGGTTTCCCCGGTAGCTAGACGGCGTGAGTACTTAGGTAAATTGGAATAGATAAGTGGACCCTACTCATGCCGTCAAATATTGGCGACCACGGTCCGCTAAGAGACCCGTGACCTTCGGACTTATCCGAGAGTCACGACCTAAATTCCGGGGTGTTCGGTGGAGACGACCCTTACTGCTCCCCTAGTGGTCGTTTATCGCCACCGAACCCTGCCCACAACAGTGTGACCATGTCATTGGAAAAGTGAGTTGCTTTGGAGTTAATTCTCCCAAATAATAACAAATGTAAAGCACTACCAAAGTAGAATGGTTAGAAAAAACAGTCAGAAGCAAAGAACAACTCAACTTTGAAAAACCTCTGCCATTGATCACTTTGCTCTGATAAGTGGAATAAAAATTAATAACCAACAATAATAGGAGCAGTACCAGTTTGTAAATATTGTTACGGAAATGGCCCTTCGTATGCTGCTAAATATAGGATTAGCTCAGATCCCCCATTAAATGCATGTTTAGCTAGGTTGTTTGGTAAAATGGACGTTACATGTGTGTCGGGAGGTGTAAGAGGCTGTTTATTGTTCGTACAGCGGTGGTGTGCCGAGGGCTCCCTCTTCTTCCTCCCTCTCCGGACGATAGGCCCCGCCCAGTCGGCTGAGGGGGAGTGGCCTGGAGAGGGAGGTGGAGCTAAGGGGAGGAGTTTGTCGGCTTGTAAAAGGGGGAGGAGCGAGTGGCTTCGAGCGAGCGAACGAAGACCTCGTAAAAAAGAAAAGGGTTCAGTTTGGGGAAAGTCGCTCTCGGAGGCGTGCTCGTGTTTTCGGAGCGAGCGAACGAAGACCTCGTAAAGAAAAAGGGTTCAGTTTGGGAAAACAGTCGCTCTCGAGGCGTGCTCGTGTTTTTTAAGCGAGCGAACGAAGGAGGGACAGTGTTGGATCTGCCGGGAGAGACGCTGAACCTGAGCGCCCGAGTCTGCATTTTTGGGCAGTGGAGAGAGCGGCCTGCACGTCGAGTCTGCCTTTTTGGGCAGTGGGAGAGGCGGCCTGCACGTCGAGTCGGCGATCGACTCTTATGAGGAGGTGATTCTGCCGTGAGAGAGACGGCGGTCGGCTTTGAGAGGCGAGCGTAGAGAAGGAAAGAAAAGGTGATTCTGCAGAGAGAGTAACTGAGAGGACGGAGTTGAGAAGTCTGGCTTCGAGGCAGGAAGGCAAGAGAGGAAACGACAGAGCCTCTGACGGTCCTTGCTCACCTCACGGCTCGACACGTTTGCCGATCCGCTGGCCGGAGCCCGGCACCTCTATTTGGGCCTTGTCTGGTGAACAGGCCAGGCCTGGATTTGTATGCTGGACCTTGAGAGAAATCAGCTGAGGCCCATCGTCGATCTGACGGTCTTGTGCCGTCGACCTTACGCGGGGTCAGAGCGCGCGGAGACTGCGTGCGGAGCGGAAAAGGAAGGCGAGCGCCGTCTCGCCACGCGGCGTGTTCGAGTTCGAGCTGGGGGCTCAAATCCGTGGACATCGCTTGTTACGAGCGACATTCGTGCTTTTTGACACTTTCCTCTCGTCCATGAAACATCACCAAGTACTCTGTCTTGTCTGCATGCTGTCTGTCTGTCTTGTCTGCACGTTGTATAAGGCATATCTCGGTAGCGACCCCTCAAAACCTGTAATCCGTAGTTCCCTAGTTATGAACGGGTTAAAGATTGTTAATAAATACATTGTCGTGAATTTGTTTGATTGTGTCGTATTCCCCGATGTTCCCCAATAAATCTGGTTGGTTCGTATGAAGTTTCCGCTATGGATTAATTTGTGCCGCGTCGAGGAACGATCCGTTCGATTGGCATATAAAACCAAAATGGTTACAGACTGGCAGAAAACGCTCGGCATCTGACAAAACCAGTCTGTAACCGGGGTTCTATTTCCCCAACTGGTAAGGTTCAGGATTACGTTGGATCACGCGATTGAAGACGCGTGACCCGAGGCCTGTGCTGAGCCAGCCGGCGTTATAAACCCCGGAGACGGCGGTGGTGAGGGTGGCGCCAAGAGTCGGGTGAGAATCCTGATTAATCCATAGCGGAAACTTCATACGAACCAACCAGATTTATTGGGGAACATCGGGGAATACGACACAATCAAACAAATTCACGACAATGTATTTATTAACAATCTTTAACCCGTTCATAACTAGGGAACTACGGATTACAGGTTTTGAGGGGGTCGCTACCGAGATATGCCTTATACAACGGCAGACAAGACAGAGACAGCATGCAGACAAGACAGAGTATTGGTGATGTTTCATGGACGAGAGGAAAGTGTCAAAAAGCACGAATGTCGCTCGTAACAAGCGATGTCCACGGATTTGAGCCCCCAGCTCGAACTCGAACACGCCGCGTGGCGAGACGGCGCTCGCTTCCTTTTCCGCTCCGCAGCAGTCTCCGCGCGCCTCTGACCCCGCGTAAGGTCGAGCACAAGACCGTCAGATCGACGATGGGCCTCAGCTGATTTCTCTCAAGGTCCAGCATACAAATCCAGGCCTGGCCTGTTCACCAGACAAGCCCAAATAGAGGTGCCGGGCTCCGGCCAGCGGATCGGCAAACGTTGTCGAGCCGTGAGGTGAGCAAGTCCGTCAGAGCTCTGTCGTTTCCTCTCTTGCCTTCCTGCCTCGAAGCCAGACTTCTCAACTCCGTCCTCTCAGTTACTCTCTCTGCAGAATCACCTTTTCTTTCCTTCTCTACGCTCGCCTCTCAAAGCCGACCGCCGTCTCTCTCGTCCTTTAGAGAAATTGCAAAGGAAGCCAAGGTGTCAGTGAGTACAGTTCCTACACCATCAAAAGGCACTTGGAAACTGGAGGAAACTGACAGGAAGAGGTCTGGCAGACCCAAAGCCACAACACAATCAGAAGACAAGTTTCTGAGAGTCAACAGTTTGCCGTGATAGGCAGCTCACAGGACAGCAGCTTCAAGTACAGCTTAACACTGGTCGAAGTAAAGAAGTCTCAGTTTCAACTGTGAATAGATGACTTCGAGCTGCAGTTTGACAGGTCGAGTGGCAGGAAGAAAGCCATCTCTAAGATGGCAAAATAAGAAAAAGAGGCTTGCCTGGCCATGAAGCACCACCAATGGACTACTGAAAACTGGAAGAAGGTCTCATGGACGGATGGATACAAATTTTGAAATCTTCGGTTCATCACGCAGGGTTTTTGTACACCGTCGAGTCGGCGAAAGGATGGTTCCTCAGTGTGTGACACCAACTGTCTCAAACATGGAGAAGGAAGCGTGATGATCTGAGGCTCTTTTGCTGGATCCAGAGTCGGCGACTTGCACAGAATGACTGGCACCCTGATTCAAAAGGGCTACCACAGCATTTTGCAGTGCCATGCAATACCCTCTGGTCTACGCCTAGTTGGTCAGGGGTTCATCCTACAGCAAGATAATACCCAAAACATACCTCCAGGCTATGTCAGAACTACCTTAGAAGAAAAGAACAAGACGGTAGGCTTCAAATCATGGAATGGCCAGCAGTCTCCAGACTTCAACCCCATCGAGCTGGTTTGGGATGAACTGGACAGAAGGGTGAAAGTAAAGCAACCTACAAGTGAACACATTTGTGGGAACTTCGCAACAGTGTTGGGAAGAACTTTCCGAACAATACTTGATTTCCATTGTAGAAAGAATGCCACGAGTATGTTCGGCTGTTATAGTCTGCAAAAGGTGGCTACTTTGATGAGTCAAAAAATTCGATTAAGTTTTGTTCAACAAAACGATTCCATGATTATTTTTTATCTGCAATTGATTTTTGTTCTATGCTTTAAATTCAGAGTACATTGCAACATTTTAACTGCTTAAATTTCAGTAAAAACTTTTGACCGTGTGTGTGTGTGTGTGTGTGTGTGTGTGTGTGTGTGTGTGTAATATCCTTCATGATTTCTCAATAACTTCGTCCTCACACTTGCAATTCTCTTCTTTCAATCGTCCGATCCCTTCATCCCTTAACAACCACCATTACACCATGAAAGCACCCTGTTCTGTCCTGGCTCCAGTGCAAGTATGGCTGCGTGGGCCCCGCTGTGATGCTTGCCATCCATATCCAGGGTGCAACACGGCTCGTGTACCCGACCTGGGAATGTCATTGTCATAAGAACTGGGGAGCCTCCTCTGCGATAAAGGTACGAGAGCAAACACAAGAAGAGTTGATTGTGCCAATGGATGTCACTGACACATGCTTATGACAATGGTGCCCATTACATCATCCTTCTTCCATCTCTGAGCAAGTTCTGCATCGTTTGTCTGCTTTAACTACAAATCCTGTTTCCCTCCATCTTTGGTCAGACCTGAACCCGTGTGCACGTGAGCCCTGTGAGCACAGAGGAGAATGCAGGCACACCGAGCCTGGCCATTACTTATGCATATGTCCTTCAGGGTGGCACGCAAAAATTGCCAGATTCGTAAGTGCCAACTTATATGCGTCGTATACAACCAAGCAATTATTCCTTCGTTTTTCATTCGCTCAACATTCACCGAAAAATCATCAATGGCTCAAAATTCTCAACACGGGTGGCTAATGGAATGTAAATAATCCCTGAGAAACCACCAGTTGTTCTTTTATAAACTGTGGCATAAAGATTGTAACAAACAAGAGATCCATTATGCCTGTTTCTTGCGAGTTTCCATTATTTTTACCTACCTGTCTGTACTTCTCCATTTCCGACAGGTGATCACAATGTCAGTGTTGCTCCAATCGGCACGGTGAGACCATACACCTCTGCTTCACCGCAGTCGATTAATCAGCTTTAACGTAACTATCACTTGCTTCTTCATATAATATTGATAAAGAGTCTGGTGGTCTGTCCATCAACCTTAAAGTAGTGGGGCATCAGTCATTAAATTGCACACCCAAAACTTTTCTTCCAATAAATTCATTTTACCGAGATTCAATAAACTCATCATGCTAATGATATATGGGGGCTGTTAAAAGAAGTTGATCTTTGCTGGTGATTCGACAGCTGGTTTACCTACATTCCAAATGATTGCATGCTCCAGGGTGTAGTGCCTCTTGATGAGCACTTAGGGCTGACAAGTCTGGCTGGTCGTGCGGTGAAGTGGCACGGACAGTCAGACTCCAAACGAACCAACAACAACACCTCTAAGCTGTGTAGCCTGGGTTTGAATCCAGACCCAGCTATAAACCGTCATCTCTGTGTTTCACAGGCAGGGCGATTCATCATTGTGGGTGTCCTCCTTCGGATAGATGAAACGCGTGTCCCGTCTTCCAGCATTCGTTGGTGGATGCTAAAGATCCCATGGTGTCCTTCGTGAAGAGAAGCAAGCTAATCCGGCACCATGAACAAATTACAAATTCCTGCCCCAACCTACAAAAGGCAGCAGCACAGTCACGCCCTCAGCCAATGATGGTACCCCGCAGCCTAGTGTTGTATGTGGACGAAGAAGAAGATTAGCATTTAAGTGGAATGGAAATTTTGCAGTCAAATTCAATAAGCTGTTATTCTCGAACTTTCTCCGATATTTTTTTGCACAGGATGGCGATGAGATAGAACAGATGTATTCAGCTTCTGCACAATCTGATCCACGACGACCCCTTTTGGGGCTCTCACACAGCTCCAAGTCCAGTTGCCTCGTCGTACATTTGGCAAAGGTAAGAGTGAGGATTAAAATTTGAGGTCAACCGAGCAGTCTTGTTAAACACAAAACTCTACCTTAACCTTATTAATGATATAGCATTCGCATGTACGACTACCCCACCTCTCTCTTATGTAATGAATTAAATAAATAAATAATTAAAAACTTTACATTGATCCAAGGTTCATGGACAAAAGCTGTCCATAAATCGCATGCAGTGTACTTTACATGATTATTCAAGGGCTTTAGTAGACGATGGACAAACACAAATGGTATTATAGGACTTGAACCTAGTTCCCCACATCATTGAGCCACAAGTTAAGATGGCCGCACTAACACTTCCGTACATGATAAGCTCATTCACCAATTTTTGTCAAAACTTGTCCACAACTTTTGAAATATGTATATCGTTTTGCCCCATCTCACAATGGTGAAGAATTACAAAGAAAATAAAAAATAAAAAATTTGCATCTGAATCCAGATCTTACCAAAATCTACTGTAATCAATTCTTCCTTGTCACACACCTGTCCACCAAATTTTGTTCCAATGTTTTGAGATATCCTTTTCACAGACAGGAAGACAAACTAACCTCCGTCTACCTTAGTTGGCAGAGGTAAAAATGTATCGATGAACTACCATGCTCATGATGACAAGATGTTGGAAATGTTGAATATTTTCTCCCTTCCCGAAACTCCCCTCTTAATTAAATACCCTCCCTCCCTCTCCAAGATTACCCCCCACTGACATCATCACTGGTCATTGCTCTGGCGATATCAGTTGCTGTTGATTGAATCGGTCGGCCTGGCTTGGCGCTGCAGGCAGAGGCGGTCATCTAAGCAGTTGGAGGTCTCTCTTCGGCCGAGGTCTTCCGACGTGAACAACTTCAGCAGTGTTGGGAAGCCCAGGTGTGCCAAAGGAATGGTCTTGCAGAGTTGACTGAAAGTACAAGAGCTTGTCCGTTGGTTTTAGAGTTAACTTCCAAATCCTGGATTATATTTGCTGCTGCTTATTATTATATTTCTCTCAATAGTTTCTCCCTCCACCCATCACACTTTTTATGCGTGAGCCCAGTATACCCTAACTACGTCCTATATATTTATTTATTTATTTGCCTTATTTTATGTTCAATATTATTTATTATTTTAGAAACCACTGACTTACTCTACATGTAACTTAGCTATGCGACTTAAAACCCCATTGCTGTTACTACTTCTCTGTTTCTACTTTTGTTTCCTTATCGTTGGTCAGCTTTGAATTATCATGTTTGGCCAACAATGAATTGAATAATAAAGTTGTTCACTTTCAAACATTGTAACTTTTGGGAAGTTTGATGTTGCACATGATTGGACCACCCAGCCAAATGCATCAACCCCATATAAAAATACGCTACCGTGCTTTACTCAGCGATGGCACCTTCTCTCTGCTGAAAGAACCTCAACCGACTCTCAGATTGTTGGGTACAAACCTGGCCGCAGAAAGCTCTTCGTTTACCTAAGGATTGGGCAACCCAGCGTTGACATTCCTTATCAATAATATATTCAGAGTGAGAAAGACAGACTATGGTGGAGGAGGATTCTTGAATAGTTTTCATTGGCAGGATCTTGAGAGATTAGCAAATGTGTTGTCATGTTGAGATATTTTATATTCAGATGCCTATGTGTAATTGTGTCACATGATACATTAATAAACGATTTTTGTTTTAATGCCATCATATTCGTTGTCTTGGAATCAGAGTTTATTATATTGTTACGGATCCGGGGTGGCGGGATTCTCACCCGACTCTTGGCGCCACCCTCACCACCGCCGTCTCCGGGGTTATAAACGCCGGCTGGCTCAGCACAGGCCTCGGGTCACGCGTCTTCAATCGGATACCAACGTAATCCTGAACCTTACCAGTTGGGGAAATGAACCCCGGTTACAGACTGGTTTTGTCAGATGCGAGCGTTTTCTGCCAGTCTGTAACCATTTGGTTTTATATGCCAATCGAACGGATCGTTCCTCGACGCGCGGCACAAATTAATCCATAGCGGAAACTTCATACGAACCAACCAGATTTATTGGGAACATCGGGAATACGACACAATCAAACAAATTCACGACAATGTATTTATTAACAATCTTTAACCCGTTCATAACTAGGGAACTACGGATTACAGGTTTTGAGGGGTCGCTACCGAGATATGCCCTTATACAACGTGCAGACAAGACAGACAGACAGCATGCAGACAAGACAGAGTACTTGGTGATGTTTCATGGACGAGAGGAAAGTTGTCAAAAAGCACGAATGTCGCTCGTAACAAGCGATGTCCACGGATTTGAGCCCCCAGCTCGAACTCGAACACGCCGCGTGGCGAGACGGCGCTCGCTTCCTTTTCCGCTCCGCACGCAGTCTCCGCGCGCTCTGACCCCGCGTAAGGTCGAGCACAAGACCGTCAGATCGACGATGGGCCTCAGCTGATTTCTCTCAAGGTCCAGCATACAAATCCAGGCCTGGCCTGTTCACCAGACAAGCCCAAATAGAGGTGCCGGGCTCCGGCCAGCGGATCGGCAAACGTGTCGAGCCGTGAGGTGAGCAAGTACCGTCAGAGGCTCTGTCGTTTCCTCTCTTGCCTTCCTGCCTCGAAGCCAGACTTCTCAACTCCGTCCTCTCAGTTACTCTCTCTGCAGAATCACCTTTTCTTTCCTTCTCTACGCTCGCTCTCTAAGCCGACCGCCCGTCTCTCTCACGGCGCAGAATCACCTCCTCATAAGAGTCGATCGCCGACTCGACGTGCAGGCGCCTCTCCCACTGCCCAAAAAGGCAGACTCGACGTGGCAGGCCGTGCTCTCCCACTGCCAAAAATTGCAGGATCGG
>CM068964.1:13727898-13753646 GCA_035128595.1 Eptatretus atami | reverse complement strand
GTTGTGGTCAAGTTTCATCGAAATTGTGTGTGGAGTTTTGGAGAAGAAAACAAATACATATTTGGGGGGGAAACCCCCTCCCTCCCTCCTTAGACCCCAATTTTTTTGTTATTATTAGTTTTTGTTATGGTGTGAAACAATCTTTGGTACACTCACGGCGATGAAAGGTTGTGCGTCAAGTCTTCATCAAATTGGTGTTTGGTTCCAAAGAAGAAACAAATACATATTTCGGGGGCAACACCCTCCCTCCCTCCTTAGACCCAATTTTTTTTGTTATTATTATTTTTGTTTGTGTGAACATCTTTGGTACTTCACGGGGTGATAAAGGTTGTGGTCAAGTTTCATCAAATTATGTGTGGAGCTTTCGGAGAAGAAGCAAATACATATTTGGGGGGGGGGGGCAATCCCCCTTAGACTCAATTTTTTTTCATTGTCAAAGACAAACTTTGATGCATCATGGTGATGTAGTTGTGGTCAAGCTTCATCAGAATTGTGTGTAGTTTCTGAGAAGAAAGCAAATACCTATTTTAGGGGCAACCCCCTGTATATCCCTCCGTAAACCCTCAGACCCAATTTATTTTTTTTTTTTTTAATTCCTTGAACAAACTTTGGTATATTACAGGTGATGAGTTGTGGTCAAGTTCTCTCGGAATTGCATGTGTAGTTTCTGAGAAGGAAGGAAATACCTATTTCTTGGGGCATCCCTCGTTGACCTCCTCTCGGGCCGACTTTGTTCATGCCGTGAACAAACTTTCGTACATACTGGATGATGAAGGTTGTGGTCAAGTTTCATCAAAATTGTGTTTGTCGTTTCAGAGAAGAAGTTGCAAGTGTTTATAGATGGAAGGACAGACGATGCGCCATCCCATAAGCTCCCCAGCACTATGTTCCAGGTGAGCTAATCATGCTTTTGATCCTCCAATTCGTGTCCAATACATTATTCCTCATGTTTTCTTTCCCCCTTCAGCACAAGCATTGACCACAAAAACTACTTCGATCGACTTTATTGATAAACTTACTTGTAATATTATAAATATGGGGGCAATGCCCCTGGACACTCACCTGTAAGAATAATGATACTGAGGGGGAAGACAACATGGGACGGAATCAGCAAAATGTATCTACCAATGAACCAATAGCAAATACCTATTTTGGGGGAAAACCACCCCCCTTCCACCATAAATCCCCTTCGACCCAGAGCTCTCTATTTTTGAAATAGCGTGAACAAACTTTGGTACACACCGGTTGAAGAAGGTTGGGGTCAAGTTTCATTGAAATTGTATGTGCAGTTTCTGAGAAGAAAGCAAATACCTCTTTTGGGGGGGCAACACCGCCGTGTTCCCCCTTATACCACGATTTATTTTAATGCTGTGAACAAACTTTGGTACATACCGGGTGATGAAGGTTGTGGTCAAGTTTCATCGAAATTGTGCGTGTAGTTTCTGGAAGTAAAGCAAATACATATTTTGGGGATCAACCCCCTCCCCCCCCTCACAAGTAGAGCCCCTTAACCCCTGAATTTTTTTTTAATGGTGTGAACAAATTTTTGGTACTTACAAAGTGATGAAGGTTGTGGTGGTTTCCTCAAAATTGTGTTTGTAGTATCAGAAAAGAAGTTGCAAATGTGTACGGATGGATGGACAGACAGACAGACAGACAGACTGACTGATGACGTGCCATCCTATAAGCTCCCTGGAACTAAAAGTAAAAGTATACATACACACATCTGTGTATTCATATTGCATACTTTATGTTCCCTTTTCTGACCTGGTGTTTCCTATTACAAGTTACTTGGCGAATTGAACTTGAACTCGAACTTTGATCGGTATTTGAGACTTAAATCAATGAAATAGTATTTTGTATATCGTCGTATTGATGCCATACAGTTATATGCCCTGAAAACACCCCAAAATGATAACCCATTGAGCTCTCTATTTTCGACACTTTCACTTTTCGTGGTAAAGCAAAGTGGCGTGCATAGCATCCCACAAGGGGCTTGATGGTGCTGCACTGTCATGCTTTCAGTGGTCCAACATTTTGAAATTTGGCACCTCTCCTCCTCCATTGAAAATCCTGCGTGCGGCCATGTTTTACTGTTCAATATTGAAGCCTTTTGTTGCTATTATGCATTATTAATAAATGTTTCAGCAACACTATTACCTTTACAATAATGTCAATAAATCCATAAAATGGTCATCAAATTATCATCACAAGTATTATGGGCCTTCGTTCACCGTTTTAAATCACGATGACAAGATGACAATCGGTGGAAGCAAAGCAGGTTTAATCCCGGTAAATGAATGGACTTCACCAGATAGGTTCCATTTATGGAGACCATCAGGAATGGATCAGGGTCTTTCCCAATGGTGCAGCGTTGGGAGACTCGTGATGTACTTAGAGAAAAAGGCACAGTCAGTCAGACATACTAACAATGGTTCAACTGTTAATGAAGTTAATGTGGAAATCATGGGGTGTTTGTTAGTCAATGCTATATCATTTGGGTCGGTGAAGAATGGCTGAAAATTCAAGAACGGAACTTCGTGGCACATACTGGAGAACATGTCACGTGACAGGAAGTTGGGAGTCATCTCGGAGGAAGTGAGTTAGATCAATGGAATGCGTCAATAATGCTGATGATTTGGTCACTAATTTCACATGTTTTTTTTTTGTCACCGTTTCATTGCAAGTTTTCTTGCGACAGTCAGTACATTCATGACCTCCCTACTCATTGTTGCATAAAATCAATGTGGATGCAAGATGTATTGGAAGTTATTACATCAGCTTCCAACGTTCCCTGCTTGACCCTCTTTCCTTTGAAACATCACAATGATGGAATAAAGTTCCCCATGACCTGGAGGGGCCAGCCAGCTGGACGTATCGCGTGAATGCTGCGCAGATGGAGGGGCGCACAAAGCGATGTTGCAGAAAGGTTTGTAGTGAACGCTGTGCTTGCTAGTACGTAGGATTAGCCGGCATCTGGTGACATAAAGCCAACCACCTACTACTACGACGACGACTACTACGACTACTACTCATTTAACGACCATTTTCCCATATTAGGGGGTTGGTCAGACCACCAATTGATGAAAATATTGCTGCCATCACTATGATAGTAGAGACACCATTTTTGCCGTGGAAACATTAATTTGCAGGCTTTGATTAGCCTTTACAAATGGGATCTTTGGGGTCTTGGCTGTGCTGGCAATGGATGTTGTCTGTGTCCATTGCTCTCTGTGAACATGGAGAAAGGCTGAGCCTGCAGTTGAGCCTGGATAGCTTGAATCACGTGATTGGGCAGCAGCTCCAGAGCGCGAGATGAGGCCGGTGGAGAGGGCACGGGGGCCGAGCAGGAACGGGTGGCCGCAGAATTGCCAAGATGGCCTCGTCAAAAACATTTTTCACTCCTTTCTGGGTGAGGGCTGAGCACTCCACATAGCATTGTGCACCCAGCTGCCAGAGAGATTAGCATAAGCAGAACAATGTAAAATTGCAAGACTTTGTTATTGTCAATAATAATAATAATCAATTGTTTCGGAATCATAATGAAATATCGCTGTTATCTAATCAAAAAATAATGTGCTGCCAAAGGATTCCCAAGGAAGGAAAATTCTCAGTAGTTTGTCACTGCCTTCTCTAGACAAGTCCGAAGCAAGAATTTGGCATTTGGACAAGATACCATGATGAGTACATGCTCCATGGTGTACTTTTTTGTTTCCAAATACATCATGATTTATTTAGTTTCCACAAGCAAATGCTCAACACCATTCTCCTTATTACTTTCCAATAATTTTGCAAATAAATTTCATTTGGAG
This sequence comes from Eptatretus atami, assembly GCA_035128595.1. NCBI lineage: Eukaryota > Metazoa > Chordata > Myxini > Myxiniformes > Myxinidae > Eptatretus > Eptatretus atami. The sequence goes on along the minus strand of CM068964.1, from coordinate 13,749,834 downwards.
TGGGCTGGCACGATAACCTAGAGGTATATGCACTCATCTCTGAGTTGTCTACTCTGGGTTCAGATCTCGACCCAGCTACAAACTGTCATCTCAGTGTTTCATAGACAGGGTGATTAATCAATGTGTGTGCCATCACTCGGATGGATGTTAAATTTCGATTTCCATATCTCACCATTAGTTGGTGGACATGAAAAATCCTTAGTGTCCTTAGTGAAAAGTCGGCGAGTTACCAACACACTGAACAAAGTACAACTTCCTGTTCTAACCTACAGGAGGCACTGCATCAGCAACGCAGTCACACCCCGAGCAGATGATGCTACTAACACCCATACCTGAATTTGAACGACGATGACATTTGGGGTTACTATAATAAGGGGTGTACATGTATGTGAGCCCCTCTATATAAAATATTCATGCATTAATAGCACAAAAGTGTGGTGTGTGTGTGTGTGTGTGTGTGTGTGTGTGTGTGTGTGTGTGTGTGTGTGTGTGTGTGTGTGTGTGTGTGTGTGTTAGACTTATGTGCACTCCGAAACCGCTGGATGGAATGAGTTGCAATTGGTGGTTGCACTTGGGGTAAGCCCAAGAAGGTTTTAGGTGTTAAAAAAGATTCATCATCGAAGGGGTTCATGAGGGGGGAGATGACTTCAATGATCGATGTAAATGTGTATCATTTAGCACCTCTCCCGATGGGAGAGTGTATTACAGGCCCAGCGGTTTACAGTTTATCATCGTATCTCTGTATTAAAAAAAACAACTATATACTGTGGAATCACAAACTCATTGGCCAATTTACAAACATGCTCTGTATTTTATGCACTCCTAAACTGCTGGATGAAATAACTTCAGAAGTTCTGGGTGTCCATGGGAGCATTCTACTAAGTTGGGATGGCCACCTTCAACTCGGGTTTTTACTTCTTTGTTAAATTGGACAATAATCATAAGGAGTGAGTGAATTATTATATTTCATACCTGCTAATGCACTCCTGCACCGCTGGACAGATTAACTTGAAAACCGGATGTTATCCATAATAAATAAATAAATCAAACTCCGGGAAGTTGTACAACTCATTCTAAAATACACCAATTCTCTACGCCATAGTACAATGAAAACTATACTCATCATAGTTGTGGGGGGAATGCATTGAAACATACATGTCTGTCTGCTTGTTTGTTTGTTGTAAGGAATATGTTGAAACTTGGTGGTTGTACTTGGGATGTGCATGGGAATGTTCTACTAAGCTGGGATGGCCACTTCCAACTTAAAGTTGCCCTCCCTTGCCATTCCTGTGTCCATCCATCCATCTATTGGGACCATACTCTGTGCAGAGTGTTGGTGCTATCTAAACAGTCTCCTTGGCGATTGGGCACAATCCTGGACGGGTCGCCACTCCGGCACAGGATACCAGCAAGCTGGCACTCATTTTGCCGACCTCGGAAGGATGACAGGCAGAATAAACCCCACCTGGTATTAATTCAAAAGCCATGGGGGATTTGAACTCAGGATCCTTGGATCCCAAGCCCACCACCCTAACCATTAAGCAAACACCAGGCATGTCTAGGCATCCCAAGCCACCACCCTAACCATTAAGCCAACACCAGGCATGATATGGATCCAAAGCCACCACCCTAACCATTAAGCCAACCACAGGCATGTCTAGGATCCCAAGCCCACCACCCTAACCATTAAGCCAACACCAGGCATGTCTAGGATCCCAAGCCCACCACACTAACCATTAAGCGAACACCAGGCATGTCTAGGATCCCCAGCCCACCACACTAACATTAAGCGAACACCAGGCATGTCAAGGATCCCAAGCTCACCACCCTAACCATTAAGCAACACCAGGCATGTCTTGGATCCAAAGCCCACCACCCTAACCATTAAGCAAACACCAGGCATGTCTGATCCCAAGCCCACACACCCTAACCATTAAGCAAACACCAGGCATGTCTAGGATCCCAAGCCTCACCACCCTAACATTAAACCAACACCAGGCATGTCTAGGATCCCAAGCCCACCACCCTAACCAATTAAGCAAACACCAGGCATGTCTAGGATCCAAAGCCCACCACCCTAACCATTAAGCAAAACACCAGGGCTTGTCTTGGTCCCAAGCCCACCACCCTAACCATTAAGCAAACACCGGCATGTCTAGGATCCCAAGCTCACCACCTAACCATTAAACCAACACCAGGCATGTCTGGATCCCAAGCCCACCCACCCTAACCGTTAAGCAAACACCAGGCATGTCTAGGATCCCAATCCACCACCTAACCATTAAGCCAACACCAGGCATGTCTCGGATCCCAAGTCCACCACCCCTAACCATTAAGCCAACACCAGGCATGTCTAGGATCCAAGTCCACCACCCTACACCTAAGCCAACACCAGGCATGTCTAGGATCCCAAGCCCACCACCCTAACCATTAAGCCAACACCAGGCATTTTCCTGTGTGGTATTGTAAAACTAGGAAGAGTACCCGTCCCAAGTGACGAGAAAAGTACAAGTTAATCTATCAATTAAAAAGTATTTTGTGCATTTTAAAAAGGTCAATTGTATTGCATTCTTGGGTTCACTCAGAGCCAAAGCTCTGAGCTACTTATACAGCCCACCGCAAAATGGTGTTGCAACATACGGCGGCGGAGGTTGGATTTGTCTCAAAAAAGGGCAAAATATCCTGGTTGCGAAATAAAATTTGGCATCAACATTGCTCATGCCTGTTCTCCCGTCATTTCAAAAGTGAATGTTGAGCTTTTCAAATGCAGCACGGGAAGCGCCCGCCATAAATGGGAGACAGATGAATGCACAGACAGACATCATGGTTCACAATATATAATGGATAACTTCCCTTCCAAGGAACTTCAACACAGAAAGAGACCATTAGGCCCATCAAGCCCGTACAATGGTCATCAAGATTAATCTTCATTAAAACAAATGCTTTGTGGAGCATATCCAATCAACTCAACAATCCTCTACTCTGCTTCACTTCAACATCACCCTTTTTCTGTGGTGTGGGTTAGTATTTCACTACAATACTCAATCCTTACACCACCAACATCCCATTCCAAGCTGTTTCCCAAACGTGCTCGCACATGGATAGGATGGTACGACATGGAACTGTCAGAAAAGCCTCACCTCTTTAGCCATCTTCTGCCCTTGCTCGCATGAGATTGGCTTCTCCTGTGCCTCACCCAGCCGTGCAATCGTCTTGGAGTCATCTCGAAGGTCTATCTGTGAAGTCGGTACCAAAAGGTGTGTTCAGTGGGTGTTTAGTTTGTTTGTCATCGGCAAGATCACCTGATCAGGCAAAATTCATGATGATCGGACTCCCCTCAACCCCACTGCCCCTCTCTTCAGCCCCACCAAGAGCTTGTGTGTGTTTATGTCTCACAGAAAAATTCAATTTCATTAATTTTTTTACATGCAGTCATGCTTTTCATTTTAAATAAATTGTCCAAACGCTTTACAAAGAGGAGTAATAATAATAAATAAATAAAAACATAAAAATATAAAGGACACCGACGGGGGTAGAAATTAATAAATAATAACCATAAAAATATCAGACTTTAAAAGAGAATGATAAAACTGACTGATGACATCGTGTGGACGATAAAAAGGTAGAGAACTCCACAACAGCATCAGAGCATAACTGTAAAATGCTCAATCATCAAATGTCTTCATCTTGGTGTGAGGAACAACAAGGAAATTCCTTGCGCTGGACTTAGGTGGAGGGTGGGGGGGGGGTTAAGATGTAATTATGTTAGATATTTACAGGAACCAATTTAAGTTTAACTTTAAAAGGTTTTGACAGAATCTTGAAATCCGTACATTGCTGTATTGAAAGCCAATGTGTCTTGAGAATTGGAGTGATGTGATCGAATCTCAGTGCCTGAACCATGACCTTGGCTGCTGTGTTGTACACAATTTGGCAAAGCTCTGAGAAAAATAAACCAGCAAGCCTGCTCGTAAGGACATGCAACAGTCCAAATGTGATGTTATGAGAATGTGAACCAAAGTTCCAGTACATCATCTTCTTCGTATTCTTCTTATTCTTCTAATTCCTGCTGGGTAGCTATCATTTTGTTGGGGTGTGGCTGTGCTACTGATGCTGTGCCCCTATACCAGTACACTGGTACTTATTTCGCTGACCTTGGAAGGATGACAGGCTCAGTCAACCCCACCTGGTGTTAATTCAGTAGCCAACAAAGCTCAAACTCAGGACCCTAAGATCCCAAGCCAGCCACCCTAGCTGCTCTAGCTGCTAAGCCAACACCAGGCTTAACATATATATTCTAATTAAAGTGCATGAGCTGATTTGGGCAACATCATGCAAATGGAACAAAATATCCATATTTTCGCGATTTGTGAAAATAAAAAGTTGGGTTCATTGTGACATCGAAGTTAAAGACCAAAGTGGTGGGGTTTTGGTGATCATCCCCGAGTTTCACGATCTAAGGTTGAAGCTTTGCAAGAGTTTCTGAGGAGCCAAGGATCAGTATATTAGTCTTGGCAACATTATATTTAAGAAAGTTCATAGACTTCCATTTTTGAGTTTTGGCCCGATATGCAGATTCAGTTTTGTAGCACATCGTCAGGTTTTCCCGGATGTATAGATCTGTATGATAAGATCGAAACCATAAAGGTACACCCATTCGCACTATTCCCCACCTGTGTTCCCACGAGAAGAAAAGGTGTAGGAGGATGCCATGTTCGCAGGTCGAGTTGCCAAGAGGTACGAAGGGAGTGAAATGATGAGGGCTCAACCACGGAGAAGCAGAGCAAGAATACGTCTGTCAGTGGGTACGAGAGGGGTCGCAGTCCACCATAATCTTCCTACAAGATGCAGAAATCAAAATAAATATTGTAAGTCAGCCTTGAGTCATAGTAAATTTAGTGAATAATATTTACTCAATATATTTCATAGTGCAGTACAAGGTTTGGACACCGATCAAGAATGATCATTACAATCGTCTAAAATTCTGATCAGACAATGATCGTAATCATGATAAAATATATTTCTCCTTCTCGGCCTCATTCTCCCACCGCCCACCATCCACCATCCGAGTACCTTTCCAGCAGTGTCAAACAAGCCCAGTAGATACTGCTTGCCACCCACTGTGACGTTCACTGCAAGACCACAGACAGACACGCTAGTGACCACACCCCCTGAAAAATGGTTACATTATTTAAATAACACTGAGACAAGAGGTTTGTGCCACATAATGGCTCAGCATCAATTACAAGACAATCAAGGTGAGGGGGATGTTCATGAGACGAGGCCCTGCAACCAATGTTCCTATCCCAACTCCACACCTGTGATTCGGTTCAACTTGTCCCAGCATCAAAATCAAAAATACTGGTTACATTTTGATCAGTTAACCGTTATCACTAAGAAACAAAATTAGAACGACACTCGGTGGAGCCCATACCTCCGCCAGGCTGAACAGTTTATGTTTTGTATTCCATTGATAGGCCGAAACTGCTTGCGTACCTCAACCAAAATCTAGTCAGTCAGTCAGCCAACTCATCCACCAACTTTTGTCATAACCCATCCATAACTTTTTGAAATATGCGACATATCGTTTTTTGGCCCTATCTCTTAAGGGTGATGAATCAGCTAAAACATTCGAGAATCTAGATCTGGATCTTCACCAAAATCTAATCAATTTGTCTTTGTCGAACACCCAATCAGTCCACCGAAGTTCATCCGAATCTGTTCACAACTTTTTGAGATATCGTGTTTCATTTCGTTTTTGTCCCGATCTCTAAATGGTGAAGAATCGCCAAATAATAATAAAAAAAATGTAGTCTCCAGATCCGGATCTTCACCAAAATTGAATCAATTCGTCCTTGCCAAACATCCAACATGTACACCGAATTTTGTCCGAATCCGTCCATAATTTTTGAGATATCATTTTCACAGACAGACAAACAGGAGTGAAGACATAACCTCCGTCCAACTTTGGTGGTAGATGTAATCAAAGGATGAGAGAAGCCCCCAAATCACACTCATCATCTCTGAGCGATGCCAGATTGAGTTAACAGATATTCACGATAAGGCACAACAAAACACACTGACATCAGGATTACATGGTTAACGAACGAGTTACAGAACAAACTGCAACTAAAAATAGTGAACAATAAAGAAATCTACAACAGCACTCGGTAGAGTGCATGCCGCCACCAGGATGAACACTTTATGTTTTGTGTCCAACTGATAGACCGAATCTGCATCTGGCCATTAACCCAAATCTAATCGGCTTGTTCTCGTCACCTACCAAACTCATCCACCTAGTTTTGTCATAACTCGTCCATAACTTTTTGATACATCATGCAATATATCGTTTTTGGCCCCATCTCTCAATTATGAAGATTCACTTAAAAATTATAGTATCTGGATCCAGATATAGATCTACACGCAAATCTAATCAATTTGTTCTTGTCACACACCCAACCAGTCCAACAAGTTCTGTCCAAATCCGTTCATAACTTTTTGAGATAACCTGCTCACAGACAAACAAACAGATAGACAGGGGTGAATACCTAACCTACGTCCACCTTCGGTGGCAGAGGTAATAGATGATGCTTCAACAGATTCATAACATGGGTTGGGTGCACTGATCTGAAAATATGGACCGTGAATTGACATAAAATTTTGAAGCTTGCGAAACTTGTGCCACCATCTTCCCTGGTCCAGAAAACCATTGCTTAAAAAGACCAGTGTAAATATTACAATTACAAGTCAGCTCAACTGAATCATCTTAAATTAGTCTCCTAAAATCGTCACGGAAACGTCAACTGCACGAATTGTGGAGTCGCAGGCTGAAGTATATATTTTCTTCCGAAGATTTTGCTGTGAATAACAAAAAAGTCAAAGCCACCCCTCAATGGTTTCAAGTTTAGTCTTCCTAGCAGGCACTCCTGCCCTCAAGGTGGTAAGATGGTGGCACAAGTCCCCTCCTTAGCCCACCTTCAGTGGGCAATGTGCTGCCATGGAAATGCACTTTATAATTTTGGTTATTTTTGAAAATATGATAAAACTCCATATCATAAGATAAAAGGAAGATGATTTATAATACTAACTACCACCAAAGCTGGCACTTTTTCCGCAACATGTCAATTTTGGAATTTCGGTCACATCCATGTTTGCTTTGTTATAGTAAGATTTATGCCAGGAAATTATTTTGTTTGTTGTTTGTCTTTGTGATCTGTGTTTCTTTTATAAATTGTTCTGCAGATCAATAAATCAGCAAATAAATAAAACAAGAAAAATATTTTGCGAAATCCATGAAACAAATTTGACCTCAAAAATAATTGGTGGTTGAATTCAATAACCTGATATGCATATCCTCTTCAAATCCCGTCAATCGGATGAAAATTGCCAATTTTAGAAATCTGGGGTCTTAAGGTCCCTATGGGGTCTTAAGGTAACATCGCTTGGGTCTGAAGACGCCTTTTTTTGGGCCTGCTCAACCATGCCCTGACTTGGAACAGGCCACAACGATTTCTCAATGATAAAGTTTTTTTCTTTTCACACAAGAAAATGTGAACTTTTCAAAGCATTAAACTTATCTTTTTCAACTGTTTGGAGAATTATATTGAGTGAACAAAAAAATTTATGAATGTGCCAAAATTAACTAGATTCATTGAGCTATATGATTTAATCAACTCACTGCTCGACCTCACGCCCTGACCCCAGAGGGACCGCTTATCCATAGCGACTGCCAGATCTGTGTCTATATTTTCGGAGGTTTCACGATGTGCTCTACTGGGAATCAAAGCAAATCTGGTGAAAAACGGACGTTTAAAAAAAAAGTTATAACATTTGCGTGGATCCCGAACTGATGCACCACGTGATGTGCACAGACGAGTAGGCAACATGGCGGATTTTATGCAATGTTTATTTCATGGGTAATTGAACTTTGAGACGTCTCAAGGGTTGTTCTGCATGAAGCAGCAACTCTTTTGTGGATAAAGTCATTATTTGAACGAATTCTTTTTTTTGTTTTTTAACTGATGTGTGCATGGTGAAGACTGGCTTTAAAGTTAAAGGGATCATATATGGTATGCGGCGACAGCCTGGCCAAGCGTTCCTCATCAACCTTTTAATTGGAGTACTTGCATGAGTGCATAAGCCACTTGCCAAGCACCAATTGTCGATGGCGGTCCGTTTTCCGTCTCCCCAAGCGAGTGGTCCGCTTCTTCCGTCTCCCGAGCGAGTGTCCGTCTTCCGTCTCCCCGAGCGAGTGGTCCGTGTTCCGTCTCCCCGAGCAGAGGGTCCGTGTTCCGTCTCCCCGAGCGAGTGGTCCGTGTTCCGTCTCCCCGAGCGAGTGGTCCGTGTTCCGTCTCCCCGAGCGAGTGGCGGTTCCTTCGTCTCCCCGAGCGATGTGTCCGTGTTCCGTCTCCCCGAGCGAGTGGTCCGTGTTTCTTCTCCCCGAGCGAGTGGTCCGTGTTCCGTCTCCCGAGCGAGTGGTCCGTGTTCCGTCTCCCCGAGCGAGTGGTCCGTGTTTCCGTCTCCCTGGGCGAGTGGTCCGTGCTCCGTCACCCTGAGCGAGTGTTGTAAAATACCACCCGATTTTCGAGCCGTTTGCCATGTTAACATGTTTTTCTGAATTACCGAGCCAATTTTTTTTTCACCCATCACACACAGCTGTTTATAAAGATTCATGTTTGTAACATCTCCCTGAAACGTCTGTATAAATGCAACATTGTTTTCAGTGGAAAGTACTCAAGGTTTTTGGATTGTGTACAGTGCATACTGTCGTCAGTAATCACACTGACTCCAACTTGCCCGTAATCACACTGACTCCAACTCCAACTCCAAATTCCCCAAAAAATTGCCGATGTCGGCCAAGCACAAGTGTGTGTGTTGTTCATAAAGCATAACATATTCTCTTTGCCAACTCCCCTACGTATCTGTCTCTGTCTCGACATATCCGGACGGTGGTTATATCTGGACGGTGTTCGTCTCCGAACGTGTCTGGGCAGTATTTATGTCCGGACGGCTTGGCTCAGGATGCGTCCGGTGGGTTTTGTCTCCAGGCCGTGTTTACTGTATGACTGGTAGAAAATGGATTTCAGAATTATTTTGTTTCCATCTTCATTGTTATTCTATGCAGAATCATTTTGATCTCCTTCTTCTTCTTCTTGCGTATGGCAGCTTAGCTGCCAGGGTGGCTATCATTTCTTGGAAGCGTGACTGTGTCGCTGATGCAGTGCCCCTTTACCAGTACACACTGGTACTCATTTTGCCGACCTCAGAAGGATGACAGGCTGAGTCAACCCCCTGGTGTATTAATTCAGCAGCCAACGGGGCTTGAACTCAGGACCTTAAGATCCCAAGCCGCTACCCTAACCACGAAGCCAACACCAGGCTTAATCATTTTGATGAAACAGTACCAATTGTAATTAACGCTCCCCCCACAAACGTTGCCTCTCTCCTCTCACCTCACACTATCTTCCCTTCCCCACCCCTCCTCGCTCCCCTCCCTCCTCTCTGGCTTTCCCCCCCCACCTCTTCACTCTCCCTGCTCTCTCTCCCACCCCTCTTTTCTCCCTTCCCACTTTAGTATCCCGTGTGTGTGTGTGTGTGTGTGTGTGTGTGTGTGTGTGTGTGTGTGTGTGTGTGTGTGTGTGTGTGTTAATTTATGTCAGGAGTTCATTATTTTTCACATTTGAGTGTTTCAATTAATCGTAAGACACCATTGATCCACATGTGTATTCTTTGTTGCAAGGAGAAGATGATACCGTTGAATATTTGTTTTTCAGCAAAGGCAGATGGGTGACTTTTTGTGGCATGGCTGTAATGAATTCCTATCACGATAAGATTTCGATAAGATAGATAAGTGATGTAATGAGGCTGGGGAGGGAAGTCCTGTTTTTTTTTATTTGCTTGGTGCAGATGTATGCAAACTTGCTGTCAGAGCCCATCTTTACTTTACTTTAGTAATTACGTTTTAGTTCACAACATTCTCAAATCGAAATGATCATATTTAAAGATGCTTGAATGAAAATAGACACTAGTGAGACGAGCAACACCTTGTCATCAGTCAAAACGGCTGCACATGGATTGCCTCTTCCATTACTGTGACCAGGTAGCAGATTCAAAGCCAGTATCCCCTCAAAGTTTAGACTCACAGAACACTTTTCTGAATGCAACTCGAATAAGAAAATACGCTCCAATGTTGGACCTGGCGAAAGACTTACCTGGTGGAGAAATCGTAGCAGTTTACCATCATCGAAAATGCCGCAATCTCTTCACGATTACGAGACTTCTTAAGGTTGTCAGGTCAAAACAGGGAAAAGATAGACGAGTCTGAAAATAATGCCAGTTGTAGGCAATCATCCAGACAAGGATCAAGCTTGCCATCTGGAGTCGATGAGGCAGAATGCATCTTTTGTTAGAAAGCCAACAAGTTTCTTCATGGACAGAAAATAAGAAAATCCTTTGTTCGTTGCCAAGAGCTGCAAGCCGATGCCAGCATCAGAAATGCAGCTATGAAGAAAATGGATCTAGTGGATTGCTTACTATTGCAAGTAGAGACCTCATAGCGGCAGAAGGGCACGGTCATAGGTTGTGCTGCAGTTCCTACACAAGGGAGGAAAAGGCTGCCAGCAGTGCGACAGGTGATGAAGAGCACAATGATGAAACTCAGCACGAGATGGTTCTAAATCACTCATACAATGAGGTGTTCTTGTTTATGAGGAATGAGCTTTTCACCAACCCGCAGGTGATAGTGATGGGCCATCTCACATTTAAACTGGTTACATCGATGAAATCTTGTCATTGCACAGGTGAAGGACTCCTTTAAGAAGCACTTCTGCCGAAGGCAAGAAAGTGAGTTTGATGAAGCCCTGGACATCTTCGCCAATGATAATGGAAAACTTCTTCTCTGTCCTGATACCATGGATCACATTATATAATAGATATATTCCAACCTTTGAAATCTGTCCCAATGGTCTTGACATTCTTTGGATTGAACCCAAATCTAGCAAATCAATGATCTAGCTTAAATTATGAAATTTTTTTGTTTTTTTTTTCAAGCTAAACAATGATCAAAAAATTGGAAACATGTTAAAGGTAAAAAGGCACAAACAAAAGTTTCTAACAAAGGGTTGACAACACAGTGGTCAAATGTCACCTGCATAGTGGTCAAACACTGTGGGTGCATATTCCTCTGGAAACTGGTCGTTTGCATAACTCATGAGCAAGCTTGTCTTTCCCACAGCACCATCCCCAAGCAGAACGCACTTCAGCATGGTTATAATCGAGGTGTTGTGTGTGTCAACGGAATCTTGCAGATCTCAACCAATCACCTGCAGGGAGGGTTCCAGGCAATAGAGCAAAAAGATCAACAGGTTGTCTTATATGTTTGACCATCGATTCAAATAAAGAAAGAAAGAGAGAGGCAAAGACAGAGACAACACTGAAACCAGAAAGGAAGAGGGTTGGACTCAGAAGGGTTAATGGTGGGGGGGTAATAAAGATCAAGGGTCAGGATGGGGAATGACACGAGCTGGTGGTGCACTGCCTGCTTGAAGAGGGAAGAAGGGGAAAGAGCAACCTCGGGAAGGTGGTCCACCAAATCCTGAAATCGGACACTTTTCCAGCATTGTTGGTAATAAAAGGACGGCAACCCTTCCAGCGACATCAAAACAAGCAAACTTCAGCACCGATCTTGTGAAACCTCCTCAAGAAGGGAATCTGAACTACGTTTGGTCATACCAAACCCTTCTTTTGGCTGTGAAATTATGACCGTGTCATCATGGAAACCATACATTCTACATGGAAATGGTCTTCAGGTCTACACCGCACGAGGACGTAGTCGGCTATATCCCAGTGCTGGAAACCGATACGAGGTACATGACCCTCAGTATGCAATCTAGCATGGCCTCTTTACGATCGTTGAGCCTGGGATTTCGCTCAGCTCTCCGGATCAGCGCACTCCATCGCATCCGAAGATCGTAAATCAGCAGTTTCAGCATCCTGGTGTTATTTTCCCAGCTGTACGCTCTGCTCCGAATTCCAACATCTCTGGGGAATCAGCCACCAACAGGTCGGTCCTCCCACGAGGTGGAGGACCAGGTGGCTCGAGGTGGAGGACCAGGTGGCTCGAGGCGTCCATGCAGACGGAATGAGGTGACCTCTGCTTGGAGGTGTGATCAGATTTAGCTTCGAAGGTCCATCGTTCAACTTGCATATTTGAAGGTCCAAGAAAGGACTGCCACATGGCGATGATATCCCGCGGCACGGTCCCTCGGTACGTGCCGCATCCTTCAAGCACACCACCGGTCCTCGTCTCCTGCTGGTGACATTTCCGCTGATGGCAGCGGTGTGGACAGGGTGAAATGTGAGGGATTGTTCCCTAGAACAGACCGAGGTTATATTTAAAAGATTGAACAAAGACACATGAAGGCTCTTTTGTCTTTTTTTTTAACGGAACTCTCGAGGGAAATCCGCAAAGAGCAAAGGGTGGAGGAATCATGATGTCTCATATGGAATACAACTTGAAACAATGCATGACAAAGGCACCGCGACATCAGGCACATAAGTTCGTGCGGAACCAGAGCGAGCAGGACAACCGGACGCACCTTCGAAGGCTCCTCGCTGACGGATGGTGCGAAAGCACAGAGGCACCTGTACCCGCACCGAGGAGCCGCACCTGTTCCAAACTGCGGGGTGCCTCCATAAGTTAGCAATCCCACAGCGGGTGTGCCATGCCTGCCCCTCGCTCCACGCCCTCTCTCTCTCCTTCCAGGATGACGTTATGCTTTAGAAGAGCAGTTAAAAACGGTCATATTGACACAATGACGTCATAATCGACGAAAACCGCAATGACAAATGCCTTCTGGTCAGTCGAATATAATGTGAGTACGAAATATGCCGCACTGTCAAAAAAAAAAAATTTTTTTTTTTTACTTTATGTTAATATAGATGACATCATCGCCTTTTGGTGACGTCATCGAGCTAAGCTTCGTGCTTTTTCGGGATTCTGATCGCGCGCATTGAGAGGTCGGTTATATAGGTCCCAAGAGCCAGTGTACATGGTACGGTGTACTTTGTGGAGGGAATGAGGGACAGTGCGGAGAGGGACGAACAAAGAGATCATGACCCCCCACTACGGCCCTACGTCATTGTCGCGCATGATGCATATCCAACAAGGTCACCTGGAATAACGCCGACTTCGGCCTGACCCCCACAGGGTGAACCAATGCAGCCAGCTCACTGGGTCATTATCTACCGTATACCTGTACACACCTGTACATACCCCAAAAAACAATGACACTGCAGAAAAATCTCATTATTTAATCCATGCAGAAATCTCGACGTCATTAACAAAGATGACAGGTCAAAAAGTAATAGTGCTTAAGTGTTTACATGCCATGCTTTCATTCAACCACTACCAACTGTTCTCTACCCCCTTCCCCCTCCGCTGTCCCCCTCTGTTGAGTACCTCCCCCTCTGTCCCCCCAAAAAATTTTAAATTATATTTTAAAATTATTGAGTACCTCCTCCCCCCCCCCTCTGTCCCCCTCCTCAAAAAAAACATTAATAATATTTTACAATTATTGAGTAACCACCATTCCTCCACGCCCCCACCTCGATGTTGTGAAGTGCTGTCTGACCTCCTCTCCCTTCTCCTCCCATTACTTCTCATTCCCACCACCTTCCCTCAACCTCTTCTCCCTCCAACGTGTGTCTCCCCTTCCCACACCCACCTGCCACCTGGGTAAGAGAGCACTCTTATCATCTTTTTTATCAAGGGTTTTGGTGGGGGTGTTAACACAGACCGGATGGGCTGATCAGTGGTGTTTTCCTGTGCTTTACTAACTGCGTAACTGTCTATGATCATCATCTTTGTGACCTTATACCGTCAATTATTATTTAATAATTAAACCCCATTCCTCCAATTAGTCGGATGTTAATTGCCACCTCCCCCTCCCCAACGATGGTTAAACGTCCAAGTTGTGTCCCCTGTATTTACTACCCACTCATTTTGGTGCACAACCTTGTCCTTCTCTTCCCCCTCTTCCTTTTCCTCCTCCTATCCTCCTTCCTGCCGTCCTCACTTCCAATTTCTCTCACATTCTTCACCCAACCCTTTAAACCATTATATCCACAAGAACCGGTTCATGTTGCTCAGCTATTGGCAAATCAATGGTTCCCTGCAATCGGTGATGAAGACAAACGATTAACGAGACTATGACGTCATTTCTTGGAATGATGGAGAATGGGAAAACAGAGGGAGGGAGGGGAATGCGATGGTAGAAGGAGGATGGAGAGAAGACAAAGGGAGGGTGGGGATGAGAAAGTAGGGTGAGAATAGGGAGGAAACAAAGAGGGGGGGACGGAGGGAGAGGGGAGAATCGGGAGTTAGAGAGAGGGATGAGGATGAGAATATTCAAAGGAGAGTTCAGGGGAGTGTTTGCAGGAGAACATAGAGGTTGGTGTGGACGGGAAGATAGAGCGTGGGTGGGGAGGGGAAGATAGAGGGTGGGTGGGGAGGGGAAGATAGAGCGTGGGTGGGGAGGGGAAGAGAGGGTGGGTGGGGAGGGAAGATAGAGGGTGGGTGGGGAGGGGAAGTAGAGGGTGGATGGGAGAGAAGATAGAGGGTGGATGGGAGGGAAGGATAGAGGTGGATGGAGGGGAAGATAGAGGGTGGATGGGGAAAGAAGATAGAGGGTTGGTGGGGAGGGGAAGATAGAGGGTGGATGGGAAGAGAAGATAAGGGTGGATGGGAAGGAAGATAGAGGATGGATGGGGAAGGGAAGATAGAGATGGATGGGAAGGGAAGATAGAGGGTGATGGGGAGGGGAAGATAGAGGGTGGGTGGAGGGAAGAGGGGTGGGTGGAGGGGAAGATAGAGGGTGGGTGGGGAGGGAAGATAGAGGGTGGGTGGGAGGGAAGATAGAGGTGGTGGGGAGGGGAAGATAGAGGGTGAGGGGGAGGGGAATATAGAGGTTGGGTGGGGAGGTGAAGATCGAGGGTGGGTGGGGAGGGAAGATAGAGGTGTGGTGGGAGGGGAGAGAGGGTGGGTGGGGGAGGGGAAGATAGAGGGTGGGTGGGGAGGGGAAGATAGAGGGTGGATGGGGAAGAGAAGATAGAGGTGGATGGGGAAGGGGAAGATAGAGGATGGATGGGGAAGGGAAGATAGAGGATGGATGGGGAAGGAAGATAGAGGTGGATGGGGAGGGAAGATAAGGGTGGGTGGGGAGTAAAGATAGAGGGTGGGTGGGGAAGGAAGATAGAGGGTGGTGGGGAGTGAAGACGAGGGTTGGTGTGAACGGGAAGATAGAGCGTGGGTGGGGAGGGAAAGAGAGGGTGGGTGGGGAGGGAAGATAAAGGGTGGGTGGGGAGGGGAAGATAAAGGGTGGGTGGGGAGTAAAGATAGAGGGTGGGTGGGAAGGAATATAGAGTTGGGTGGGGAGGTGAAGATCGAGGGTTGTGTGAACGGGAAGATAGAGCGTGGGTGGGAGGGGGAAGAGAGGGTGGGTGGGGAGGGGAAGATAGAGGGTGGGTGGGAGGGGAAGATAGAGCGGTGGATGGGGAAGAGAAGAGGAGAGGGTGGATGGGAAGGGAGATGAGGATGGATGGGAAGGAGATAGAGATGATGGGGAAGGGAGATAGAGGGTGGATGGGAGGGAAGATAAAGGGTGGGTGGGGAGTAAAGATAGAGGGTGGGTGGGAAGGGAAGATAGAGGGTGGGTGGGGAGGGAAGATAGAGGTTGGGTGGGGAGGGAAGATAGAGGTGATGGGAGGAGAAGATAGAGGATGGATGGGGAAGGGAAGATAGAGGGTGGGTAGGGATTAAAGATAGAGGTGGGTGGGAGGGGAAGATGAGGTGGGTGGGGAAGGGAAGATAGAGGATGGATGGGAGGGAAGATAGAGGTTGGGTGGGGAGGGGAAGATAGAGGGTGAGTGGGGAGGGGAATATAGAGTTGGGGGGAGGTGAAGATCGAGGGTGGGTGGGGAGGGGAAGATAGAGGGTGGGTGGGGAGGGGAAGATAGAGGGTGAGTGGGAGGGGAATATAGAGTTGGGTGGGAGGGGAAGATAGAGGGTGAGTGGGGAGGGGAAGATAGAGGATGGATGGGGAAGGGAAGATAGAGGGGTGGGTGGGAGTAAAGATAGAGGGTGGGGGGGAGGGGAAGATAGAGGTTGGATGGGGAGGGGAAGATAGAGGGTGGGTGGGAGGGGAAGATAGAGGTTGGGTGGGAGGGGAAGATAGAGGTGAGTGGGGAGGGGAAGATAGAGGATGGATGGGGAGGGGAAGATAGAGGGTGGGTGGGGAGGGAGATAGAGGTTGGGTGGGGAGGGGAAGATAGAGGGTGAGTGGGGAGGGGAAGATAGAGGGTGGATGGAGAGGTAAGATAGAGGGTGGGTGGGGAGGGAAGATAGAGGGTGGATGGAGAGGGAAGATAGAGGGTGGAGGGGAAGGGAAGATAGAGGGTGGATGGGGAAGGGAAGATAGAGGGTGGATGGGAAGGAAGATAGAGGGTGGATGGGGGAGGGGAAGATAGAGGGTGGGTGAGGAGGGAAGATAGAGGTGGATGGGGGAAGAGAAGATAGAGGGTGGATGGGGAAGGGAAGATAGAGGGTGGGTGGGAGGGAGATAGAGGGTGGATGGAGAGGGTAAGATAGAGGGTGGGTGGGGAGGGAAGATAGAGGGTGGATGGAGAGGGAAGATAGAGGGTGGATGGGGAAGGGAAGATAGAGGGTGGATGGGGAAGGGAAGATAGAGGGTGGATGGGGAAGGGAAGATAGAGGTGGATTGGAGGGGAAGATAGAGGGTGGGTGAGGAGGGGAAGATAGAGGGTGGATGGGGAAAGAAGATAGAGGGTGGATGGGGAAGGGAAGATAGAGGATGGATGGGGAAGGAAGATAGAGGGTGGATGTGGGAGGGGAGATAAAGGGTGGGTGGGGAGTAAAGATAGAGGGTGGGTGGGAAGGGAAGATAGAGGGTGGGTGGGAAGGGAAGATAGAGGGTGGATGGGGAGGGGAAGATAGAAGGGTGGGTGGGGAGGGGAAGATAGAGGTTGGGTGGGGAGGGGAAGATAGAGGGTGAGTGGGAGGGGAGATAGAGGATGGATGGGAAGGGAAGATAGAGGGTGGGTGGGGAGTAAAGATAGAGGGTGGGTGGGGAGGGGAAGATAGAGGGTGGGTGGAAGGAAGATAGAGGATGGATGGGGAGGGGGAGATGGTGGGTGGGAGGGGAAGATAGAGGTTGGGTGGGGAGGGGAAGATAGAGGGTGAGTGGGGAAGGGAAGATAGAGGTTGGGTGGGGAAGGGGAAGATAGTAGGGTGGGTGGGGAGGGAAGATAGAGATGTGGGTGGGAGGGGAAGATAGAGGGTGGGTGGGGAGGGGAAGATAGAAGTTGGGGGGAGGGGAAGATAGAGGGTGAGTGGGAGGGGAAGATAGAGGATGGATGGGGGAGGGGAAGATAGAGGGTGGGTGGGGGAGGGGAGATAGAGGTGGGTGGGGAGGGGAAGATAGAGGGGAGTGGGAGGGGAAGATAGAGGATGGATGGGGAGGGAAGATAGAGGGTGGGTGGGGAGTAAAGATAAGAGGTGGGTGGGAGGGGAAGATAGAGTTGGGTGGGGAGGAAGATAGAGGGTGAGTGGGGAGGGAAGATAGAGGGTGGATGGAGAGGGTAAGATAGAGGGTGGATGGGGAGGGGAAGATAGAGGGTGGATGAAGGGAAGTAGAGGGTGGATGGGAGGGAAAGATAGAGGGTGATGGGGAAGGGAAGATAGAGGGTGGTGTGGGAGTAAAGATAGAGGGTGGGTGGGAGGAAGATAGAGGATGGATGGGAAGGGAAGATAGAGGGTGGGTGGGAGTAAAGATAGAGGGTGGGTGGGGAGGGGAAGATAGAGGTGGATGGGGAGGGGAAGATAGAGGGTGGTGGGGAGGGGAAGATAGAGGTTGGGTGGGGAGGGGAAGATAGAGGGTGAGTGGGAGGGGAAGATAGAGGATGGATGGGGAGGGAAGATAGAGGGTGGGTGGGGAAGGAAGATAGAGGTGAGGTGGGGAGGGGAAGATAGAGGGTGAGTGGGGAGGGAAGATAGAGGATGGATGGAGAAGGGAAGATAGAGGGTGGGTGGGAGTAAAGATGAGGGTGGGTGGGGAGGGAAGATAGAGGTTGGGTGGGAGGGGAAGATAGAGGGTGAGTGGGGGGGGAAGATAGAGGGATGGATGGAGAGGGTAAGATAGAGGTGGGTGGGGAGGGGAAGATAGAGGGTGGATGGAGAGGGAAGATAGAGGGGATGGGGAAGGGAAGATAGAGGGTGGATGGGAAGGGAAGATAGAGGGTGGATGGGGAGGGGAAGATAGAGGGTGGGTGGGAGAAGATAGAGGGTGGATGGGGAGAGAAGATAGAGGGTGGGATGTGGGAAGGAAGATAGAGGAGGATGGGGAAGGGAAGATAGAGGGTGGATGGGGAGGGAAGATAAAGGGTGGGTGGGGAGTAAAGATAGAGGGTGGGTGGGGAAGGGAAGATAGAGGTGGTAGGGAAGGGGGAAGATAGAGGGTGGATGGGGAGGGGAAGATAGAGGGTGGTGTGGGGGAGGGAAGATAGAGGTTGGTGGGGAGGGGAAGATAGAGGGTGAGTGGGGAGGGGGAATAGGATGGATGGGGAAGGAAGATAGAGGGTGGGTGGGAGTAAAGATAGAGGTGGGTGGGGAGGGAAGATAGAGGGTGGGGTGGGGAAGGAAGATAGAGGATGGATGGGGAGGGGAAGATGTGGGTGGGAGGGGAAGATAGAGGTTGGGTGGGGAAGGGAAGATAGAGGGTGAGTTGGGGAGGGGAAGATAGAGGTGGGTGGGGAAGGAAGATAGAGGGTGGGTGGGGAGGGAAGATAGAGAGTGGGTGGGAGGGGAAGATAGAGGGTGAGTGGGGAGGGGAAGATAGAGGATGGATGGGGAAGGAAGATAGAGGGTGGGTGGGGAGGGAGTAAAGATAGAGGGTGGGTGGGGAGGGAAGATAGAGGTTGGATGGGAGGGAAGATAGAGGGTGGGTGGGGAGGGAAGATAGAGGTTGGGTGGGGAGGGAGATAGAGGGTGAGTGGGGAGGGGAAGATAGAGGATGGATGGGAGGGGAAGATAGAGGGTGGGTGGGGAGGGGAAGATAGAGGTGGGTGGGGAGGGGAAGATAGAGGGTGAGTGGGGAGGGGAAGATAGAGGATGGATGGGAAGGGAAGATAGAGGGTGGGTGGGGAGTAAAGATAGAGGTGGTGGGAGGGGAAGATAGAGGTTGGGTGGGAGGGGGAGATAGAGGGTGAGTGGGGAGGGAAGATAGAGGGTGGATGGAGAGGTAAGATAGAGGGTGGATGGGGAGGGAAGATAGAGGGTGGATGGGAAGGGAAGATAGAGGGTGGATGGGGAGGGAAGATAGAGGGTGGATGGGGAAGGAAGATAGAGGGTGGGTGGGGAGGTAAAGATAGAGGGTGGGTGGGGAGGGGAAGATAGAGGTGGGTGGAGGGGAAGATAGAGGGTGAGTGGGAGGGGAAGATAAGAGGTTGGGTGGGGAGGGAAGATAGAGGGTGAGTGGGGAGGGGAAGATAGAGGGTGAGTGGGGAGGGGAGATAGAGGTGGTGAGTGGGGAGGGAATATAGAGGGTGGATGGGGAAGGGAAGATAGAGGGGGGTGGGGAGGGGAAGATAGAGGTGGATGGAGAGGGGAAGATAGAGGGTGGATGGGGAAGGGAAGATAGAGGTGGTGGAGAGGGGAAGATAGAGGGTGAGTGGGAGAGGGAAGATAGAGGTTGGGTGGAGAGGGGAAGATAGAGGGTGGGTTGGGAGGGGAAGATAGAGGGTGGGTTGGGGAGGGAAGATAGAGGTGGGTTGGAGGGAAGATAGAGGTTGGTGGGAGGGGAAGATAGAGGGTGGGTTGGGAGGGAAGATAGAGGTGGATGGAGAGGGGAAGATAGAGGGTGAGTGGGGAGGGGAAGATAGAGGTTGGGTGGAGAGGGGAAGATAGAGGGTGAGTGGGGAGGGGAAGATAGAGGATGGATGGGGAAGGGAAGATCGAGGGTGGATGGGGAAGGGAAGATAGAGGGTGGGTGGGGAGTAAAGATAGAGGGTGGGTGGGAGGGAAGATAGAGGTTGGGTGGGGAGGGGAAGATAGAGGGTGAGTGGGAGGGGAAGATAGAGTTGTGGTTGGAGGGGAAGATAGAGGTGAGTGGGGAGGGAAGATAGAGGGTGAGTGGGAGGGAATATAGAGGTGGATGGGGAAGGGAAGATAGAGGGTGGGTGGGGAGGAAGATAGAGGGTGGATGGAGAGGGGAAGATAGAGGGTGGATGGGGAAGGAAGATAGAGGGTGGGTGGAGAGGGGAAGATAGAGGTGAGTGGGGAGGGGAAGATGGAGGTGGGTGGAGAGGGGAAGATAGAGGGTGGGTTGGGAGGGGAAGATAGAGGGTGGTTGGGAGGGGAGAGATAGAGGTGGGTTGGAGGGGAAGATAGAGGTTGGGTGGAGAAGTGAAGATAGAGGTGGGTTGGGAGGGGAAGATAGAGGGTGGATGGAGAGGGGAAGATAGAGGGTGAGTGGGGAGGGGAAGATAGAGGTTGGGTGGAGAGGGGCAGATAGAGGTGGGTTCGGAGGGGAAGATAGAGGTTGGGTGGAGGGGGAAGATAGAGGGTGAGTGGGGAGGGGAAGATAGAGGGTGGGTTGGGGGGAGATCGAGGGTGCGGAGCGGAAGGCAGAGAGGAGAATACAGAGGGAGGTTGAGGACTGGAAAGACAGAAGGGAGCATTCCAGCTGACATTAAATTTAAATCTCTTTCCCTTGATTCATCACAGTTTGTATTCGGCAATTCCTTTAATGGGAAGCTTTTGGTGTAGGTCCCACTTGTCCCAAGTTTCAGACTTAATGGTTTTTACGTGCCCCTTTGTGTTTACTATTGAGTAATACATATACTAGTCACAATGCACCTTCCAATGTTCTTCTATAAATGCCACAAGTCACATGTTGTGTAGTTCACAAGGAATTTAGACACAGGACGACGCCATTCGGCCAATCCTCCCTGCGCCACATCAACACGAGACCAATTTATATCACAAAGAAAAATGACAAAAAGTTTTTTATACTTTTTGTCTTTCTGCTGGGGGTGGGGTGGGGGGGGGAGGGGAATGGGTGAAGGCAGTTCTTGGTTGAGAAAGACATAACATCGACCACATCACACCCCTTGATGAGACCCCCACCAACAGCACTCCGTACACATGCACACAATCACCCATCCATGCTCAAACTACTGAAAAGTCTTCCTCCCACTCACAGACACTCTTTACTTCCTATCACTAAACCAGTTTGCAATCCAATTAGCCACCTGACCAGCCACACCACAAGCCCTCACTTTGGCTAACAACCTCCGATGTGGTACCTTATCAAATACCTTCTTAAAGTCGAGATATACTGTGTCCACTGACATTCCCTTATCCACCCAATCAGAAACTGCTTCATAGAACTCTAAAAGATTTGTTAGACAGGAACTATCTTTGGTAAACCCATGCTGACTACCTATAATTAGTTTGTATTCGTTTAAATGGTTCCTCATCTGGTCCGTAATTAATGACTCCAACACCTTCCCCACAAGTGAAGTCAAACTAACAGGTCTATAGTTTCCCAATTCTTCTCTGGATCCTTTATTAAATAGTGATGTTACATTTGATACTCTCCAATCTTCCGATACCTGTCCTGACTCCAGTGAGTTGTTGAAAATATCCGTTAACATCTCGCTTACCTGCTCAGCCACCTCCCTCAATTCTCTCGGGTGCATATTATCTAGTCCCGGAGCCTTATCTCCTCTTAGATTACTGAGCTGTTCCTTTACTTCCTCCACTCCAACCTGGATCTTCTGTAAAAGCCCTTCCTCGCCTCCTCCATAGATAATCTCAGCTATTGGCAATTCTTCTGACTGTTCTTGTGTAAAAGTTGAAGC
>CM068964.1:13717388-13727888 GCA_035128595.1 Eptatretus atami | reverse complement strand
TTTAATAAGCCTGCCATCTCACTTTCATCACGAACCACTCTCCTGGTGCTGTTCCTCAATGGGCCCACACTGGTCCGAACCTGTTCTTTTCCCCTGATATACTTAAAGAAAGCCTTGTGATTATGTTTAGTATTCTTAGCCATTTCCTTCTCATACTCTCTTTTGGCTTACCGAGTTATTAGTCCATGAGCCAAGACCCGAATTTTGGGATATCGGTACCACCCGGGGTGACTAATTCTCTTAGGTGTTTTTAGCTTGCTACATGTCTCTAGTTTATGTTTTGATATGATAGCCCTTGCACACTGGTAGCTTAATGGTCGTTATCACTTCTTGAATAGACACACCCTACCGAAAATTCAGAAAAATTTTAAATGTCAAATTTGGGGACAGGAATGCCTAAATGTCACTAAAATGAATATAGTAATTGTCACATTTAATACAAGTCCTGTAAATACACACTAAGCATGCCATGGGCTTGTACTTACTATTATGGCAAATTACTCCTCAATATCATCTACGTCAGACTCGGAATCTGACTGTTGTGCACCGGCTCTTCTTAATGCTGCTTCGTTCTTGCTGTCTGGATGTCTGTAACCTGCACATGTCCGTACACTTCAGGCCATTGCTGAGGCAAGTGCACTTAGGGAGTTCGCATGACCGCACACACTTGCAGGACAGTAGCTGCATAACAGCATCTGGTGCTGGTGAGCCTCGCATCCAGTTGACAGCAAGCTTGCCGTCCTCATCTGTCATGCCAGCCGCAGTCTGTTGGGTTCGCAACAAATGGCTGGCTCTGCAGACTTCTCCTCCAGATCGCAGCCTGGTAGTTTGCACGTAGTGCATGCATGAAGAGGCAGTCCTCACAAGGAGGGAGTTGACTTGACTCCACCTCTCCACGTCTCGCACAGAACAGCTCATACCGAAGCTTGTTCACCTCAGTTGTGTGGGTAGATGGCAGGTACATGTGGCAGGTGATTTCCTGTAGCTTCTCAAATAGTTCAGGAGACACTTCCCATGAGCGCCCAAGTTCGTGGAAAGCATCCTGGTATGTCTTGTCCATCTTCACCTGCTTGAGTGTCGTCATCTTCCCCCGGCCAGCGAATGCACTGACGGTATCACAGCCTGTAAGGCATGCATACCAATCAATGAATCACACACGCTGCCTCCCTAGTGTACGGCTCAGTGTGGTGATATCCAGGAATCTTGTCCGGTTCTTCGTCCCGCACTTCTGGAACAGGTGGGATGGGATTCTGTGGCACATGCCCAGACACAGGACCATGACATCTGTATCCTCTGCAGTGATGATGACAGACTTGTACCCAGATTCTGCTGCATGAAGTGCATGGAGAAGGAGGCGTGTGTCTGCTTCTTCTTGACTTGACTTTAGCTCAGGAGCCTCTTCCCACTGCTCTTGTGGGATCTTGAAGCAGAGCTGCTCACATGTGACATACAGCTCCTTGCCCTCGAGCTTGTCCCTGTGCTGTGGTTTTTTCCATTCTTCTACCAGGAACTTGATGAGACTTGCCTTGTTGGAGGACTACCGAGTAACTTTCTCCACTGCTGGATGTTGTGCCCAGGTTGAATGTTCTTGAAATGGATCCCTGTGCCTGCACTTCTGTTGGCTCGTTCTGCCATCTTTGATGGATGTCTCCTTGTAGACGTCAAACACACACATCAAGCGCCTGCTCTTAGCACCCTCATGGACAACGTGACTCAGTGCTGTGCCTGCAAGCTGTGAAAAAGTTTTGTCGTTTCCCTTCAGTTTCTGGACCAGGCTCATCCCATCAATTATGGTAGCAGAGGGCTCGGGGATCACCTCTGCAGGAGAAACATTCCTCTCCAACTCCCTTGCTAGGGCAGCCTTGTTGGTCTTGCGGAGAGACCCATCACCGCTGCAAGTGCCCATGGCAAAGGCCCCAGGGGATGAGCCAAGACATCACTCATTTTGAGCTTTCTGTTCTCAGCAACAAGGATCATCTGGCCAAATAGGTTCCTGTCAGCTTCAAGATAGCCTCCTTGGCATGGCCTTGTGAGCGTGGCTTCATTCTGATGTTAGTGAACGTTCTCAGTTTCGTCTTCGTCATCGTGTCATGAAACTGTATAGTTGGCGTATCGGTCTCCAGGCGCTCTTCCTTGAAGGCTGATATGCATCCTCTCCTATTCTGTAGGCCCCTAGAAGGTCTTTGGCAACTTCTGGTGGTGCTGTAGTCGCAGTTGACAAACTGACAAGATCTCCTTGAAACTTGAAATATACATCAGAATAACTCTTGTAGAGAATCAAATTAGCTACAAGAGCTGTTAGAATATATTTTTCAATTTCTCCCATATTTAGGGATTTATTCCAGATTTATGGGAAAATACCCAAAATTAAATTTTTTAGGGTAAATCCCAAAATATGAGGAAATTTGAAAAATACCTAGGAACAACTCTGGTAGAGAATCAAATTCTACATAGGTGTCCAAAGTTTCGCGTTGATCGTGTGATTGATTTTAAAGAAAATGAGGAAAACCCCGAGCGTCACGCTGAAAATCTGTTTTTATGGGTAGCACCCCCATTGCATCACAAAATCAGACTAAGCTACCAGTGCGGGAAGGCTATCATATCTTAATGTATTTACAGTCACTCTCATAAAGCATTTTTAGTAGCCCATTCTGTGTTTAGTCACCCCAGGTGGTACCGATATCTGGCCTGGCTCATGGACTATATTGTCTGAACATGTCTCTGTTTACTCTGATAGTGATATCAATCTAACTCCAGTCCTGTTATTTTATACCTCATAAATACCTTTTGCTTCTCCTTAATAGCATTCCTGATCTCACTACCCAACTACCCTGGTCTCTTTCTACTTCTAGTTTTCCACCTCATTGGAATGTACTTACTCTGCACTCCACACATTTGCTCCTTAAACGTTTCCCATTTCTCTGATGCTGGTTGTCCTGTGCTGAGGGTGGACAAGGAGGCCTATGTGCGACTAATCTGTGAGGGGGTAGAGCATAACCTGTGGTCAAGTGATTCTCGTCCTGCTTACAGGGGAATTTGTGCATTTCGTTCCTCCAAGCCCTTCCCTTGATGCACTGCAGTTAAAACGGAGGGTGGTGGGTTCTTGACAGGGCAGTCCGAAGTGAAGACCTGCTGGTTACTTTGAGCGGCTGCACCAGGCTGACCCACCAGTTGTTGAGTCGCATGTCAGAGGTGTCTCATTTCCTATTGCTGACCCTCCAATCAACTGCGGTCCACCTTCGTTTGTGGAAACACAGGCTGCAGTAAACCGATTGAAATGCGGTGAAGCTCCTGGGATCTGTTGCACCCATGCTGAGCTTTCGTGTCGTTCCATGCAGTTCTGTGCTCTGTTTGGAACACAGGCATCATCCCAACTGGCTGGAAGAGGGGCCCAGTTGTCCCTATCTGGAAAGGGAGTGCTGATTGCCACGACTGCAACAATGACCGAGGGGTGACACTGCTCTCAGTGCCAGGAAAGCTCTTTGCTCGGATAATTCTTGATAGGGTTCATCTGCTTGAGCACCAGAGCAGTCAGGCTTTACACCAAAGAGGTCAACGATTGACCGTATCCTTACTCTTTGGGTCCTCACTAAATGCAGATGAGATGTCGGCAGGGGGTGCTTGCAGCCTATGTTGATCTCTGCAAAGCGTTCAATTCCATGAATCAGAATGCCCTCTGGAAGATTCTTCGTCTTAGTTGGGTGCCACCAAAACTGATCAATCTGATATCTGAACTGTACTATGGTACTGAGAGTGCTGTGAGATGTGGTGGTACCATCTCCAACTTATTTCCAGTTGTTACTGGAGTTTGTCAGGGGTGTGTACTGGCCCCACACTTTTTATCGCTTGTATGGACTGGATTCGAGGGAGGATGTCGGAGAGATCAAGCTTTGGTGCATCGTTTGGGAATGTCAAGATCTCTGACCTTGATTTCGCAGATGATGCAATCATCTTTGTGGAGACTCTGGATATCTTTGTGGGGGCCATCGAGGTGCTGAATGAGGAGTCGGAGCCGCTGGGATTACGGGTTTCCTGGGTCAAAACTAACATCCAGACTTTCAATGACATCTTGGATGCTTCTATCTTGTTTGTTCCTGTTTGTGGTGAGGATATTGAGGTCACAGAAAGATTCACTTACCTCGGCAGTGATATTCATGTCTCTGTTTGCTGTGAGCGTGTCAACAGACGTCTGAGTTGGGCCTTGGGAGCCATGGATTCACTGGATCATGGGGTGTGGCACTGCCGGCACCTGTGCAGGAGGACGAAAGTCTGAGTCTTCAGGTCCTTGGTGCTTCCAGTCTTGCTCTACAGATGTGAGAATTGGACTCTGAACAGGGATCTGAGTTGGAGACTTAATTCTTTTGTAACAGGTCTCTTGGGAAATCTTTGGCTATTGCTGGTTGGACTGTTTTGTCCAACGAGTGGTTGCTGGGAGAGACTCAAATAAGATTTATTACCTGCATAGTCTGTGAGCATCAGCTGCGACTGTTATGGGCATGTGCCTCGTTTTCTGACGCTGATCCTGCTCACCAGATTCTCTCAAGCGAGGGAGCCTCATGAGTGGAGGAGGCCAATGGGCCGACCATGTGCCTCGTGGTTGCAGCAGGTTGATCAGCATCTCAAGAAGATGGGGATGGGCCAGTCATCTATCTGCCTGTGGGGTGGCCAGATGGAGGCCCTGGAGTACCGGTGGAAAGTGTATGCAGCGACACGCTGCTCGGGCGCATGCTGTCATACCTGACCTGACCTGACCTGACCCCATTACACCCTCTTAGACCCAGATTTTTCTCATTATCATGACGAACTTTTATATATCACCGGTAATGAAGATTGTGGTGGTCAAGTTTCATCAGAATTGTGTGTGTAGTTTCTGGGAAGAAAGCAAATACCTCTCTTTGGTGTGCAACTCCTCAAGACCCCATTTGATCCCGATTTATTTTTGCATTTTTTTTATTTTTTAATGGTGTGTTACAATCTTTGGTACATCAAGGGTGATGAAGTTGTGTTCAAGTTTCATCGAAATTGTGTGTATCATTTTGGAGAAGAAACAAATTCATATTTTTGGGGCCAACCCCCTCCCCCCCACCCCCACCACTTTACCCCTCCTAGACCCGATTTTTCTAATGTCATGAACCAACTTTGGTACAACACGGTGATGAAGGTTCCAGTGAAGTTTCATTGGAATTGTGTGTGTAGTTTCTAAGAAGAAAGCAAATGCATATTTTTGGGGCAACACCCCCCCCCCCCCGCCCCCCATCTCATTGATCCCCTGAGACCCCAATCTTTTTAATGGTGTGAACAAGCTTTGGTACATCATCGCTGATGAAGGTGGTGTTCAAGTTTCATCGGAATTGTGTGTGTAGTTTCTCAGAATAAAGCAAATACCTCTTTTGAGGGGCAACCTCCCTCTCCACCTCCCCCCCCCCCGACCTCTTTAGACCCAATTTTTTTTAATGGTGTGACAACCTTTGCTACATGATGGATGATGAAGGTTGTGGTGAAGTTTCATCGAAATTGTATGTGTAGTTTCAGAGAAGAAAGCAAACACATATCTTGGGGGAACCCTCCCTTAAACCCCCTTAGACCCCGATTTTTCTCAATGTCATGTGCAAACTTTGTACATCACAGGCGATGAGGGTTGTGGTGAAGTTTCATCAGAATTTTTTGTGTAGTTTCTGGAGAAGAAAGCAAATACCTCTTTTGGGGGGCAACCCCCTGTAGACCCCCCAGTCTCCGGGGTTTTTTATATTGGTGTGAACAAGCTTTGTTACATCCACAGGTGATGAAGGTTGTGGTCAAGTTCATCGAAATTGTGTTTTGTCGTTCCGGAGAAGAAAGAAGAACAGTTGCTCCAACTATATTAAAGGATTGATTTGTCCTTGTATAGAGTACTGCTCTCACATCTGGAGAGGTTCCAGCCCACATTTCTTACTGGACAGAATTAAATACAAAGTTATTCGACTTGTCAACTCTCCCAATGTGACCTCAAAAACTCGACCCACTCGACCCGCTCTTCTCTTCCCTCTCTTTCTCTCTCTTTCTCTCTCTCTCTCTCTCTCTCTCTCTCTCTCTCTCTCTCTCTCTCTCTCTCTCTCTCTTCTCACTCTCTGTGCTCTCTTTTTCTCTCAACCAAGGAATACTCAACAAGCCACTTACATCACGTGATTATGTGTGATCATTGCAAACTCAAGGGGGGCCGGGACGATGTTTGTTCTTCTCGTCTACTGCCAAACTCTGGAACTCTTTACCTTCTCACGTCTTCCCAACACACTTATGACCTTCCCATTTTCAAAAAGCAAGATTTATTACTTTCTTTAAAACTCTTAGACTATTCTCTCTTTCCTTACTTTTCTATCAATGCAGTTCTTTTATTTAAGATTGGCTTCGATGAGGACTCTTTAGTCCATGATTGAAGTCTTCACATAAAAACCAACTTTGGTATGACACAGGTGATGAACGTGTGGTGAAGTTTCCTCAAAATTGTGTGTGTAGTTTCAGACAAGAAAGCAAATACATATTGTTACGGCCATGGGTACCAAGTGTATTACGAGAAGGTTAATCCCCATTTCTCCTCGGAAGAACCGGACCTGGGGCCACAGCTCACAATTAATCTTTGTGGTGTGGTGGGTTGCCTAACAACACAGAACGCCAATCAGTGAACCACGAGTTCCCAATGTCACCTAATTTGCCGTTTAACTAGAGGTCACGTGGTCTCCTGACGGGGAACCGCCCTCGCGATGCACCAATCTTATCTGATTAGATCTTAAGTAATGTGGCCGAGCGTTTACCGCTGGTGCACGCCGCCGATGACAGGTTAATTCGTTTGGAAATTATAATTTCGTAGTCTTACTAGGTTTGGACAATGCTGGATCAATGGAAGGAAATGACAATCATGGACAGGTTGAAAATCAAGAAGGATTAATTTTAACAAAAAAATAAATAAACTGAAGGACTTTTTATTTCCTTGTCGATTAAATGGGTGAATTCAAATCAAATGTTCAATCAACAAAATAATCTCAATTAAATAAAGAATTCAACAAGCATTGAGAGAAAAATGGACAAAGAGCAGATGCTTATCACTATGTCTTTTTTAACATTAAACACGAGACACGGGTACCCAGAAGACCATTCAGGGGGAAGAAATCCGGTCTTGGCTTACCAGGCAGAAGTCGTCGTGCGTCTCTTAACTCGTTGATGTGTTGGAGAAGAGTAGAGAGCAGGTTCCCTCCTTTCTAATGGGATAACCTTTCCTCCTTTATGACACATTCATATGTATGATTTTACAGCCGTTAGCCCAACGATACTCGTTCTATTCCCTTTCCATCAAGACACATGACTTGGAAAACAACGATTTATTTACAACTTATATCTTGGTTATCATTTTCACATTGGACTACAGGACATTTGAGTCATTAATCACAAACCGCAAGCTTTTCCCGAACAGTTCGTTCTGACGATCAGGCCTGGCTGTGGTCTCGGATTCGTTTACCTCAGACACTCACCTTTTTCCATTAACGTTAAACGCCCGCCTTTTGGCGTCGGTGATCAGCGCCCCGTTCGGCAGCTCTGTTATGCTGGCCGGCTCATCTTCGTGTCGGGCTGGGCGGAGAGGTGATGATTGCCCGTTAACATTCTGTGGGCACTGCATGTTTCCGCTCGTTTGTTTCGGCAAATAGCTGCTTTCTGGTGTTTATCCAGCACCCTGCCCGTGCCATCATAAGCCAGGCCTGAGTTAATTTGGAGTTGCATCTCTTTCGATGGACGAGAGAGAATGAGCGCGAGAATGGACGGTTGGAGGTCCTCGTGCAGAATGCACCAATAAGCAAGCTGGATTTGGCTGAAGTTGTGCTTGACGCTCCGCCCACACTGGTTGCGATAAAAGGATGGCAGGACCGCCCTGATGACAGTTGGTGAGACATCCTGATGACAGCTCCTGGCAGCTGGTGTCAGCAGCAATGGCGGTTGGTGACAGTTGGACTGTTTCCTGCTGGTTCTGCTCGGTCCGACTGGTTCTTGGCATTCCTGGTTCCTGGGAATGACGATGTGACATCGATTGGTATTGGAGCCTGTTTCAGGTGGGTGCATGGCGAGACAAGCTCTAACAACAGAAGAGCCAAGCTGTGGAGAGCTCATTCAAGAGGCACACCAAGCCCCGTTTACACATTTTGGGTTATTTTAGAATCCCACAGACAAGGGAATCAGTCTATTCTGAACATGCATTGATGGAAATAAACTGTCTGAGGACCTGGATGTTGTGTGCATTCCTCGGATATGATTCTGAAAATCCACAAAAATATTTGGGGGGCAATCCCCCATACACCTCAATGCTGTGAACAAACTTTTGTACATCACAGGTGATGAATGTTGTGGTAAAGTTCATCGAAATCGTGTGTGTTGTCTCAGAGAAGAAGTTACAAGTGTTTGTGGAGGATGATCTGATAGACGTAGACGTGCCATCCCTGAAGGTCCCGGGATCTACATTCCAGCTGAGCTAACGAGGATACTCTGGAGAGGGATACTCTGAAAAAAGAGAATACTCGTGAAAAGAGTTCCCTTCACATGTTGAGAAATCCTATCGGCAATCTCTTTAGGTGTTATCAGAACCTCCATTAAATTTCACTGCAACCGCCGTTCTTCAGTCAAACACTGAATTATTCCTGGAGATGTTGTGCTTGTTCGAGTCCACATGAGATTGTTCATCAATAACCTTTATACACCACAGTAACACCTTTATAACACCACAATAACACCTTATACACACATAACACCTTTACACACCAAATTAACACCTTTAACACCACATAACACCTTTATACACCACAATAAACACCTTTACACCCACAATACACCCTTTATAGACCACAATAACACCTTTACACCCACAATAACACCTTTATACACCACAATAACACCTTTACAACACACATAACACCTTTATACACCACAATAACATCTTTATACACCACATAAAACCTTTATACACCACAATAACACTTTATACCCACAATAACACTTATACACCCACAATACACCTTAACACACTCACCTTTATACACCACAATAACACCTTTATAACACCTTTTACACACCACAATAACACCTTATACACCACAATAACATCTTATAGACCACAAAACACCTTTATACACCACAATAACATCTTTATAGACCACAAAACACCTTTATAGACCACAATAACACTTTATACACCACACAGATGTACGTACCAGCTCGACATCGCAAGCACTCGGTTTCCCTTTCTTCTCGACCACTTTAAAAACGCGGGAATTTTATTTTTACTTCTGCAGTGAATTTACACTTTGGTTTTCCCGTCGTGTTTGGGGAAATAAAATAAAATTATCAATAAAGATTTCTTGAAGAACATCAATGGAGTGTGTCCGGTCCGGACTCGAGAAGATACTGAGTCACGGATTGAGTTCATCACTGAACTGTTGATCACTTCAACATTGACACGAAGTGGAGGGTGAGTGTCATGTTTGAACATTCCATTACACCATGGACGGAGTAGTCACACTTGTACATACCAAACTGTCTTGGTCCAAACATGACGTCACCGTATTTTATCAACGTAATTAAAATGTAGAAAAATGGTTTAACCCTTTAAATAAGGCAGGGAAAGGTAAACAAGGCAGGGAAAGGTAAACAAGGTAGGGAAAAGGTAAACAAGGCAGGGAAAGGTAAACAAGGCAGGGAAAGGTAAACAAGGCAGGGAAGGTACAAGCGAAGTAACTGACAAACGAGGACAGCAGGCATCACTGGCTTTATTGGCTGTTAATTAGTAATAACATCATCATCACTTCATCACCAATAGTCCAGCAGCGTCGTCTGATATTTCAGATCAATTGTTCAAATTTGCATAAAAGCACCAAAATTGGTACACATGTAGAATAATGTATTCCGAAACAATTCTAGATATGGAGCCACCCGAGATTTGCCTTGGTCAGCTTTGTTGGTTTGCTATGCTGCAGTACTACAACAACAACCTGAGGAGAAAAATAAAAGAACAGTTTTCAGAAAGATGAGGAGATGAGGAGGAGAAGGCAATGACACATTCTCCTGAGCTGTCACACACATTTTCAAGCTTTGTAAACCATTTAAACCAGTGAAGGACTCATCAGGGTCCTCTGATTGTAAACCTGGGAATGTTCAGTGACTCACCTGTTCTCTGACACGACGGAGTCAACTTCAACCCGCTGTGCGTGATCTGTGGATGTTCAACTTCTTCTTCTTATATAATACCCAGTGAGGTATTCTTTCCTGACTCCCTCCACTCATGTAATCTACCTGTCAGACATTGCACTGTTGTTATCTCGGCGACGATTTCAAACCTTGCATACCCTCATTGGTGAAATTTCAAGTGATTTACTTGCCATTTTGAGAAGGTGTGCGGCTGATTGATTGGTGGGTATCTCTGAGCCTCATTCATCCTCCAACCTCCCTTATCCTCAGTATCACGTTGTCCTTCACAGCGTGGAGGAT
>CM068964.1:13683955-13701989 GCA_035128595.1 Eptatretus atami | reverse complement strand
GATGCTCACGGACTATGCAGGTAACAAACTTCATTTGAGTCTCTCTCAGCAACCGCTCATTGGACACAAAGTCAGACCAGTGAGGGCCAAGGATTCTCCAAAGAGACCTCGTGCCAAAGGAATTAAGTCTTCATCTCAGCTCCCTGGTCAGAGTCCAAGTCTCACAGCCTTAGAACTAGACTGGAAGCACCAAGGGCCTGAAAACTCACACTTTCGTCCTCCTGCACAGGTACCGGCAGTGTCACACCCCATGATCCATTGAATCCTTGACTCCCCAGGCCCGACCCAGACCTCTATTGGCCTCTGGCTAACAGCCAGCAGAGACAGGAATATCAATGCCAAGGTAAGTGAATCTCTCCGTTACCTCAACATCCTCACCACAAAGAGGTACAGACAAGATGGCAGCATCGAAGACGTCATTCAAAGCCTGGATCTTTGTTTTGACCCAGGAAACCCACAATCCCAGCGGGTCCAACTCCTCATTAAGCACCTTGAGGGCCCCCAAAAGGATATCTAGAATCTCCCCAAAGATGACTGCATCATCTGCAAACTCAAGGTCAGAGATCTTGCCATTCCCAAACGATGAACCGCAGTTTGATCTCTCCAACATCCTCCCCAGAGTCCAGTCCATACAAGCGCTGAAAAGTGTGGGACCAGTACACACCCCTGACGAACTCCAGTAACAACTGGAAATAAGTCAGACATGGTACTACTGTTACGAATTTGGAAGCCTTGTGCACACAGACAGACAGCCGTCCCCGTAGCTTAGTTATTTCGATAGGCAACGACACAAACAATAAATCGCGCGTTCCTTATTATGTGCGAAGCAACTATTGTGACGTAATAATCGTGTGTTTCGAGCGATTCAGCGATTCATTGTCACGGAAGTTCAGTCGGCCGTGTGCTCGAGAGAGAAGATGAAACTTTTGAGGGTCTGGTGGATCCTCTGATGTGTTTCTAGCCTTCCTGTTCGGGGTTACATCGTGGAAATTTGATCTCCTGTCGGTAAGGAAGCACACGGTGGATGCACGACGTGTAACTTTCACGAAGGGCAGGGAAGTTATTGCGGCACCCTGAAAACAAATTACCAATTACAGAGTTTCTGCAAACTTTTAATCAAACATCATCAAACCTCTCTGTTTTTACCCCCCCCCCCCCTCCTCCGTTCCACTCCAATTCCTCTGCTCACCTTCCCTCCCTTCTTCCAAAATACTCCTACAGGGGTCTGGAATGGACCCGGAGGGGAGGGGGACTAGTGCAGTAATTGGGTAGGTGGGGTGGGGAGTGAATAAAAGGGGGTTGTGATCATATAAAAGTGATTGGGGCGTGTGAGGGGGCTACATGTAGAAGTAAATTTATTTTGGTTGGTTGGTATTTTTTTTATGCTAAATTGTCTCTCTTTGTTGTTCCTGTCATTTTAATCAGCAATGGAGAACACAAAACCTTTTCCTTCGACATTCCGAGGATTCCCAGCGCGATTTGGATGATCTCAACTCAGAGGTTTTGCACGAAGATTTCATCCACAATGGCAGTGATCACTCCAGCAGCAAAGGTGTGTTTTCCATTACCTGTAGACCCATGAAATGTGTTCTCATGGAGTCTTGTTAATGGTATCGTGATTTCACGGTGTTCAGGTCGAATCAGTGTTGACACTTTGGGTTTCCTGATTACTTCCCACAAGGACAGTTTCAGATGACATCTCGTTCCCCTGGAGACCTTGTCACACCGGAAACATCACACTTCGGGTGGCAGAGAAATGGTGGCGTTGTGCGGCCTGCAGAACATGGGCACACACGTGTTTCTCAATTTCTACCCTTCAGTGCCTGACCCCTACACGTGTCCCATGGTAAACTACCTGCTCTCAGGGAAACACGGACCACACCTGTAAGTTCCTCTCTTTTCATTACTTGAAAAATGAACACTCTTCCTTGTTAAACCTATTAGTTGCTATTTCGTGTAATCATGATGTGTAACGTTCTTTTCGATATAGAAATCCCAGGACAAGTATACCATCTACCAGTGACCATAAACCCAAGGATCATAACACGTTACAGTAATGACAGAAAATAATAATCTACCAGGAGTAATAATAATATTCAATAAATCACAACATGAAAGACCCCCTTAGACCTTGAGTGGATTCCATAGGACATCCTCCTTTCCACGCACAAGAAATATTTCCACGTGCGGTGTGAAAACCTGACAACAAAATACCACGTGTTATGTACACGTGTTATGTACCATTTTATGTACCACGTGTTATGTACCACGTGTTATTGTACCACGTGTTATGGTGCCAAAATGCTTCTCAATGGAATTGTTTCAGTTCATCAAACAGATGCCGTGCTATGTTCTCTGCAACTCAGCTTTGATGAAATACCCTGATGTTGGCTAGCGTTACAGGGTTGGCTTGGGAATCTCCGGGTCCTGAGTTGAGCCCCTGTCGGACATTGAACGAACACCAGGTTGTATCATCCTGTCACCCTTCCGAGTCGGCCGAGATGAGTTCCGTTTTGTACTTGGTAAAATGGGGCAGCACAGCACAGCCATGCCCTTAGCCAAATAATACTTTACGCAGCCTTGTGATGCATTAGTAAAGAGGGGGAGGAGAAGGACGAGCTTTGACATACCCCCACAAGGCATTTGTCACAGTATAATTACATTGGTATAAACAAATCTTATGTAAGCAGCTAAAACCGTGTCTGTACTTATGACTCACCTTGTAGAAGCCATTGGAGATACAGGGTTATGAGGATATGGGCCTGAGTGGATGGAAGATACTACATAGCTTCATATGGAGGATTGTAACGACAAGAAATGCATTCATGTCTTCAGTTAAGGCTAATCTTGCCGCACAAATTAATAATGACCTAGAACCGAGTAGAACGCACGTGTAGAGCACATAGCTCCACAGGGCTGAAACAGTTACGTTTGATCCCATGATAGGCCGGATCGGATCCGGATCTGCAACCCAAAAATCTAATCTGCTTGTTCTTGTCACCGAACCAGCTCATCCACCAAGTTTTGTTATCCTCGTCGGTGAAGAGGTTATCTTTCACCAGTTTTGTCTGTTTGTTTGTTACTCGCCAGAAATTTTTTTTGCCAAGTTATGTTGGTCTGCAGCCATTTGTCTGTTTGTCTGTCTGTCAGTTTTGTCACACGATTTTTGCTTCAGTTTCAAACAATCGTTTTTGAATTTTTTTTTTTTGTGTACAGGTGACTGGCCAGGACGGGCAACGCTAAATTTTGGAAGATCGAATCTGGGATCCGAATCCTGATAATTTTTTTATTGATTTCTTCACCAATTGAGAGATGGGGGCCAAAACGATATATGAACAATAACTCTTCAAGGTTTATAAGATGGGATTCACACGAAACTTGGTGGACAGGTTGGAGTTCCACAGGAAGAACTGGTTCAATTTGGTGAAGAGCTGAACCGGATCTGAATTCGAGAGAATTTTTTCAGGTGATTTCTTCACATTGGAGAGATGGGGCCAAAAAACGAATATTTAGCACAATATCTCAAAATGTTACAGATGATTCAGATGAAACTTGGTGGACAGGTTGGGAGTGCTTACACGGAGGAATTGATTCAGATTTGTTTAGCCCTTTCTCAATGGGGGAAGAATCCACTTCATAAAATTAAAAAATCTCGTATCCGATTTGATCTTTCACCAAAATCGAATCTTATTCATCCTTATCACCAAATCCACCTTTCACCAAGTTTTGTCGGAATCCTTCCATAACCTTTTGAGATATATGTGCCATGTTTCTTTGTTGGCTCTATCTCTGAATGATTAAGAATCACTTAAAACATTAAAATTATCATATCCAGATTCTCCACAAAATCCAACAAATCGTCTAATTTACATCCGAATCCGTCCATAACTTTTTGTCATTGTCCGACACACCCAACACAACGATAGGGGTGGAAACATTCCTTGCCGTCCTTTTACAGATAGTGACAGTAATAAATCCAGGTCACTTGCACGTGGTGTGCTTGCCGCACTAAATTTGGCCTTAACTGGCTCTGGAGCTCTCTTGCTCTGACGTTGCAGTTCACCCCTCTGCCAACAGTCAACGTGCGTTTGCATGGGAGCTGCAGAACGTGGACCAACATCTTTGTTTCCAGAAATTAATTCATATTGAAGCTTGCTCATTGGATGAATCCAGTGGTCTTCTATTCTATCGAAAGTCTTCAATCACATTGTCATGAATATTGTCTTTGTTTACCATGTTTTAGATCACAAGTTCATCCTGTTTGAATGTGTATATTCTCATTTGCACCATCCTGAAGGCATTCTCGTGCACAAGACATCCCATTTGAGCTTTGCCCTTCATCCTTTCAGCTTGAAAAGTGAGTGAAAGCACGCCTTCACCTGCTTGCCTAACATTTCCTTCTTCACTCTCAGAGCATCCGGTGTGGTCCTTGGTCCTGTTGCTGACCTTTCTCCTGAAAAACTCTTCGGCGTTTTTTGGTCCACACCTTTCATTATCTTCAACATCCTCAGTCAAATCCCTTGTTAATCACCTCCTTTCCAATGTATAAAGTCCTTGCCTCTTCAGTGTCAGGACGCAAATTAGTGTCAGAAACAGAGTGATATCACGTGTTTCCACCATCTGATGGTGTAGCTCCATCCAGGTTCCAAACATTGCAGACAGGAATTTCCAATCTAATGCTCATTTCTCCAATCATAACACTTTCCAGAGCAAGAGTTGCTTTTCTGTATTAATAAAGTAAAAAGCATGTTGTCACGTTCTTACATCATGAAGTGTGCCGTCCTTTGGTATGACGTGAAGCCAGGTGTCCCAAACTGCTCCATGATGAAGTTCAGGGGGGGGCCTGGCCAGACGTTTCCTGAGGTACTTCAGCCAAACTTCTCATTGGCCACCTCACAAAAGGAATCATTTATTTCTTCATTTAAAAGAGTCGTAGTTGTATTGGTAGATCTTGATGATGCTGTCCCTGGTAATCAGAGAAGACGAACTCTACTTGGTTAAAATTTATGTGGTTTTAATGTGTTGTTGCGTCCACCGTGACTGTGAACACCAATCAATGATTTGCTGTGTTTTGTTTGTAGCCTGGCCAATGTAGACGACCAAGATCTTTGAAGTCCCATTTTAGTTGATTGAGGCAAATTGATTCTCACACCGTTTTGATGAAACTGTTGTATTTGAATGATCTTCAGGGGATTTCAGGGAACTTTGTTTTCGGAAACAGCGAGATGCTCATGAATCCTCAGGTGTCTGTCTTAAGTGCGATGGAAGATGATATTCAAGATCATCCGGGTGAGGGTTTTTTATGATCTCTTCTTCAATATTCATCCTTTTCTGTTTTTCTGATTATCGAACTTTACTCCCAACCCTCAAGCTTTTGCAATGTTTGAGTTTATTATTGTTACAAGTTGGTCGTAGTCCAAAAATTATCTTATTTGATTCAATCTGTTCCTATCAGTGCACATCGATTTAGCGCCATGGTGGAATTTTACCGGGCGCATCACTGACGCGCTTGCCGGCGTTGGAATCAGAACGGCCATCTGTGAGTTTAGCCTTGATCGCCGGGAGTTTTAGCAACACCTTTCCAGCTCCGATAAGTCTTATAATTCCCACTCCATTCTTCAGTTTAAATTTTTGGTATTGTTTCTCTTCTTTGTTGTTTTAGCACTTGCAGATGCTATTCAGATTGTCCAACAATTCCACTTCGGGTGATCAAGGGACGGTAGTTTGGAGGGGTGTCTTACAATCTCAAGCGTGAGCTCTTAAAAATGAATGTAACAAAATATATTTTGGTGAACTTTTCCTCTGGGGGTGTGAAATTTCATTGGATTTTTGATCAAAATTTATGGTTCGTGAGCAAACGGGGAAAGATTAGTTCATGCCGTTTATATTTCCAATTATGAAAGAGTATCAGGTGGATGAGAATTAAGAGGAGAAGAGAGAGAGGAGAGACGAGAGAGAGAGAGAGATGAGAGAGAGAGAGAGAGAGAGAGAGAGAGAGAGAGAGATGAGGATGATTAGTTAAGCATAACTACAAGTTTTCACCATAATCTTCAATTTACAAATAATTTACATTCTACAAAACTCCTCAAATCCTCAACTTGCTTCTTCCCCCTCCTTGTCCCCCTCTCCCAGCACCACATAGCCTTATTCTCCTCCTCATCCGGCCCCTCCCTAGCCTATTCTCTGCAATCCCCCACACTCTTTCAACAACCCTCCTTACCTCCCCCCTCTCATCCCTTGTCCTACCCTCCCCCTCCCCTCCCACCCCCTGCACCAAAGCCTCCTTCCCCTCCCTCTTCATTAACAGTGTGGACCTCAAATATCCGGGGCCTTCGCTCAAACCTTCAGATCTTTTCCATTTACAGGTTTGCCATCTGACTCAAAACCAGACATATCTGCCTAACAGAAAACTTCTTCCCCCAAGACGTGTCTGACTCCCAAGTATTCTCTCCCTGGTTACTCCCTCCTTTCCGATATGACAGACCTGAGCCTCGTCCTGGTGGAGGAGTTGTTCTCGTTCATCAAGACTCTATTCGTCTCTCCATTGCACTGCCATCACTTCTCCACACCCCCAGGAATACCTCTGGGCTACGGCTTCCCCTCACTCCCACCTCATTTTATATGTGTACATGTACCGTCGACCAAAACAGTGATGACTCCATCATACACCTCATATCCGAAACACATGACCAACTTCTATCTTCTCATCCAAACTCTCTCTTCCTCATACTGTGGCGTAACTTCAATTGTCATTCATGCCAGTTGGCTTGGGATGTGGGGTACCCTCTCACCTGTCATGGCACTTCAGCAAAAGACGTTTCTGCGGAC
Source organism: Eptatretus atami (assembly GCA_035128595.1). Taxonomy (NCBI): domain Eukaryota; kingdom Metazoa; phylum Chordata; class Myxini; order Myxiniformes; family Myxinidae; genus Eptatretus; species Eptatretus atami. The sequence goes on along the minus strand of CM068964.1, from coordinate 13,695,161 downwards.
TATGGACTGACTCATCGGTCAACTTCCCGCACCCGGAATCTCAAACCAATCGCGTACTCTATCTCTTGCTTGGATCTGATTTGACAAATTTCCCTGGACATTATCTGCTGCTCTTCTCCGCTCCAATCGTGTTCTTCTGACCACTCCTATCAAAGTGGACATCTCTCTGGCTATTATTTCAGAGAACAACCACCTCCACCGCCGATCGCAGTCTGGCATTTCACTCAAAGCGACTGGCAGGAGTCTCCAAGCAGCCCTCAAACTTATAGACTGTTCTCCTATCGCTTACCTTCTTCCAACATTTCAACTCTCTTGGGAATTTCTTCAAAGAAACTTGCTCCCCTCGTTGCACAGATTTATCCCTCTCGTCTTCAGTTGTGCCTTAACCCTTCCTTTCCCGCCCTTGTTCACGGAGCTTGTGGTGAGGCAGTCTGTCCTGAAAAACTGCCTTTTGCCTCCATGGAGGCAAAAACCCAAACTGAGGGTAAATCTTCAGTTCGCTTCCATTAAACTCGGAAAAAGTGTGAATCAAACTCCTCAGGAGAGCCGAAAAAAACAAACATCTTTTCTAAAAGCTCAGTCTGGAACTTTTCAAACCCCCCCTTCTCTCCCCCTCAAAACATCCTGGGGTGCATCTTAATCAAACTGTTCTGGTGTAATCTGTTCCCCCTACATCCCTCCCTTTACCCTCAAATGGCCGGCAACTGCTGATAACCGCACGTGAACAGGCGAATGGCCTTAAACTCGGTGTTTGCCAGCTAAATCTTGTTGTCCAAAAACCCAGTCGCTTAACTTCTACCCACCTTACCCAATGCATACCCAACGTCCCTGAGACTCTGTGTCCTTTTCTCCTGACGAAGGTGGGAGAAGCCTTGTGTCAAAACCTCGAACTCCAGATTCTGCAAAACCGCAGTCAGGACGGTATCAGCCCCACATGTCCTAAAAAACCTGCTCTTTCTGGTCTTGCTCACCGTCTTCTCTGTTCTATTCACCCGCTCATTTGCTCTAAGGTCATCTTGCCATCTGTTTGGAAATCACAGCACAACATTACTGCCCCCTGCATAAAAAAGGTGCAAAAAACAGATTCCTGCAATTCAGACCAATCAGCTTTCTGCCAATCATCAGCAAGGTTATGGAATCCATTTCATCGCTTCAGGACATAAATCCTTCCTCTTCACCGAACTGGTTCATTTCCGATCATCATTTTGGTGTTTCAGACCAGGTCACTCTACCTTGGAAATGCTGCTTTCTGCTCTCCCAAAAATGGATGGAAGTCCTTCATACCAACAGGAAATCAGATCCATATCCCTAGACTATCACGTGCTTTTGACACGGTTCTGGCCACCCTACCCTGCCCTCACCAAATCCTCTTCCCTATGGTTATCAAGGCCATCTCCACTTATGGTCGCAGACTTCCCTCCCCTGTCGCAGTCAACGTGTGGTTCCTAAATGGAGATTCTGTTCATCCCCTTCTCCTGTCCAGGGCTGGAGTTCCTCAGAGTGCTCTGGGCCCTGTTCTTTTCTGGTTTTCATCATGATCTCTCCGACTCTCTGGAAAATCTCTATATCTCTTTGCCTGATGACTCCACCCTCGTGCCGTACCATCGGTCATCCCTCAGGACAGGACAGCAGCAGCTTCTCGCTCACTGCAGATTCTGGGTAAAATCCACAACTGGTCCAATCATGGAACTGTCTTTTCAATCCGACGAAATCTTCACACTCTCACTGTCTCTTCGAAAGGACCGTTTAAGAAACCCCCCCCCCATCCCACTTTCTCAACAATCCTCTGGAAGAAGTCCTTTCTTTCAACTTCTGGTCTCATTATCTGCCATGACCTTCCCGAGAAAGCCAATGTCAATACTCGCCTCCAAAGCCAGTCCCGACTGGGAATCCTCGTCGTGCAAAGTCCTTCCTCGGCCCACCGAGCTCTCTGACCACTTACAAAGCTTTCGTCTCGCAGCCTGATGAGTACTGAATCTCCCTCTGGCTGGGCCTCTACCTCCCACCTTTCTCGCTTCACGCTGTAGAAAACCAAGGCATTTCGGATCATGTGGCATCGTCCGCAGATGAGGCGATCTTTGTGCCTCTCACTCTCTTCAGCCGCAGGCTGGTCAGTGGTTCTTTCTGTCTTCTACAGTCTCCTCTTCAGCTCGCCCCCCCTGCCTCTCTCTCGATTTGTGTCCCACCACATTTCCGCAGGCGCTCAAGGTCCGGCCACAAACCCCTTCTGGTAAAACTACCAAATCACGAATCATGCTACACCTCACTTCTTTCATTCATCTTTTTTCCCGCCTTTGGATAAACTTCCCTCACTCTATTCAATTTTTTCCCATTTCTCCCTCCAGGCCTTTCAAACAGTGTTCACCACCACCTCTTATCATCCCCATCCAAACCACGATCTTTTCCACCCCAGATAATCCACCTCAACCTCCTCCTTCAAATTCCCTGCTTTCTTCCTGAAAGGTCCCTGTAAATGTCCATCTTTCTATTCCACCATGTCCCGTTCCCATTCCCTCTCCCTTGCCACAGATCCCCTAATTCTCTGTATCCCCACTGTTGTTTGTCTTCCATTCCCGCCCCTTCTTGTTCTCATCGCCCCCCTTGCTGTGTGTTGTTGTTAGCTCTCACACGAAGCCTACGACAAGGTATACAAAAATTAAAAAAACGATTTTGGTGAAATAAAAACTCAAAAAACAGAATTAGATAGATTTTCTGTTCTCAATGAGTGTACCTAGTGTTCCTCTTTCAGTCTAAATGCCTACGTGTAACGGGGAGAAATCAGGAACGTTGAGAAATGATGGACCTCTTTTGGGATGTCGAGGTTTGGGAATTGTTTTCATGCTTTTCTTTGGAATATTTTTGATTTATCTTTTCCATGTCACTTCCTGTTCCAGAGTTTGTACTGATAGTCAAATCATTTGATAATTAACAAATTAAAGGACCCTCAAGGTGGATTGAGGATTCCAAACTTCAAACTCTTGCTTCCTATGAAGCTAACCCTTTTGAACCTACTCTCTTGGCCTCTTGTAGATGCTTCGACATGTTGGATTCCCTGCAGCAGTTTGTGCAGGCAGACTTTTGGATGGAGACAACGCCTGTTTCTGTGAACGGTGAGTGCAAAGTCTTGGAACTGCAAACGGCTAGAAGTTTTCCCGAGAGCCAGACTTTCTGATTTCACTTTTCATGAAGTGGCAGAGTTGGGGAAGTTTCTCTTTTCTGTGGATTGTATTGATTTGTTGGATTTTTTGCGAATTGTGACCTAACTGCGACTGAAACAAAATTGACTATGAGAGTTGGAGTCTTCGGGGATTGGGACTTAGTGTCTGGGGACTTTGACTTGCTTGTAACTTACATATGGACTTGAGTTAATAACTGACTGTTCACAATATTCGGAAAATAATTATTCATTGAAAATTGAATTTAAAACGGGTTTTTATGGGACATCTGAATTTCAGTCGTCGGCTACACGGGGGGTTCGGTCAATGGCCGACATATAGGCCTACCTTGTACTGTATATATCAACAATTAGCCTACGGCCGCCGGGTCGCACACCTTTCCTCCACTAAGGTGCAAGGGAATGCACACTCTCGATTACGCTCATGGTACCCATGTCCAAATGGCAAGCACCAATCTTACCAATTGGCAAGCACAACTTTATTCAACATGTCATCAACATGTGTCAAATCGGGAAACTTGGCCCGTGCAGGTTTAAAAAACCCCCCCAGTAAAACCATTCCACATTGAATGCTTTGTTTCTACGTGTAAACCAATTCAAACATACAGGCTGAAGGTGACTGACTAGTCTCGTGCACCTATGATGCAGTAGGTACACGAGAGTAATGAGAATAATTAAAAAAAAATTTATTTTTATTGGATCCAAAAACAGGAAATGGCCCACTTAGTTGAAGTTGACAAATAAACTTGAGTTTAAACAGATTTTTTAGAACATACATTGCTTAAATGAAGTCTGATGTCTTCATTCCTTGTTAGCTATTGGACTTCCAAGTTTTATAAGTAAATGTAGGGATGGACACAAGTTGATGGAAACTTTACAGTACTTAGATTTGAGTTGAGATTTGCCCTCAAATTACTTGAGACTTCTTCTTCTTCTTTTCTTTTTCTTCTGTTATATGGCAGCTTGGCTGTCGGGAGCTATCATTTTGTTGGGGCGCGACTTAATGCCATTGATTCTGGTTGCCCCATACCAGTACACTGCGTCCCTCATTTTGCCAACCTCAGAGGGAAACAGGCTGAGTCACCCCCTGTGTTAAATTAGTGGACAAACAGGGCTGACTCTGGACCCTAAAGATCCCAAACCGCCACATCGTAATGACGAAGCCAACACCGGCTATCGACTTGATGAGACATGCCTCAAAGACTTGAGGCTTGGCTCAAGTGGACTTTTTGACATCTCTGCCAAGTGGCTCTCATACAAACCTCAATGATGTGTGTTTAATTTCATTCGTGACATTTTACTGAAATCTGTTGATTATTTCAGGTGTGACTCGAAGAAACCATGCTGGCATATGGACGTCCAAAATCTGTAGCCCCCCAACATCCTCACTGTCGCACTTCGGCGTTTCATTATGGCCTCACTGGAAGAAAGATTTCAAACGGTAATTTTGTCCATTTTTAGAATGTTCCTCCACAATGACGAGTGTTTGCTTTCATCAGATGATCTTAATCAGATATGGAATGTGTCACAACCGTGATCATTCCAAATATGCTCATCATGTGAACAGTGTGACTCATGAAATTAACCAATAACCTGGTTATGAACAGCAATCTCACTGTTTTCTCATTTGGATTTGAAATGGTGTTTGTAACATTTGCCTTTAATCCTTACCTAACCCGTTTTTTCTCTTTCCCTCTAACATGTCTTTGTTCATGTTGAGGATTTCCCATTTTCCAGAAAACTTATCATCGTCCGTTTCATGCACAGCGGACGCCCTTGCCATCAAATAACAACTTGATGCTGTCCTTTTCACGTGGTACAATGCACTTGGCGAGTCGGCACTATTACGTTATGTCTTAAGGTGAGTGAATCCGTGTGATTCATTTCCTGCTTAGTTTCCTTTGTCTCAGACGGGTGTGTGGGAAACCTTGCAGGCGAGGCTTCGGCACTTTGTGCAGTTACATGATTTCAAATTTATCTTTTATTTTGTGGAAAGCATGAACAGCAGCCAATCGATATAAGGTATAGGCAGGTATAAGCGAATATTAAGTTGGTGTCCAATAGTGTACGATACTTGCCTTGTTGCTCCTCACACATTTCACCAGGGTTAGGTTAAGCAAGCCAGTTGATCCTCATCCGAATTGTCCGTCCACCGGAGAGGAATCTTGTTGCTGCCAAAGTAATTTCAAATTTGTCAATAATTCATTGGGTGGTTTGCCATTGTTCTTTTCCAGGAGGATGAATTTGGATTTGCACCGGCACAACAATATTTTTTGAATCCGATGATTAAAGTTGTGAATTCCTCAATACCTGGTCTTTTTAGCTCCATATTAAATGACGATGCTGCATACATTATTGTTTCACGAAAAAAATATTTTCACGAAAATATAAGTGACCACTATATCGTTATTGTTGTGTGTTCTGTTGTTCTGTCTGTATGGTCTGATCTGTCTGTCTGTTCTGTCCGAGCATAGCTCCGTGGGTTTTTGGATCCGATCCTGATGAAATTTGGTGGGAGGTTTATATTATGATCTCGTGTGTGTTTTCCTGAAAATGGCGTGTCCGGACCCAATTATGGGCGGAGCCACGCCCAAAAAACATGTGTTTTTTATGGGGTTAAAAGCCGATTTGCAATTTGATTCCTTTTCTCCTAGGGGGTTTGTCCGAAATCTGACAGGGGTTTCGGTATTTGGTTAGCCCAATCGCACCTGCCCTAAGCCCCACGGAGCTCGATTTTTCATTTTAGTTCCCAAGTCACAGGTCACAAGGTCAAGGACACAAGGTCATGAACTTAGAAAATTCGAATTTTGACATAAAACCAGACGGACCGCCCCAAACTCTTGAGAGCTAGGATGACAATATTTTTTATGCATAATCTTGGGTCATTCCCCACCTAAAGTCTTGAAACCATTTTTCTCTATCTCGAACACCTTGCCCTTCAAGTTTGTTTTTACCTGATTTCATCAAAAGTATGGATAATCCGAGGAGGTGAAATGCCATATAGCCTATTGACGTTATATTGTTCCTGGAATGTTCCAGAGGAAGTTTTGCACCAAAGTGCATAATCCTTGACCTTTGACCTTTAAAGTTCACAAAGGTCAAATTTTCCAAAGTTTGCGGGAATCGAACCAGGTTTTCGACTTCTTTGACGAACTAACTCCATTAAAGCTATAGCACGTATCCTGCTTCCTTATTTTAATGTCCACAACATTGTTTTTGGGACCTTTAAAAGGTTATGCAAAGGTCAAATTTTTTAAGTTGTTGAACGAAAACCGGCGTTTTTCGACATTTTGCAGCTAATAACCTGTCACCGTACCACATTCATGTTGATCATTTTTATAACTTTGGTCAAACATTATCACATTTGTCTCATCCTTGACTTCTGGAAACAATCTACATCGTTCAAATACCGCTCGTGAACCATCGTCGTCTTTCAGACTTGTGGTCTCTTGCAGACATGAGCTGTGTCACCTTGGGGATTCTAAGGCCAACTGAATTGGTGAACTTCAAATGGATGAATGTTCTTCATTACTTGTGTTTTCTGTCTCATATGAAATGCTAACCATTGTAAGTGCATCCTGGCAGGCCAGCAATGCAGTAAGCTGGTACAGAATGAATGACTCCCTCGTCAATAAAGTGGAATTAAGTGAGGTGTTGCTCCAAAAGGCGTACCTCTTATTCTACAGTCGTTCAACTGGGTGCTGCTGGTGGAAATGAACTGAAAAACGATGTTTGAGATTGACCTTGAGATACAAACAGGTAAGTCTGCATAAATGATGTCTTGTTATCATGCACCTTTACATTGCTGTTGTCAATGTGCCACAGATTATTATTGTTGTTCTTTCACACTGCCTTTAATATCCCATGTGGTCTTCAGAGCAACAAGCAAGCCCATGCCAAAGCCTTGTTGCAAAATTGACAAAGCAATATTTGTCAAGGTGCCTGCAAGGACTATCTTACGGAAAAGGTAGCGCTTTGCCGGTGGTACCACCACATATACCAAAGTGTTATGGCATGGGCAAGGGGCTTCTGGATTAAAACGGCGAAGAGATGATGATGATCATGACAAACGATGGTGATGAGGTGACACCAAGAGGGTGTGTCACACTCATGATGATGTGGGATCTCGCCCCGAGCTGTGAGTCCTGTTTCTAACTCGATCACTTTACACAATATAATATCTATAAATACAGATTTTATTTTTGAATAATCTGTCCCATTACATCATCTTTAACCCCCGCTCACCCACATTCCCCACCCCCTTTCTTGTACTATTTCATCCCCACCCTCCTGTTCCTCTCACTCTCTGTTTCGATCACCATTTGCTTGATTGAATAAAAGCACTTCTTAGTCTGAGGGACAATCAATAAGTCCGAGGGCTGACTAAAAGAGCCAATGACAATGTTTCATATTTTTCTTTTTATTCAATTTAAACCTTTAACTGGGTGAACACTTGTGTTTACTCTCCAATGTTAGCCATGGACTTAATGACCAAACAGACTGAAATAAGAGTGATTCATGTTCAGAGAAAGTTCTGTGAACTTCCAGGTACATTTAGTGCTGGCGAAATTTATAAAAGGAGTTTGTGTAGAATTGCTAATTGTGAGATGATCACCCGTTCAAAGTTAATCACCAATCACTGAAGAGTGATTATGTGATGCTCATCAAAACCGAATCACAAGCGTTTAAATAACAAATACACCTTTATACACCAGTGAGGGCAGTTTAAGAGTGAGTTAAGGCTTTAAAGTAAGCAGAAATAATTGGTAGTTTACATGAGACAGTGAATATGGATGTGGTAGGACGATTAGTACTTGGATTAGCTCACGAGGAGGTAGAGAAGAGGATAGGAATAGGGCGGTACCCAGACATGTATTGACAATATTCGAGGATAGATGCATCCTCTGGAGAAGTATCTTCTTCTTATTTAACGGCACCATTATCCCACCTTGCTTGTGGGGACGGGGGAAACTTGGCCCAAGTGTTCATGAAACCGGCTGGCTCTATGTGATGGTCGACTAGTTAGGGCAGGAATCTGGCCATGGTGCTGGAGATAGCTCGCTTGATCTTTGCAAAGGACACCACAGGATCTTTAAGGTCCAACGAATGCTGGCAGACGGGTTCCTGTTTAACTTCCATCAGAGGGACGGCACACATTGATGAATCACCCTGCCTGTGAAACACCAGGAAGACAGTTTTTATAAATGGGTCGGGATTCAAAACCAGTTAGACAGTTTACAAATGAGTGTACGTACCTCTAGGCCATCCTGTGAGCCCCCGATGTGGAAGTATGACATTATCACATTTGTTCTGCATTGTAGACTCTCGAAGGAATCATTACGTTGGCTGCTGAATCGAGTACAAGATGACCTGGATCAATGGGCTGCCATCCTTTTTAAAATATCTTCCCATTCGAGCTGATTTTCTTATTTGACCCAAGTCACTTCTCCTGTCTTGGATTGTTCCTTGATGAACCTTGATCACATCGATTAAACCCATTCGTTGCTCCAGAGAAAAATTGTTCCCCTTTTTTTTCCCGACATGTTGCCGTAGTTGGAACAACAAACTTAAATTGATGTGTATGCGAGGCCAATGTGGTATCATTGTGGTTTTAGTTTGGAACCTCAAATAGAGCACACTGAACAAAATAAATGTATGACATGTATTGAACCATAACCTCGGCAGACACAACTAATCAGCTGTTTAGGCACGCACAACTAATTTGGTATTTAATCACACACAATTGCCGATTTATCTCCTTCATAAATTGCTACCTGGACGGGTGATTAGCTGTTCATGTACACCAATGTTTTTTTTTCTGTTTAAGGTAAGGTGTGCGTTAGCAAGACGCTTGCTGAGTGTGTTTATTAAATTAGCCTTTAGTGTTTGTAAAGCCCAAATAAAGTTTTGATTTTCTGATAAACGACAACATTGTTTTGCATTTCGTGCTTCCTCCCATTCAGACCTCTCCTGAAAACCACGTCACAAGGGGAACAGAGGCAGGGAAAAATGAGGAAAGAGAAGAGGAGTGAGCACGAAGATGATGATGAGAATTGGGAATCCAAAGAGAAGAGGACTGATGGACATAACAAGAGGTAACAACTAGAATTGCAGAATTTCACAAACGAGTGTAACACATCTCCCTGCCCTTCCCTCCCATCCACTTTTACCCCTGTAAATTGAAAGAAAGTCACTGAACTGATGGTTACCTGCTGGAATCTGAAGGGCTGTGACCAGGTACCATTTCACCAATTATTATCCTATTCTTTGAAGTAGAAGCCTCCGCGTGTTAAAATCCTTCATTTAGTTTCCAGGTTGAACATTAACCCCTATGAAATTGAAGACATGCGACCATTGTTTATGTGAATTAGTCTGTACGATTCTGGTATGGTATATTTTGTGTCAAATATTATCTAGATTTGTTTCAATTGAAATACTTAGCAGACCAGAAACCTTAATGTTGCTTTGCCCTCGGGTCCTCACCGAACACAGACGAGAGTTTCGGCAGGGGCTGCTTGCAGCCGATGTTGATCTCTGTAAAGCGTTTGATTCAGTAAATCGGGATGTACTCTGGAGGATTCTTGGTCGTCATGGGGTGTCACCAAAACTGATCAATCTGATGTCTGAACTACACTCTGTTACTGAGAGTGCTGTGAGATGTGGTAGTGTTGTGGGCCAGGTATCGGCGATGAGCACGACCGCTAGATGGAGCAGCAGAGTCGGACTCCACCGAACACCCGGAATTCAGATCGTTACCCTCGGGTAACTCCGAAGGTATGGGTCCCTTACAGGACCGTGAATCGTCAATAATTCAGCCACGTGGGACAGGGTTATTTGCCAATCTTCAAAATACCTAGAGACCCACGTGGCGAGCTACCGAGGAATCCACACCCTCGACGGAGCTCGAACGGGACGAGCTGTAACCGTGCTCGACCCGTGCATAACCCGAGCGGATGGTTACCGAGGTCCCGTCGGTCTAAATGCACAACTACTGCAGCAACGGCCTTTATAATTCCCCCAACACGCACCGTGCTAAGCCAATGAAGGAAAGGACAAACGAGCTGAAACATTCAACAAATGGATATTTATTTACAATAGGGGGAAGGAACACGGAAGAGCAGAGTTAAACCGACTAAGCAATGCAATCATGTACAGCAAAAAAGCACTTAACAATTCCTACTTTTAGATGGTCCCACACACAGATGCACACCCAAAAGAAACGGACCCAAATGGTCTTTATTCGGCTCTCCATCCACAGAGGATAGTTCGGCTGGGAGTCAGGATGGCTGGCTACTTGGCCGCGAGCCGCGCTGGACGTCCCCCCTTCCCGGAGCTCCGGTCGCCAAAAGACGGACCAGGGCAGCCAGATGCAGACCAGCACCAGCGACGAGACGAGATCAGAGAACCAGACAGCGACGAGATGAGACCAGACCCAGCGGCAAGACGAGACCAGAACAGACTCAGCGGCAAGATGAGACCAGCGTAGACTCAGCGGCAAGATGAGACCAGTGCAGACTCAGCGGCAGGACGAGACCAGAAGAACCGCGACAGGACGAGACCAGAAGAACCACGACAGGACGAGACCAGAAGAATCAGCGTAGACTGACTCGATGACCGTGCCGTCCGTCTATTTCTTCTCCCCCCCCCCCCCGGGTCGGGGGGGGACGTGTCTCACATCACCGCGCCCCTCATTCGCCGGGGGAAATCGGTCGTCCCCGTGATTGGTCGGGGGGCGTGTCGGGGCGTCACAGTGGACCGCCCCTCAAACAGAGAGGAATATGGTCCTGCGCGGGCTTGCTCATTGGCCGACTGCCGGGGAACTCACTCGCATCTCCCTGATTGGGCGAGAGGGAGGCCAGGCCCTTTTGAACTCCACCCACCGCGAGCGTTATGGCGTCAGGATGGAGCGAAGTTGTGCTGTTGTCGGTGAAGGTGATGTAAAAATCCTATCTATCAAATAACTGCGCAGCGCACGTACACTTAATTCCCATTAGACATAGGGGATGGATTCTAACTAGAAACACCAATACT
>CM068964.1:13656454-13674010 GCA_035128595.1 Eptatretus atami | reverse complement strand
TGGAGACTAAAAAGACCAGGTATTGGGAGGAATTCACAACTTTAATCATCGGATCAAAAATATTGTGTGCCGGTGCACCATCCAAATTCATGCCTCCTGGAAAGACAATGGCAAACCACCCAATGAATTATTGACAAATTTGAATCTACTTTGGCAGCAACAAGATTCCTCTCCCGGTGGACGGGACATCGGATGAGGATCAACTGGCTTGCTTAACGCTAACCCTGGTGAAATGTGTGAGGAGCAACAGCAAGTATCGTACATATTGGACACCCAGCTTAATATTCCTTATTACCTGCCTATACCTATATCGATTGGCTGCTGTTCATTGCTTTCCACAAAATAAAGATAAATTTGAATCATGTAACTTGCACAAAGTGCGAGCCTCGGCCTGCAAGGTTTCCCCACACCCGGTCTGAGACAAAGAAACAATGCAGGAAATGATCACACGGATCACTCACCTTAACATAACTGTAATAGTGCCCTCGCCAAGTGCTTGTACCACTGTGCACAAGGACAGCATACAAGTTGTATTTGATGGCAGGGCCGTCCGGCTGTGACATGAACGGACGCATGTCAAAAGTTTCTGGAAATGGGAAATCCTGCACATGAACAAAGACATGTTAGAGGGAAAGAGAAAAAACGGGTTAGGGTAAGGATTAAAGGCAAATGTTCAAACACCATTTCAATCCAAATGAGAAACAGTGAAGATTGCTGTTCATAACCAGGTTTATTGGTTATTTCATGATGTCACACTGTTCACATGATGAGCATATTTGGAATGATCACGGTTGTGACACATTCCATATCTGATTAAGATACATCTGATGAAGCAAACATCGTCATTGTGGAGGAACATTCTAAAAATGGACAAAATTACCTTTGAAATCTTTCTTCCAGTTGAGCCATAGAAACGCCGAAGTGCGACAGTGAGGATGTTGGGGGGGCTACAGATTTTGGACGTCATTGCAGCAGGTTTCTTCGAGTCACACCTGAAAATAATCAACAGATTTCAGTTAAATGTCACAATGAAAGTTAAACACACATCATTGAGGTTTGTATGAGAGCCACTTGGCAGAGATGTCAAAAAGTCACTTGAGCCAAGTCTCAAGTCTTTGAGGGCATGTCTCAAGTCAAGTCGAAGCCTGGTGTTGGCTTCGTCATTAGAGTGGCTGGCTTGGGATCTTAGGGTCCAGAGTTCAAGCCCTGTTTGCCACTGAATTAACACCAGGGGGGTTGACTCAGCCTGTTATCCCTCTGAGGTTGGCAAAATGAGGACCAGTGTACTGGTATGGGGGCACAGAATCAATGGCATAGTCGCGCCCCAACAAAATGATAGCTTCCCGACAGCCAAGCTGCCATATACAAGAAGAAGAAGAAGAAGAAGAAGAAGTCTCAAGTATTTGAGGGCAAATCTCAACTCAAATCTCAAGTCACTGTAGTTTTCCATCAACTTGTGTCCAGTCCCACATTTACTTATAAAACTTGGAGTCCAAGCTAACAAGGAATGAAGACACAGAGCTTCATTTAAAGCAACGTATGTTCTAAAAATCTGTTTAACTCAAGTTTTTATTTGTCAACTTCACAGAGTGGGCATTTCCTGTTTTGATCCCAATAAAAATAATTTTTTTTTAATTTTATTCTCATATCTCGTGTACCTACTGCATCATAGGTGCACGAGACTAGTCAGTCACCTCAGCTTATGTTTGAATGGTTTACACGTAGAACCAAAGCATTCAATGTGGAATGGGTTCACGTGTGGTGTCTGACCAGCGCCAACAACGAAGCAATCCATAATGGCTGAGCTCAAGCTTCATTCCAGATGCTTGAGCAACTGTGAGCGTGTGGTTGGGGAGCAGCGCCGACGTGAAGTAGCACGGTCGGTCACCAACAGTGAGGCGCGGTCAGTCTCCACGGACTGTGGTCACTGACTCACCAGTTTCGTGTAAGTGTGAGGAACTGCCTGTGTCGCAGCACCAGTCGAAAACCCGCACAGACATCTCGTGTCCTCCCAGACGCGACTGCGTTCAAGGCTGTCGGAGGGTGCACGCAGCTGGTCTGGTGACGGACTGACACACACGACACAGTTCAGGATGTTTTCACTTCACGGCGACTACCCATCTGGTGAGCGAGACGATTCTTCTCCCCTCCCCGAATGATCTGTTGGGTACCCTTGTCTGTGTTAGCTGTAAGTAGGTCAACCCCGATAAGCATCTGCTCTTTGTCTTCTTCCTGCATTTGATGATTTGCTTTGAATTAATTCATTTATTTACTCAGAAAATAAAAAGTTCTGTTTATTCTTTTATTTATTAATAATAAATCATTAGTCTATTTCCACTGTCCCGTGTTTCCTTCCTTCGCATGTCCCAGCATTGTTCGAACCTAGATAGACTGGAGGTAATACCAAAGATTTGACCAAAAATCTCAGCACGCACCACGTTAAAACCCGACCGCCCAATGAAAAATCTAATCGAGATAACATTGCTTGTCGAGGCGCGCTCCCCACCTCAGTAACCACGTGACCTCCAGTAAACGACATAATTAATGGTGGACACTGAACTCGTGGTTAACTGGTGTGTTCGTGTTCTAAAACAACCACGCTACCACAAACGTTAATTGGACGTGACCACAGGTCCGGCTCTACGGAGGACAACCGGATTAATCCCCCTGAGTGACAAGCTGGTGCCTCGGTACCCTGGCCGCAACAATATTATCTAAACTGCAATCACATCTTGTTGTATACCTTCTCTATTTTATTTAATAAAACAAGTTACTACAACTTAATATGGATACAAACAAAAACACGACATAATAGTGACCGAAGCTTTTCGTGCTGCACTCTTCAGGTAAAAATCGCGCAATGGAAAGGAGAAGTGAACGCGCGTGCTTTATACGCAGGTCTCAATTACAGGTAGACACTGATTGGTTCAACCGTAATGACGCACGGTTAATCCGAACGCCCATTGGTAGACTCATCATCTTCACCTCGAGCCCCATTGCTGGAGCAGAGTTCGGTCGAGATCGTTTGCAACCACATCCTGTAAGAGGGATGGGTTTTCCTAGGTCCATTCACCATTGTACCGCACTTCCCTTATCGTTCCATGCTGAAAGAACACAGAGATCGTACAAATCTTTTGACGACATAGTATTGACGTGGTAAGATGAAGGTTGCTTCGAACATAGTAAATGAACGAAGCTCCGAACTCGCCTCAAAATATGCTGAACATATCTGCATTGACTGGTCTAAGATAGGTTGCAAACCAGGTGCTGTGCAATGCAGATAAGAGATAGTGGCCAGGGTTGTGATATTTCTCCATGGCTCGCCTGGTTGTGTTCTAACCCTCACAATCTTTCTTCGAATCGCCAAGGGATGTCTTGTTTATCGATCAGCCAATCTTAGTGTTGTGGTGGCCCACATACCAGCCTTCACATCGCACTTAAAACTCATTAAATAACATTTGCTGGTTTGTGAGGTGGGTAGCACATCCTTGTTGACTGACTCAGCAAAACGGAGAGAGGTAAAGATTATTCAGGGTTGCACAGCCAGAAACGTTTGATACAATATGTTTGATTTGTACTTCAAACCTTCATGATGATTCCCTTTCCAGGTATCCTGATATAACTGGGACATTTGTCCGCCCAATCTTCGATCTTTGTCCTGTAGAAACTTGTTTGTGTATCTCTTACTATATCCTCAGGGGATAACCATTCTCATCGAGTATATTCATGATTTTGTCAATTTCAAGCAGAAGATTACAAGGTGAACAAATCCTCTGGCTCTGTTTAACCAGGATATTATCAAAAGGCATTTTGTTTCTCGTGAGCTGTAGATTTCCCACGGATACTTGCCCTGTGAAAGCGGTTTCCGGTAGACGAGTTGTGAAAACCAAGTCGGATCTATCAACCAACACGTCCAAAACGTAACGGCTTACGATTCAGCCCGTGTAAACTTCAGCGCTGGATGGAAGAGTGTTGACCATGCCTGGAAATGTCACATGCCGTCCGAGACTCAAACACGCCAAAAATGTCATCAAATACCGATTAGTATACGATGGGAATCACCCCTTGCCGACCATCAGTTTCTGAATTTCATGATAGGCCACAAAGATATTGCAAGAGCTGGCCTAATGGAAAACCATGGCCACACCGTCCGTTAACATACATCATGTGTTAACTGAATCCCACCTCCCTTGTTGCTGTGTTCATAAATTCAACGAAGAAGTTGTTCCAAAAATCATCGGTTGTTCCAGGATCGGTGTGAATACAACAAATGGCGCATATCTCAATCTCTCGTCAATGAGATTCTGAACAAGCTTTAATATCAAAGGATCCATTGATGTTGCCTCACTGTCCGTGTTTTTCGCTTCTAATTGATTCTCAAAATGTAAGTAAGAATCCTAACCAAGAAATGAAAAATAATCCAATTACTAGTCAACATCTCCCACCCTTGCAAAGTTCATGTGTGCAGATTCGCACCATGGACAGTTATCGTCTTAAGGAATATTCTCCTTGTGAATCTTCAGCAGGCCGTACATCTTGTACGCTGTGCTCCAACGGTTAATTCTGCGTCCACCCTCCCTTGAATTCTCCACGTTAGAAGCGCAACTGTCGTTGACGATCTGACCTTCACCTGAGGCGTCGATCATGTTCTACACCGCCCAATGTTTAAATTTGGTTTCTCTTCCAGGATGTCCATCATCTTGTCCGATGTAATCAAATCTTATTCAGATTACCATCCGTCTTTATCCGTTTACAGATGTGAATGCAGCATCCTCCTCAATCCTTGTTTGCCAAAACATCCGTTGCTGTGGAAAATCTGCACTGTCATTCAGATTCCACAGTATGCATGTGCGAGGTCGATAGTCCAGCCCTCAGCGCGCTGTCTGCTGCGTTTGATACAGCCTATCGTTGAAAGTTGAGCATGCAGGAGTTCATTTATTTATTATTTTTTAAATTTCCAGGCTGGTGAAAGAGCTACACACAGAACAAATCAGAACACAACACAACAAACAACAGCAGGAAAAGGGGAAAACACCAAAGCCAGAGAAGAGGGCAAAAGTAGATGAAGATGGACAAACGAGGAGGCAGTAACAACGAGGTTAATTGGGAAACACAAAGGTGACAAGATACAAAAGCAAAACTTTTTGATGGGTGGTTGTGGTTTAAAGTGTAAAAAGATCATGACTTTGGATGGGGATAACTGGATTGTGGACAACTGTCTTGAAACTGAGAAGAAGAGGACGGAAGAGAGAAGAAGTCAAGGAAAAGAATGAGATTGAAGAAAGTGTGGAAGGTATTTCAACAGAGGAAAAAAGAATAAGTCCATAGCCAGCCAGGATCGTACCACCTGGGGATCTAAACACGAATGGTTACTAAAATGTTATATGATGGACTGTAAATACATTAGATATGATAGCCTTCCCGCACTGTAGCTTAGTCTGATTTTGGACTGCAATGGGCACCATAAAAACAGATTTTTCAGCGTGACGCTCGGGTTTCCTCATTTCTTAAAATCAATCACACATCACGCGAAACTTTGGACACCTATGAATTTGGATTCTTTAACCAGAGTTGTTCCTAGTATTTTGCATTTCCTCATATTTGGATTTACCCTAAAAAAAATGTAAATTTGGTATTTCCATAAATCTGGAATAAATCCCCTAATATGGAGAAATTGAAAATATATTCTAACAGCATCTTGTAGCTAATTGATTTCTCTAACAAGAGTTATCTATGTTTATATATTTCAAGTTTCCCCATATTTAGGGTTTTATTTCATATTTGGGATTTTTTTGTAATTTTGGGATAACTTATTATTGAAAGGAGATACATATGTAGAATGCTTTTCCATGTAATGGTTTGTTTGTTTGTTCAGTAATGTTTAATAGTGATTTTTTTTGCGGTTGTGCTGACTGTCTGACGGCATGTGCAACCATCGCGAGGAAAGAGCAACGGATCGACTTATCATCCCTGCTCTATGATGACACGATGCTCTGTGTCACCCAAGATTTGGACTCCTGGAACACATGCCAGGGCTTGCAGACGATCAGGCAGCATGATCAGTCCTGGAAGCAGCCAGGCTTGAGAGAGCGATACCAACATACATTATCCACCGTAATGTCGTAGTCCTTTACAATGAAGAAGTCACTGGATTCCTTATCCCTTGCCAAGGGTGTCAAGATAGAATCAGCAACGTCGACCCCAGGAGGAGGGCATCAAGGGATCCCTCTAGTACAGCAGGTGTATGCCAAAGTATGTCTCTCTGCGAAAGCTCAAGCAAGTACATGAACAGCAGCAAGACAAGGGAGCACTCTATCTCCAGTGTGTTGAGCTTACAAGCAATGAGAAGATCCGCAGACAGCAACAAGGAAAACTCAACCAGAGAATCCTTGGTTTAACTTAGCAAACCTGTTGCTGCTAGAGGTCACTACACCACAAGTCGTGCTACAAACTCTATCAAAAAAGATGATTCCCAGCGGCCGCCAGGCTCTGGTGCAAGGTGAAAATCAGGAAAAAGCGAGGGAGCTACGCTACGAAGAGGATGAGATAAAGCCCTCGAGAACTCTTCTTGTATAAAGGACGAATTTATTTCCCACCAGAGGTTACTTGGCTATGATAAACTCACATCTAGCTTGAGAGATCCATGATGTCCTGATATATCCAACTGAAACCAGCGACAAAAACTGTTCCCGAAGATTGAAACCGAGTTTGGGAATCACTAACGCCTTGTCGCATTGAGAAAGGAAAGCTTCTAATCAATCCACGCGACCTCCTCAATGGACGACCTTGCCCGACCAAGCACAGAAAATGAAAAAAGATCTGCAAGAGCAAGAGCAGCTTACTCTGAGATATTCTAACCAAGGCAGGAATAGAGCTGAGCGATGAAGATTCTTTAAAGCAAGATGTACGTCTTAAGCGTAAATGGGTCTCTCGCAAGACCAGAACAAGGCTGCCCTACATGAGTTGGAGAGGAAATGTTTCTCCTGCAAGGTGATCCCCGAGCCCTTCTGCTACATAATTGATGGATGAGCCTGGTCAGAAAACTGAAAGGGAAACGACAAAACTTTTCCAGCTGAGGCACAGACTGAGTCCCGTTGTTCCATCGAAGGTGCTAAGAGAGGCGCATTTGATGTTGTGTTGACGCTACAGAGACATCCATAAAGATGCATAACGAGCCAACAGAATGCAGGCACAGGGATCCATTTCAAGAAACGATTCACCTGGCACACAACTCAGCAGGGAGAAAGTTACTCGGAGTTCTCCAACAAGCGAAGTCTTCATAGTTCCTGGTAGAAGAATGAAAAAACCAAGCACAGGGACCAAGCTCGAGGCAAGGACTGTTGTCTCACAGTGAGCAGCTCCTGGGCTTCAAGATCACCAAAGAGGCAGTGGAAGAGGCTCCTAGCTATAAGTCAAGTCAGAAGAAGAACAACACGCTCCTTCTCCATGCACTTCATGCAGCAGAATCTGGGACACCGTCTTCATGATCATCTGGCAGAGGATACAGATTCATGGTCCTGTTCTGGGCATGGCCACAAGATCCCATCCCACCTGTTCCAGAAGTGCGGGACGAAGAACCGGACAAGATTCCTGGATATCACCACACTAGAGCCGTACACTGGAGGCAGCGTTGTGATTCATTGATTGGTATGCATGCCTTTCAGGCTGTGGATGAACCGTCAGCATTGCTGGCCGGGGGAAGATGTACACATCAAGCAGGTGAAGATGGACAAACATACCAAGGATGCTTTCACGGAACTGCGCTCATGGGAAGTGTCTCCTAGACTATCTTGAGAGCTACAGGAAATCACCTGCCACGATTCCTGCCATCTACCACCAACTGAGGTGAACAAGCTTCGGTATGAGGCTGTCTGTGCGAGACGTGGAGGAGGTGGAGTCAATCACTCCCTCCTGTGGAGGCTGCTCTTCATGCAATGCACTACGTGCAACTACCGAGGCTGGATCGGAGGAGAGTCTGCAGAGCCAGCCTTGTTGCGAACCCAACAGACTGCGGGCGGCTGAACAGATGAGGAGGCAAGTCTTGCTTGTCAACTGGATGCGAGGCCACCCAGCACCAGATGCTGTTATGCAAGCTACTGTCCTGAGTGTGTGCGGTCATGCGAACGTCCCTAAGTGCACTTGCCTACAATGGCCTGGAGTTACGGACCATGTGCAGGTTAACAGAACATGCCAGGAACAAGCTATTGAAGAAGACGCCGGTAGAACAACAGTCAGATTCCGAGTCTGACGTAGATGATATTGAGGAGGAGTAATTCCAAATAGTAAGTAAAGCCCATGGCATGCTTATGGTGTATTACAGGAACTCGTTATTAACTGTGACAATTTACTATATTCATCTTTAGTGACATTTAGCATCCTGTCCCCATTTGACATTTTAAAATTTTTCTGAATTTCGGTAGGGTGTCTATTCAAGAATGATCAACGACCATTATTCTACCAGTGTGCAAGGGTATCATAATCTAAAATAAACTAGAGAATGTACAGCTAAAAACACCTAAGAGATAGTCCCCGGTGTACCGAAATCCCAAATTCGGCTTGGCTCATGGCTAGAAGAAATAATGAGTGGAGATGAGAAGTGATTCTGGGATTTAGGCAGATCACCAGAGGGGGGTTGCTGTGTTGACCTCGTGCGTCCTGCCAATACCTGCAGGGAAAACAGGAGAGGGCAGAGGTGGAAGTCCAGAAATGCGGTGGAAGAACAGGAACACTTGACATCCACGATGGAGAGGCCCATCGCTCAGATTCACGCGAGAATTCCAATGAATTGAAGTCTTTGTTTCCATGTTAAGCTGAGTAAGATGCCAGCAGAGGAGCCAACCCAGAGGGACGAGCCAGTACTCCATGAGTGCAATGAAACCTTTGGTAACGTTGCATGGACCTCAGAGGCCAAGGAAGGTCACAGAAAGTGACAGCTGTTTATAATAAAAATAATGGGTTTGCACATCACTTTCAACGTATGCAATGCAACATGTTTTATAATTTTAATTGAAATCCCCAAAACAAGGGTGCAAGCCTACTCCAGATTTTTGGGTTGTTTACAGTATTACTGTAGTCAGATAACCTAATGGCTGCGATCAGCCGATGCGAAAAAATCGTTGATATCGCCAAGCACGATACAATATAATATAATTGTGTGTGTGTTGTGTGTGTGTGTGTTGTTGTTGTGTGTGTGTGTGTGTGGTGTGTGTGTGTTGTGTGTCCTTCATAACTGTGTCCTTCATACGTGAGTGGAAATTGGTGTTTGGGTTAATTAAAAACCCCTTGTGAAGAAATTAACGGCCTTATTTAATTATATCATGTAAGTGACTTCGGCCACCTCGCTCTCTGGTCCGAACCACGAAGTTTTTGGCCTCCTCAACCATGCCTTAGCTTGGAAAAGGCCGCAATGAATTTCTTCACGATAAAATTTTATTTGCTTTCTCCCTCACCCATGTCGAAGATTTCGACATAGACACACAGATAATATAATAATAATAATAATAATAATAATAAAATTAATAAAATAAAACACGAACACATCTCACTACATCGACCGACTGTTGGCCCCGTGATGTGAGATCCTCGGCGCTGGTGGAAGTTCCCTCAGAAACAGCGGTAGTTCCCACAACTGCATTATGGACCCCCACATCGGATGGTGGACCAACAATGTGGAGGGACGAGGCTCGCACGTGACCAGACGGGCAAGCCATTCCTGTGAGGAGAAAGGAGATAGAGTGGTCCTCTCCATGTCCTGGAGGAGAAAGGACTATTGAGTGTCCTCGTCCATGTCTGTGAGGAGAAAAGGAGTAATTAGGGTACCTCGTCATGTCCTGTGAGGAGAAAGGAGATGGAGGTTGGTCCTCGTCCTGTCCAAAAAAAAAACCTTGTCCAACCGATCAAAAAGGAGAGAAAACCCGCCAAGAGCTGGAGAAGGCCTTGTGTCCGGTGGAGCCGCCTTCAAAGCTTGTTCCTGTGAACACACTGTACATGAAGCCCAAGCCACGGCTTCCTTATGTGAGATATACTCGGCGATAACAGCTTTGAGGAGACGGAACGCACATGAAACATCTCCCTGTGAACCTTCTCCTGGAGGAAATGAGAGATCTTGCGATGAACAACGCGGAACCTCAAGTGTCAGAGGGGATTCCCTGTCTTGAGTTGCCGTTGTGGAAGCACAGAATAGAAAGGTGTCCATGTCGGGTTCTTCCTCAGACAAAAGTCTGTGGCAGAATGAAAGGAATGGAGAAATTATATCAAATCCTGACATTGCTGGACTTGTTGTTTACCCACATCCCAGAGCATGGTCGAAGTACTTGCTCCAGTGGGACCATGAGGGGATGTAGCTTCCCCATTTTGGGTCGTTACCTCTGGAGAGCCGGTAATGGTTGTCATCTCACTACTACAGTCGTTACTATGAGTATATATCGTGAGATCCACGTACACCAGAGAAACTGGTGGCAACATGAACAGAGATTTGCGAGGCCTGGTGTACAGCACTTGCGGATTCAACATGGGACACAATCATTTCTCAGACATTTACGATTCAAGGACACCTATGGACATCTACCACCATCGTTGTGACTCCAATGGGCCCAGACAATGGTGAATGGAACATACAGAACCAGTCTCTGAGAAAGCGCATGAAATTGTGGCAAGCTGAAGGGAGGGACTGGAAAGATACATGTTGTCATATGTTGTGCGCTAACAGCTACAAGCAGCTTCACTCTACACAGGAAAATCCAAGCAAGATCGTTTCGGAAGAAAAATCCACACAATATGCCCGCGAGCTAAAGATGTCTTGGCTGACAGAGGTTCGAACCCGGGATGTGAGAACAAGGGATCAGCGAAGCATACATGTGGATCATCGACTCACGGTGAAGAATATCTATGTTTTGCTAAACGAGAGAATCCAGAAAACTTGAACAGTCTTCCCCGCCACCCTCACACTTGGTTTCCAGACAGGGAGCAATGTGACAATACAGTCACCAGATGAGATTGTTACGCAGGGGGCAGAACACGTCACGTGAAGAAGTATCGAATCATGAGATTTCCTGATATGGGGAATCTGGAGACAAGCTGTGTTCCAGAGAGAAGAGAATGGAGATCGAGCAACAGATGACAACTGTGAGAATGGAGGCACAGAGGTGCAGAGATTGAAGAGGGAGTGAACTCCATCAGAATTCCACAGGTGGATGTGGCGGATGAAATCTCGAGACCAGAGTGTTCCAGATTAACTCCAAGAAAGATGAGAAGGTTACATCGGTTTTTTTCCCCCCCCCACACACTCATGATCCAGACAGACACATGGAGACGAAGAGAATGCCAAGGAAACACAAAGACTTTGTCAATTGTGATTATTTGATAAAGAACGAATCCAATTGAGATTTAATGGGAGGAGGTGAAATTGAATTTGTTTGGGAAATTTTGGGACAGTCGATAGTTTAAATGATGGAAAAGAACTCGTGTACACAGGTGCCTATTCAAATGGGGAGGATGTCATATCATGGTGTATATTGTTTGATACTTTTGAATCCATGTACTCCATCGTGTGTCATGATGCTAAACACGAGGGGTCAAGTGGCCGCAAACGGGATCGAGAGCACACGAAGCTGGAAGGGGGAGGGGATGGAGTACGAGAGGAGGGTGTGAGGGTGGGCGGCCCGGGCGGAGTCACGTTAATAGCAGCAGCAGGGCGCCGCGTCGCGGAGGTAGGCCGACTCAGGAGTGAGAGCCCCGTAGACACGTGTTGTCTCCGCTCCGTGATCACTGGTTTCTGTGTTTCCTGGCTCCACGCACGTGACAGTGGGATGTTACTATAAGCTTAATCAGGACGGTCCTCTTTCTAACTCCCATTTATTATTTTTCGCGTCCCCTCTCCTTGTTCTCTGTCATTTGTTACAAACACAATAAATTTTTTTTTTTTTTTTTTTTTTTTTTTTTTTAGTTTGGAGAAATTGTCAACAAGAGGATCGAGTAAAAGTGAAAACAGACCCGACAGCATTACTCGAACACAACGATCGCATTATTCATAGAACCGCCATGTTGTTAAGCGTGCCGAGCACCCCGTCGTTGAGTGCTTTCTGAGTTCTTGAAATCAAAGGAGCCGCTTGGCAGCGATGCAAGCTGCTTGCTACGGAACCACCCCAGAACGAGGAATAATGGTGGATATTTTGAGGGAATAACCGACCAGCCCGGATGGGTGAGTGAACGTGTAACACGAGAGTGATTTGTAGATTTCAATCTTGTAATTCTCATGATGAAACACATTTCACTGAACAAACCTCCGTGATTGTGTCGATATCGTTGCCTTGGCAACGACACAACATAAAATCGCGCGTTCCTTAATGTGCAAGGCAACTATTGGTACGTAATAATCGTGTGTTACGAACGTTACGGATTCATTGTCACGGAAGTTCAGTCTCCAGTTGTGCTCTGAGAGGAAGAAGATAATTGACGGGTTCTGTGGATCGCTGATGGTTTCAGCTTTCCTTTCGGGTTACATCGTGAAATGTGGATCTCTGTCGTAGAAGCACACGTGGATGCACACGCGGTGTCGGGAAGCGAACCATTGAAATGTTTTCATTTATGAGTTCTCTCCCAATGGTTGAACTTGCTTCCCATGAGGGTCATCAATCAGGACTCGTCGTGTGTTCTTCATCCGTGTTGTTTTAGTAAAAATACATTTAATACAATGAAATGATTTTGTCATAATCGTGACACTCCATGTCACTGTCAACACGAGAGGTACAGTGGAGCCGCACTACGGAATTGTGAGTTGTCTGTGCGGGTTCATTCCCGATCTGAATGCGAAGCTGTCGATCGTTGTTCGCAGGCACGTTTCCGTACAACTCTTGTAATGTTCAACTCTACAGATCCCACCCTACCGCCCCGCTCCCCCCGCTCACCCCCTGCCTGGAAACGCTCGGCACCCCTGTAGCGCTGCTAGCCCGCCCCTACTCCTCGCCTCAGTTATCAACCCTCCTGTCACCCCTCCTTCCACATTCCTCTGCTCACCTTCCCTCCCTTCTCCAAATACTCCTTCTGGGGTCTGGATGGACCAGGGTTGGGGACGAGTGCAGGTATTGGGGAAGTGTGGTGGTGAGTGGGCTACATTGACATAAGTGAAAGTAATTATTTTTTGTATTTGATGCTAAATGTCTCTCTTGTGTTGTTCTGTATTTTAATAGCAATGGAGAACACAAAACTTTTTCCTTCGACGATTCGAGGGGAATTCCCAGCGGGATTTGGATATCTAAACTCAGAGGTTTCACGGAAATTTCATCAATGGCAGTGATCACTTCAGCACCAAGGTTGTTTTCCTACTGTAGACCATAAATGTTTCTCAGTTGGGTCTTGTTAACTGGTACATGGATTTCACGGTGTTCAGGTCGAATTGTTGACATTGGGTTTCCTTGATACTTCCCAACAGACAGTCCAGATGAACATTCCGTTTCCCTGGAGACCTATACATCCGGAAACATCCACTCGGTTGGCAGAGAAGATGGTGGCGTTGGTGCGGGCCTGCAGGAACATGGCAACGTGTTTCTCAATTCTACCTTCCAGTGGCTACCTACACGTGTCCCATGGTAAAGCTACCTGTCTCGGGGAGACACGACCAACACTGTAAGTTCCTCTCTTTCTCTACCTGAAAAATGAACCTCTTCCTGTACCTTTTAGTTGTATACGTGTAATCATGATTTGTAACGTTCTTTTCGATAAGTCCCAGGACACGTTACCATCAACCAGGTGACCGATAACCCAAGGAGTCTAACAAGTTACAGTAATACAGTAAAATATATCCAGGAGTAATAATATAATATTACATAATACACCACATGACAAGCCCCTTAGACCTTGAGTGCACTATAGGATCCTCCGTTTCCACGGCACAAGATATTTTTCCACGTGCGGTGTGACAAACCCCCCATAAACCACGTGTTATGTACCACGTGTTTGTACCCGTGTTTATGTACCCTTTATGTACCACGGTTTGGTGCAAATGCTTCTCAATGATGTTAGTTCATCACAATGCGTCTAGTTATGCACCTCAGGTTTATGTAATTAGCCTTATGCTTCGGTAGCGTGTTACAGTGGTTGGCTTGGTCTCCGGATCCGAGTTAGGCCCTTTCGGACATTGAATGAACCCAGTGGGTGTGTTCATCTGTCACCCCTTCCGAGGTCGGCGAGATAGTTCCGGTTACTGGTAATGGGCATTGCATCAGCAGCAAGGCCATGCCCTCAGCCAATAATATCTTTACGCAGCTTTGTGATGCATTAGGAAAGGAGGAGAAAGGAAGACGAGGAGACGGAGCTTTGACATACCCCACAGAGCATTCTAAGTATTAATAATGGATAACAAATCTTATGTGCAGCTAAAACCTGCTTGTACTTAGACTCACCTTGTAGAAGCATTGGAGATACGGGTATGAGATATGGCGAGTGGATGGAAGATCTACATTAAGCTCATATGAGGATGGTTAACGATAACAACATGTCATGTCTTCAGTTAGCAGCTATTCTTGCCGCACAGTTATAATGAACTAAACCGAGTAGAACGCACGTGGTAGAGCACATACCCCCCGCGCTGAACATTACGTTTTGATCCATGATAGCCGATTGGTCCAGATCTGAACAAAAATCCAACAAATTCGCCAATTTCATCCGAATCCGTGCCAATACTTTTGTTTATTTCCATATACACAATACAGACGGGGTGAAAAATTCCTGCGTCCTTGCAGATAGGAGGTAATAAATCCAGGTGGCACTGCACGCTGAGTGCTTGCCGACTAAATTTCGCCTTAATCTGGCTCTGGAGCTCTCTCTCTGACGTTTGCGTTCACCCTCTGCCACAGTGCCGTGGTTTGCCAAGCTGTCTCTCTTGCCAGCTGTAAATGTGACAACATCTTTTTTCCGAATTAAATTCATATTGAAGTGCTCATGATGAATCCAGTGGTCTTCAAATTCTATGAAATGTTCAATAACATTGTCATTACATTTCTCTTTGTTTACCTTTTTAGATACAAGTCATCTGTTTGATGTGTAATATTTCATTTGCACATCCTGTCGAAGCATTCTCTGTCAACAGAATCCCATGACCTTTGCCTTCATCTTCAGCTGAAAAGTGCAGTGAAGCACCTTCACCTGCTTGCCTAACATTCCCTTCTCACTCTAAGCTGTGTCTTGTCCTGTGCTGATTTCTTCTGAAAACTCTTGGCGTATTTTTGGGTCCAACCTTCATTACATTCAACATCTCAGTCAGATCCCTTGTATCCACTCCTTCTAATTATACAAGTCCTGCCTCCTTCATTCAGACGCACATCAGTGTCAGAACAGGCGATAATCACTGTTCTCACCATTGATGGTGTAGCTCCATCCGTTTCCAAACATGCGACAGATTCCACATCTAAATGCTCATTTCCTCCAATCATACACTTATCCAAGCAAAGAGTGTTTTCTGCATCCATAAAGTAAAAAGCATGTCTGTCACTTCTTAACATTCATGAGGTGTGCTGTCCTTTGGATGGACGTGAAGCCAGTGTCCAAACCTAGCTCCAGATGAATGTCAGGCTGGCCAGACGTTTCTGAGACTTCCAGCCAACCTCTCATTGGCCACCTACAAAAGGAATCATTATTTGTTCAATTAAGTAGTCGCGTTTATTGGTAGATTGAGATGGCTGTCCTTGTATCGGAAGACAATCTACTGTAAAATTTTGAGTTTTGATTGTGGTCCATCCTGACTGTGAAGACCAATCAATGATTTCTGTGTTGTTGTAGGCTTGGCCAAGATGTAGACACCAAGATCTCTGAAGTCCCTTTTAAGTTGATGTGAGGCAAATTGATTTCTACACCGTTTGATGGACTGTTGTTTGAATGATTTCAGGAATTCAGAACATTGTTTTCTGAACCGGAGAGTGCTCATGAATTCCTCAGGGTCTGCTGAGTGCGATGGAAGCATGATATTCAAGATATCCCGGGGTGGGGTTTTATGATCTCTCTCATATACTCCTTTTTTGTTCTGATATCAACTTTTTACTCCCAACCTTGAAATGTTGAGTTTATTCCTTCTTAACAGTTGGAAGGTCCGATATTACTTATTGATTCAATCTTTCCTTCATGTGCAATCATTAGCGCATGGTGGAATTTACGGCGCATCATGAGCGATTTGCCGCGTGGAATCACGAACGGCATCTGTGAGTTAAGCCTGATCCTGCGGGAGTTTTAGCACCACCTCCAAGCTCCGTAAGTAATATTCCATCATTTCAGTCTAATTGTTTCATGTTTTCTTTTGTTGTGTTTATCATTGCAATGCTATTAGTTGTCATAATTCCTCGTGACAAGAGGTATTGAGGCGTCCTACACTCAAGGTGAGCTCTTAAAAATGTAACAAAATAATTTGTTGGATATTCCCTCTGGGGGTGAAATTTATGATTTTTGATAAATTTTATGGTTCTGAGCAACGGAAGAATTAGTTCACGTAGTATCAGGATGGAGGAGATTAGTTAAGCATAACTCACAAAGTTTCACATAATCATTTCAATCAACAATTAGGCGAAAGCGAGATATAATCTATAAATGATTAGATAAAACCAAAAAACAGATGAGAATAGATTTCTGTCTCCATGAGGCACCTGTGTTCCTTTCAGTTAATTGCCTGACGTGTACGGGAGAAAATCGACGTGAGGAAATGGAATGGACTCATTCGGATGTCGAGTTGAATTTCATGCTTTTCTTTGGGAATATGATTTACTTTTCATTTCCTTCTGTTCAAGTATGCTGATAGATCAAATCATTTGATAATTAACAAATTAAGGAGCCATAGTGGATGAGGATTCCATACTGTCAAACATCTGTCCTATGAGCTAACCTTGACCTACTCTCTTGGCCTCTTGTAGAATGCTTCAGACTGTTGGATTCCCTACAGCAGTTTGTGCGGCAGACCTTTTGGATGGAGACAACCGCCTGTTTCTGTAGACGGTGAGTGCAAGTCTGGAAAACTGCAAACGGTAGGAAGTTTTCCCGAGAGCCAGACTTTTCTGATTGCACTTTCATGAAGTGGCAGGTTGGGGAAGATTTCTTTTCTTGACTGTGACTTGATGTTTTGGATTTTTTTGCACTTGTAGTCCTAACTGCGGACTACAAAAATTGACTTGAGTTTGAGTCTCGGATTTGGACTTAGTGTCTGGACTTTGTGACTTGGCTTGTAACTTACATATGTTTGAGGTAATAATGACTGCACAATATTTGGGAAAATAATTATTGCATTAAACATGAATTAAACGTTTTATGGAACATGAATTTCAGTCGTTGAGGCACGGTCGGTCAATGGCGGACATATAGGCTTACCTTGTACGTATAAATCACAATAACGCTACCCGCCGGTCGCACACCTTTCTCCACTTAAGTTGAAGGAATCACACTCTCAACAGCTCATGGTACTCCAATGTCAAATGGCAAGCACCAATCTTACCCATGAAGCAAAAACTTTATTCAAAACCATGTCTTCAACATTCGTGTCAAATCGGGAAACTTGCCCCTGCAGTACCCACCCAGAAAACC
>CM068964.1:13641783-13652808 GCA_035128595.1 Eptatretus atami | reverse complement strand
ATCTTCCATCGCACTTAGCAGACACCTGAGGAATTCATGAGCATCCTCCTGGTTTCCGAAAACAAAGTTCCCTGAAATCCCTGAAATCATTCAAACAACAGTTCATCAAACGGTGATGAGAATCAATTTGCCTCAATCAACTTAAAATGGGACTTCAGAGATCTTGTGATTGTACTCCATCCAGGGTTTCCAAACATGCAGACAGAATTCCACATCAAAATGCATCATTCCTCCAATCATACACTTATCCAGAGCAAGATGTTTTTCTGTATTAATAAAAGTAAAAAGCATGTTGTCACTGTCTACATCATGAAGTGTGCCGTCCTTTGCATGGACGTAAGCCAGGGTCTGTCCCAAACTAGCTCCAGATGAATGTCAGCCTGCCAACGTTTCCTGGAGTACTTCAGCCAAAACTTTCTCATGGCCACCTCACCAAAAGGAATCATTATTGTTCAAAAAGTAGCGTATTATTGTTAATTTGATGATGGCTGTCCCTATTAATCAGAGAAGACGACTCTACTTCGTTAAAATTTATGAAGTTTTAATGTTTGCGTCCATCGTGACTGTGAACATCCAATCAATGATTCTTGTGTTTGTTACCTGCCAAATGTAGACGACAAGATCTCTGATCATTTTAATTGATTGAGCAAATTGATTCTCATCACCGTTTGATGAACTTGTTGAATGATTAGATTCAGGAACTTTGTTTTCGGAAACCAGGAATGCCTCATGAATCCTCACGGTCTGCTAAGTGCGATGGAAGATATATTTTCAAGATCATCCCGGGTGAGGGTTTTATATCTCTCTTCAATATTCATCCTTTTCTGTTTCTGATATCAACTTTTACTCACCCAAGTTGCAATTTAGTTTATTATTTAAGTTGCTGGTCGGTCCAAAAATTATCTTATGATTCAATTTGTTCCTTCATTGACATCATTAGCCCATGGTTGAATTACCGGCCGCATCATGAGCGCATTGCCGCCGTGAATCAGACGATCTTGATTTAGCTGATCCGCCGAGTAGATTTAGCAACACCATTCAGCTCCTAACTTATAATTCCACTCCTTCTCAGTTACTAATTTTGTGTCATGTTTCTCTCTTGTTTTTTTATCATTGCAGATGCTATCAGTGTCAATAATTCCACTTCGTGATCAGGAGTATTTGAGGTGTTTACAATCTCAAGGATAGCCTCTTAAAATTGAATGTAACAAAATGATTTTTGTTTGATTTCCTCTGGCGTGAAATTCATATTTTTGATCAAATTTATGGGTTCGTGACAAACGGAAAATTAGTCAGTTTAATTATTTCAATTCATGAGATATCAGATTAGAATTAACGAGAAGAGAGAGAGAGAAGAGAGAGAAGAGAGATGAGAGAAGAGGAGAGAGAGAAGAGAGAGAAGAAGAAAAGATAGATGAGTTATTAAGCAACTCACAAGTTTTTCCCATAATCTCACATTTACAAATAAATTACATTACAAAACTCCTCAAAATCCTCAACGCCTTCTCCCCCTCTTTTGTCCCTCTCCCCGCCCACGAGCCTTTTCTCCTCTCATCCGGCCCCTCCCCTAGCTATCGCAATCCCCCACACTCTTTCAACAACCCTCCTTACCTCCCCCCTCATCCCTTGTTCCTCCCTCCCCCTCCCCTCCCACCCCCTGCACCCAAGCCTCCTCCCCCTCCCTTTCTTCATACAGGTGGACCTCAAAATCCGTCCTTCGCTCAAACCTTTCAATCTTCCATACAGTTCATCCACTGAACAACCAGACATAACTGCCTAACAAACTTTCCTCCCCCAACGTTCTGACTCCCAAGTATCTCTCCCTGGTACTCCTCCTCCGTAGACAACCTAGCCTCGTCCTGTGAGAGTGTTTCTCTTCATCAAAACTCTATTCCTCTCTCCATCACTGCCCTCACTCTCCCACACCCCAAATACCTCATTGGCTACGGCTTCCCCTCCGCCACTCCCACCCTCATGTTATATCGATTACTGTTACCTCCACCTCAAACAGTGATGACTGCCATCTACACCTCACTATCCTGGAGAAAACATAGACCAATCTTCTATCTTCTCCTCCAAACTCTCTCTTCCTATAGTGGCGACTTCATTGTCATCATGCCGTTAGGCTGGTGTGGTACCGCTTCTCTCTCCCACCCTGCTGTTCTTTTCAATTGGACCCCCTCCAGCAAAAGCTGTCTGCGTACTGCATTGGACTGACTCATCGGTCAACTTCCCGACACCGTATCTCAACAATGTTACTTCTATCTCTCTGTGATCTGATTTTGAAAATCCCTGAAATTATCTTCTGCTGCTCCTCTGCTCTCCAGTCGGTCTTCTGCACCACGTCTTATCAAAGTGGTACATCTCTCTGCATTATTAGAGACACGCCTCAAGCCCGACTCCAGAGTCTGGCATGTTCACTCAAGCCGACCTGCAGGTCCACAACGCAGCCCTCAAACTATAGACGTGGTCTCCTATCGCCTACTTCTCCGAAGCATCAACTCGCATTACTGGAATCTTTCAAAGAAATCTGTGCGTCTCCTCGTGCACAGATTATCTCCTCGTCTTCGTTGTCCTTCCCTTCTCCGACCCCTTCGGTTCCCGAAGCTTTGTAGCAGTGTCCTGACAATTGCCTTTGCCTCTATGGACAAGAACCCACTGGGTATTGGGAGTTCCTCCATAAAGCTCGAAACAAGTGTGTATCTCCCTCAGGAGCAGAAACAACTTCACTTCTGTAATGTTTCTATTGACTTCAAACCTCTCTCCCTCCCTCAAAATCCCTTGGGCGTCTAATCAAATGTTTCTGGTGTATGTGTCCCCCTGGCTATCCCTCCCTTAACCCTGATATAATGCCAAGGCCTCCGTTATTGCTGAATACCCTACGTGAAAAGGCTGAATGCCTACACTCGGTGTTTGCAGTCGTAAACTCTTGGTCTTGAAACACCAGTGCTTACCTACGACCTTTACTCCACTGCAGGTATACCCAAATGTGCCCTGGACTCTGAGTCTTTTTCTCCTGAAAGGTGGAGCAAGCTTGCTGTTCGTTAAAACTCACTCCAGATTCTGCAACCGTCCAGACCGATATCTAGCCCAGCATCTCTCTAAAAACCTGCTTTCTGCTCTTGCTCACCGTTTCTCTCTGTTTCTTACTGGTCCACCTCTCATTTGCTCAAGGTCATCTGCCCATCTGTCATTGGAATCAGCAAACATACTCGTCGCTTTGCGATAAAAAAGCGTGCAACAAAATCAGGATCCTGCAACTACAGACTGCAATCACCTTCTCCAATACTACGCAAGTTCATGGAAATACCATCATACGCTCGACAACATTAAATTCCGTCTCCCTCTTCATCCAATGTGGTCGACTTTCCTTGACTCATTCTAATTTGGTGGTGCAACGCGAGCGTCATCTACCTTGATAGCTGCTAGTGTCGCTCTCCCAACAATGGAGTTAGGTCTCTATAGCAACGGAAATCCATATCCCTCAACTGTATTATCACGTTCTTTTGCACACGCTAGACACGCCACCCATTGCTACACCCAACCGCGCTTCCTATGTATCTAGGCCATCTCTCACTATGTGCTCGCAGACTTCCTCCTCCTGTCCAGCAACGTGTGTCTAAATGGAGATCTTTCATCCCCTTTCCTGTCCAGGCTGTGATTCTCAAGGTAGCTTTCATGGGCCCTGTTCTTTTGCTGGTTTCATCAATGATCTCTCCGACTCTTGAAAATCCTCGTAGTATCTCTTTGCTGATGACTCCACCCTCTGCCGTACCATCGGTCATCCCTCAGACAGCAAGCAGCAGCTGCTTCGCTCACTGCAACGATTCTGGTAAAATTCACAAACTGGTCCAACATGTGGAACCATGTCTTTCAATCCGGACAAATCTCACACTCCACTGTCTCTCGAAAGACCGTTTAGAAACCCCCCCCCCATCCACTTCTCAACAATCCTCTGGAAGAAGTCCTTGTCCTTTCAACGTCTTTCTGCACGTCGTTCTCACTATCTGCCATGACCTCTTCCTTATAGAAATGCCACCATTTACCAAATCTACGCCTCCAAAGGCCATCGCCGACTGGAATCCTCCGTCGTGCAAGGAGTCCTCCTTGGCCACCTGAGCTCTGCCACTTATCAAAGCTTTTCTGTCCGGCAGCCTGAGAATATGATCTTCCCCTCTGTCGTGCCCTACCTCCCACCTTATTCTCGCTTCAGCGTGTAGAAACCAAGCATTTCGGATCATGGCACTCCCGCAATGAGGCCTGAGTCTTTGGGCCTCTTCACTCTCCTCACCCAGGCTGGTCCAGTGGTCTTCTATCTTCTACATCTCCCCTCTCAGCCTCCCACCCCCTTGCTCTCTCTTCGATTTGTCACCCACCACATTTCCGCAGGGCGCTCAGTCCGCCAAACAACCCCCTTTCTTGTTAAACTACAAACAATAACGAATCCACTGCCTCACCTTCACTCTTTCATTCATCTTTTTTCCCTCCTTTGCGAATAAACTCCCTCACTCTATTCAATCCCATTCTTCCTCCAGGCCTTCAAAACACTGCTTCACCACCACCTCTTATCATCCCCCATCCAAACCACGACTTTTCCACCCCAGATAATCCACTCAAGCGCCTCCTCCTTCAAATTCCCTGCTTTCCTCCAGAAAGTCCCGTATATGTCCAATCTTCTATTCCCCATTCCCCGTCCATCCCTCTCCCTGCCACAGATCCCCTAATGTCTCTGTTCCCCACTTTTTGTCCTTCCACTCCCCGTCCCCTCTTGTCTCATGCCCCCTGCTGTGTTTGTGTGTTAGCTCTCCACACGAGCCTCGACAAGGTATACAAAAATTAAAAAAAACGATTTTTGAGAATAAAAACTCAAAATAAAAACAGATATATAATAGATTTCTTCTCAGAGTGTACCTTGTTCTCCTTTCATTAAATGCCCTGGCGTTGTAACGGGTGAGAAAATCAGACGTGAGAAATGATGGACCTTCATTTTGATGCGAGTTGGAATTTTTTCAATGCTTTTTTTGGAATATCCTTGACTTTATCATTTCCATGGTCACTTCTGTCAGAGTTACGATAGATCAAATTCATTTTTGATAATTAACAAATTTAAAGACCCTCAAGGTGGATAGATCCATACTTCAAAACATCTTGTCCTATTGAGCAACCTTTGACCTACTTCTTGCCTCTTTGTAGAATGCTTCAGATCATGTCGGATTCCTCAGCAGTTTGTGCAGGCAGACCTTTGGACATGGAAGGAGCTCTGAGTTAGGACAACGCCGTTCGTGTGAACGGTGAGGGCAAAGCTGGAAACTGCAAACCGTAGGAAGTTTCCGGAGAGCCAGACTTTTCTGATTTCACTTTTCATGAATGCAAGAGTGGGAAGTTCTTTTCTTGATTGTGATCTTATGTTTTGGATTTTTTCGACTGCTGACCTCTAACTCGACTGAACAGAAATTGACTGAGAGCTTGAGTCTCGATGGGACTTTAGTTCTGGGACTTGTGACTTGCTTTAACTTATAGACTTGAGTAATAATGACTGTTCACAAATCGAAATAATTATTCATTGAACATTGAATTAAAACGTTTTATGGAACATGAATTTCTAGTCCGTCGGGCGTACACGTGTTCGGTCAATGGCGACATATAGCCTACTGTACTGTATATATTCACAATTACGCTACGGCCGCCGGGATCGCACAACCTTTCTCCACTAAGGTTGAAGGAATGCACACTCTCGAGACAGCATCATCTACACCTGTCCGAAATGCAAGCACCATGTACTCAATGGAAGCACAAACTTTATTCAAACCATGTCATTTCAACATTTGTGTCATCGGGGAAACTTGGCCCCTGAGTAAAACCCCACCCAGTAAAACCATTCCACATTGAATCTTTGGTTCTACGTGTTATAACATTCAAACATATCTGAGGTGATCTTGACTAGTCTCGTGCACCCCCATATGATGCAGTAGTACACGCAGATATGAGAATAAAATTAAAAAAAATATTTTATGGGATCAAAACAGAAATGCCCACTCTGTGAACGTTGCAAATAAAACTTGACGTCGTAGTGTTAAACACATTTTTAAACATACATTGCTGAAATGGAACTCGTGTCTTCATTCCTTGTTAGCTTGACTCCAATTCTTATAATAAATTGGACCTGACACAAGTTATTGAAAAACTACAGTGACTTTAATTTGAGTGAAGATTTCCTCAAAATATTGAGATTCTTCTTCTTCTTCTTCTTCTTCTTGTAATGGCAGCTTGGCTTGGGAAGCTATCTTTTGTGGGCGCCTATGCCATGATTCTGTGCCCCCATTACCAGACACTGGTCCTCATTTTTGCCAACCTCAGAGGGAGTAACAGCTGAGTGCAAACCTTCCCCTGGTTTAATTCGAGTGCAAACAGGTTGCTGAACTCTACCCCTAAGATCCCAGCAGCCACTCAATGGACGAAGCAACACAGGCTTCGATTATGACTTGAGACATGCCCTCAAAAGACTTTGAGACTTGCTCAAGGGACTTTTATTACATCTCTGCCAAGTGCTCTCATTACAAACCTCAATGATGTGTTTTAATTTCATTGTGACATTACTGCATCGTTGATTATTTTCAGCGTGTGACTCGAAGAAACCTGCTGCAATGACGTCCCAAAATCTGTACCCCAACATCCACTGTCGCACTTCGTGTTCTATGCTCAACTGGAAGACAAGATTTCAAAGGTATTTGTCCATTTTAAATTTCCTCCACAATGACGATGTTTGCTTCATCAGATGTATCTAATCAGATAATATGAATTGTCACAACGTGTCATCATTCCAAATATGCTCATCATCAGTGAACAGTGTGATCATCATAAATAACTAATAAACCTTTATACAGCAATCTTCACTGTTCTCATTTGGATTTGAAAGGGGTGTGCGTTAGAGCATTTGCCTTTAATCCTTACCCCTAACCCGTTTTTCTCTTTCCTCTCTAAACATGTTCTTTGTTCATTGTTAGGTATTTCCCATTTCCAGAACTTTTGACATGCGTTCCATTCATGTCACAGCCGGACGCCGTGCCATTCAAATACAACTTGTATGCGTCCTTGTGCAGCATGGTACAATCCACTTGCGAGGCACTATTACATTTGTTAAAGGTGAGTGATCCTGTGATCATTTCCTGCATTTTCTTTGTCTCAGGACCGGGGGGGAAATCCTTGCATGCGAGGCTCGCCACTTTGTGCAAGTTACATGATCAAATTTATCTTTATTTTGTGGAAGAGCAGATGAAACAGCGAGCCAATCGATATAGTATAGCAGTATAAGGAATATTAAGTGCTGGTATCCAATATGTACGATACTTGCTGTTGCTCTCACACATTCCTCAGGGTGTAGCGTATTAAGGCAAGCAGTTGATCCTCATCGATGTCCCGTCCACCGCGACAGAATCGTTTTGCCTGCTTCCATAGCAGTAATTCAGAATTGTCAATAACATGGGTGTTTGCCATGTCTTTTCCAGCCCCAGAATTTGATGTGCACCGGCACACATAATCCTTTGATCCGATGATTAAAGTTGTGCAATTTCTCCCAATGAGCCTGTCTTTTTAGTCTCCATATTAAATGACGTGTGCTACATTATGTTCACATTTGCACGATAAAATATAATGACCACTATATTCTTATTGTTGTGTTATGTCTTCTGTCTTCTGTATGTCTGTCTGCTCTGTCCCTGTCGTGTTCGAGTCCGAGCCATAGCTCCGTGGTTTTGATTCCGATCCTGTATGAATTTTGGAGTTTTTATATCATGAGCTCGTTTGTGTTTTCCTGAAAATGGGCGTGTCCGACCATTAAATAGCGAAGCCACGCCCAAAACATTGTTTTTATGGGTAGCCCGATTTCAATTTGCATCTTCGTCCTAGGGTTTGTCGAATCTGACAGGGTTTCGATATTTCTTAGCCCAATCGCACCTGCCTAGCCTCCACGGAAGCCTCAATTTTCATTTTAGTCCCAAGTCAATCACAAGGTCAAGACGACAAGTCAATGAACTCTAGAAAATTTCGGAATTTTGACATAAAAACCAGACGAACCGCCCAAACTTTGAGAGCTAGGATACAATATTTTTATGCATTAATCTGAGTTCATTCCCCACCTAAATCTTGAAACCATTTCTCTATCTCGAACACCTTGGCCCGTTCAAGTTTGTTTTACGTGATTTCATCAAATATGGATAATCCAGGAGTGTGAAATTGCTATCCGATATGACGTTATATTGTTCCTGAATCGTTCAGAGGAATTTTGCACCAAATCATAATCCTTGACCGACCTTTAAATTCACAAAGGTCAAAATTTTCAAAGTTCGGAATCGAACCAGGTTTTCACCTTCTTTGACGAACTAACTCCATTAAGCCTATGCACGTATCCTGCTGCCTATTTTAATTGCCACAACATTGGTTTTGGGACCTTTAAACGTTATGCAAAGGTCAAATTTTTAAGTTTGTTGAACGAAACCCGGTTTTCGACATTTTGCCAGCTAATAACCGTCACCGTACCACATCATGTGTATCATTTTATAACTTGTCAAACATTATCACATTGTTCATCCTTTACTTCTGAACAATCTGACATCGTCAGAATACTCGTAACATCGTGTCTTCAGACTTTGTGGTCTTTGCAGACATGACTGTTGTCACCTTGGGGATTCTAGGCCACATGAATGGTGAACTTCAATGGATAATGTCTTTCATTACTTGTGTTTCGTCGCATAATGAAATGCTAACATGTAAGTGCATCCCTGGCAGGCCAGCAATGTTAGCTGGTACAGTAATTGAATGACTCCCCGTCAATAAAGTGGAATAAGTGAGTGTTGCTCCAAAAGCGTACCTCTTATTCTACAGTCGTTTCAATTGTGCTGCTGGGGAAATGAACTGAGAAAATCGATGTTGAGATTGTTGAGAACAACAGGTAATTCTGCATAAATTGAATTCTGGTTATCATGCACCTTTACATTGCGTTGTCAATGTGCACACAATTATTACTTGTTGTCTTTCACACTGCACTTAATATCCCATGTTCTTCAGCGAGCAACAAGCAAGCCCATCCAAGCCTTGTTGCAAAATTGACAAAAGAATATTTGTCAAGGTGCCGCAAGACATAATCTACGGGAAAAGGTTAGCGCTTGCGTGGTCACCACCACATATACCAAAGTGTTATGGCATGGCAAGGCTTCTGGATTTTAAAACGCGATAGAGATGATGATGATCATGAACATACGATGTGATGGTACACCAATGAGGGTGTTCACACTCATGATGACTCGCTGGATCTCGCCCCGGCTGTGAGTCTGTTCTAACTCGATCACTTTACACAATATAATATCTATAAATACAGATTTATTTTGAATAATCTGTCCCATTACATCATCTTTAACCCCCGCTCACCCCCACATTCCCCCACCCCCTTTTCTTGTACTATTTCATCCCACCCTCCTGTTCCTCTCACTCGCTTTTCGATCACCATTGCCTTGACTTATAAAAAGCACTTCCTTTAGTCTGAGGACAATCATTAAGTCCGAGGCTGACTAAAAAGAGCCAATGACAATGTTTCATATTTTCTTTTTATTCAATTTAACCTGCTTAAACTGAGTGAACACTTTGTGTTTATCTTCAAGTTAAGCATGAGACTTAAGACCAACAGACTGAAATAAGAAATATTCATGTTCAGAGAAAGTTCTGTGTAATTCCAGGTACATTTAGTGTGACGAAATGAATATAAAAGAGATTTGTGTAGAATTGCTAATTGTGAGATATCACCGTTCAAGTAATCACCCAAATCACTGAAGAGTTGATTAATGGCTCATCAACACCGATCCCACAAGGCGTATTAAAATAACAAATACACTTTATTATACCAGTAATGAGGCAGTTAACGAGTGAGTTTAAGGCTTTAAAGTAAGCAGAAAATAATTCCAGGTAGTTACATGAGACATTTGAATATGATTGGTAGGACATTATACTTGATTAGCTCACGAACGTATGAAGAGGATGAGGAATAGGCAGACTGTACCGCAGACATGTATGACAATATTCAGAGGATTAGATTCATCTCTCTTCGAAAGTATCCTTCTCTATTTAACTGGCACCATTTATCTCACCTTCTTGTGTGACGCCGGAAACTTGGCCCAATGTTCATGAAACGGCTAGGCTCGATATGTGATGCTCGACTATTAGGGCAGAATCTGCCATGGGTGCGGAGATAGCTCGCTTGATTTTGCAAAGACACCACAGATCTTGAAAGGTCCAACGAATACTGGCAGAGCGATTCCTGTTTTAACTTCACATCAGAGGGACGCACACATTATGAATCACCCTGCCTGTGAAACACCTATGGAAACAGTTTTAGTAAAATTGCGTCGGGATTCAACCCCAGTTAGCAGTTTACAATAGTAGTGTACTAGGTACCTCTATGGCCATCCGTGAGCCCCGATCTGTGGAATATGACATTATCACATTTGTCTGCATATGTAGACATTCCGAAGGATCATTACGTTGCTGCCTGAATCGAGTACAGATGACCTGATCAATGGACTGCCATCCTTTAATAATATTCTTCCGGTACATTCGAGATGATTTTCTTATTTGCCACCCATCACTTCTCCTTCTTGGATTTTCCTTGCATGAACCTTGTACAATTCGATTAAACCCCATTCGTTGCTCACAGAGAAAATGTTGCTTCCCCTTTTTTTCCCGACATGTCCTTTGCCCGTATTTGACAACACACAACTTAAAATTATGCAGTGATCAAGTCCTAATGTCAGGATATCATTGTAGGTTGAGTTAGTTTGGGACCTCAAATAGAGTCACAGTCTGAACAAAATAAAATGTATACATGTATTGAACCATAACCTCGGGCAGACACAACTAATAACAGCTGTTTTAGAGCCGACAACTAATTGTAGTGATACACACAATTGACCATTTATCTCCCTCATAAATGCTACGACGGATATCCTGATTACCAGCTTTTCATGTACACTCTCTGGT
>CM068964.1:13609890-13624681 GCA_035128595.1 Eptatretus atami | reverse complement strand
GACAGACAGACAGACTAACAAAATCGACAAACCAATATACTTGAGAAATGTTCGATTTTGAAAGTAACAAACAGACAGAGAGGGGTAAAAACATAACCACCTTTACCTTCGGTGGCGGAGCTAGGCGCCACCAGGATTTGGAGGATGGAGTGAGGTTTGAGAGTTCAGACTTGAGATTCGAAAGTTGTTGTTTTCTGGCTCTCCTGAGGGTAGATACAGCACTGTTCGAGCTTTATGGAAGGACTGAGATTACCCTCAGTTGGGTTTGCTCTCCATGAGGCAAAGGCAAGTTGTTTCAGGACAACTGCCTCGCCACAAGCTTCAGTTAACCAAGGGCGGGAGGAAGGGGAGGACAACTGAAGACGAGAGGGGATAAATCTGTGTATGAGGGAGAGCAAGTTTCTTTGAAAGAATTCCCAGGATGAGTTGATGTCTGAGGAAGTAGAGATGGGAAACCAGTCTAGAAGTTTGACGGATGCTTGAAGACCCTGCCAGTCGGTCTGAGTGAAATGCCAGACTCGACGGTGCTGAGGTGGTTCTCTAATAATAGCCAGAGAGATGTTTACTTTCACAAGCACGTGGTCAGATGAACCGATTGGAGCGGAGAAAGAACAACAGATCTTCTCAGGGAAATTTGTCAAAATCAGATCCAGAAGAGATGGAGTACCGTCGGTTGAGATCCTGGTTGGGAAGTTGACAGATTGAGTCAGTCCCATTGAGTCACAGAAAGCTTTTGCTGAAGTGCCATGGCAGGTGAGAGAGGTACCCACACCCAGCCAACTGGCATGATGACAATTGGTCACCTTTGTTCAGAACTCGAGTTCGTGTGTCGGACAAATACACTTTCAAAATATTTATTTGTTTGATGGACTATTACCACCCATGGTGCAGAGGTATTGCGCACGTATATTACCTCGTTCGACTCCTGACTCGATGATAAACTGTCGGCTTGGTTCTTTGCAAGTGGGATGTTGAAAGACGTTAAATGGGCGTTAAGCCAGGTGTCCCATCTGCTAGCATTATTTGGAAGACATGAAAGAATCCATGGTGTCTTTCGAGAAGGGGAGGAAAGCCAGTTATTATTACGTGAAAGACTTGGGACAACAACGTTCACCGGCCAAGCCCATGAGGTGGGAATAGTTGGGAGCTGTTAAAGTAGTAGTAGTAGTAGTAGTAGTAGTAGTAATAGTAGTATTATTATTAGTAGTAGTAGTCGTAGTAACCAAACTTTTGTTTGGTGGGATAAATTAGCAGTGCCTCATGGTGTTGTGGAACGAGACTTTTGATCCTGAAAGTGTCACCGAATGAGCGTCAACGACCCGCTTGACCGTTCCATTATTTTGTGTATACTGTACCTGGTTTCAGATTCAAAGGTTACCTATCTGTCACAGTAGTCGAATGCGAGCTTACCCGAAAGAAAACTGCGAGGATGCTCACATTGAAGCCATTCCTGTAAGGGGCCTTTGGACCATTTCGCAGGGGGCTTTGGAGGCCCCAGCCCATTTTCAGTCTCACTGACAGGTGGCAGGTAACAACGCAGTCTTTGTTCCCACACTGCGCAACATGGCAGAAACAACAGATCCCGAGGGCATCCGACCGTGAAACTCAAGGAACTGAACAAAACGAGTCTCACATCCTCAAGATCGACTCAAGATCTTCCCAGCAAAGAGGTATAATGTAACCACCTGGATCATATAGTCAAACATCTTACAGCTGCGAACCTGCGACCAAGCAACCACCGGCAGGTCCAAGTGTCCAAAACAGCCCGAGAGTTCATGATTAACCCCTCTTGGGAAAACCCGCATCCTCACGCCGCCTCCACAAAGGTGTACGAGGCCCTCGAGAGAAAGGAAGCGATTACCTAGCCTCGTGATCCGATCATGCACCTGAAGAACAACCATCGCACAGTCACGTGGTTGGCCGAAGGTGTCGTTGACCACCGGTACGAAGCCGGTGGGTTAACGTTAACTACGGTCGGCACGGACAGTCGCGCGAGCATTTCCCGGGCTTTCCGAGCAACCCGGAGTGAAGGGGTGAGTTTCCCCCTCCTCCTCGTCTCGATTCGCTCTCCTCGTCACTCCCGCTGCAGCCCCTCCCGCGGCGGTGAGCGAACGAGGAGAGCGGGGCGCTATGGAGGCCGCGGGCTCGGGCCGACGCTCACCTTCTCTAACCGGTCGGTCTATCACTCGACATTTCATTCGTCCCACACCCCGGGGAGAGCGGTTGCTGAAAGGAGGACGGATAAAGAGCGCGAAAATAAAGTGAAGAGCGAACGCGCGAGAAATAAGCATCATCAGGGGGGAGAGAGAGAGAGGGAGAGGGCGGGAGAGAGGGATCG
Organism: Eptatretus atami; assembly: GCA_035128595.1. NCBI lineage: Eukaryota > Metazoa > Chordata > Myxini > Myxiniformes > Myxinidae > Eptatretus > Eptatretus atami. Next base: position 13,622,343 of record CM068964.1, on the reverse strand, counting down.
CGCGGGGCGCTCATCCACCAATCCGTGCACGCGCGGCCCCATCGCTCGCGATCCCATCGCACCGCCATCCTCATCGACACGTCGATATCCCCTGTAACTCTGCCCGCGATCATAATCTTGTTAATTCCACTCTTATCCATCGCCATCTCTTCATTCCGCAAAGCCTCGATACACAATATGCCATGAACCGTCTTCATCGTCCTCTTCTCGCTTCGTCATCGGTCCCTTGTGACCCCCTACCTCCCGCCTCAATCTTCCTCCCTCCCTCACCCCTCCAATCCCTCGAATCCAGCCCTCCGTGCCTCCTCTCCTTCTCTAGTGTTTCCCGTTGCTCGCTGAGAGCCGTTCGCTCCTCACCACCCGCTCTCCCGGACCCCGCAGCCTCCATCCCGCTCGAGGAGCCCACCGCCTGGCTCGGTGCCCCGGGGGACTCGAGTCCGCTGTTGGCGACTTCCGGTGCGTTGTCCGCTCCGTCCAAGCGGACCATGCTGTCGGTGCACGAGGCGGCGCGGGTTTACCACACGAGCTACGTGCGCAACTCTCGCGCCATCGGCGTCCTCTGGGCCATCTTCACCATCTGCTTCGCCATCATCTGCGTGGTGTGCCTGGTGCAGCCTTACTGGATCGGAGACAGCGCGGACACCGCGCAGGCTGGATACTTCGGTCTGTTCCGGCACTGTGTGGGAAGCGGCCATAGTTCCCGAGAGATCTCCTGCCGTGGCTCGTTCGTCGACTTCTCGTCCATCCCGTCAGGCGCCTTCAAAGCCGCGTCGTTTTTCGTGGGAGCGTCCATGGCGCTCGTCATGACGTGCATACTGTGCTTCGCTCTCTTCTTCTTTTGTAACATAGCCACGGTGTACAAGATCTGTGCGTGGATGCAGCTGTGCTCGGGTCAGTTGTGTGCGACTGTGTGCTCTTTCTCGTCGTGCACCTCGAATGTGATTTGACATTACCTTCGTATCTAGGGGGAGGGGCGCTCTTCCAGCTACGTCATAGACCTGGGTCACGTGCTAGTGATGTGTCACACCACGTTCAGTGGTCGCACACACTGCACATTCATCATAAATGTAAACTTACTCGCCCTGTTACCTGCGGTCCCATGCATGCATACACTTGTGTCTGTAATAATGCTGCAAAAGTAATCATAATAATAAAAATTATTATTATCATATTCATTCATCTTCGTTGGAACCACGCTGGTGCATGAAGCTTTGATGAGCTCAAGGCAATAGCCTGGTGTTGGCTCAGTGGTTGGGGTGGTGGCTTGGGATCCTAGGGTCCTGAGTTCAAGCCCCGTCGGCTGCTGAATTAATACACCAGGGGGTTGACTCAGCCCGTCATCCTTCCGAGGTCGGCGAAATGAGTACCAGTTCCAGTGTGTGTACTGGTAGAGGGGCACTGCATCAGCGACACAGTCACGCTTCAAGAAATGATAGCTACCCCGGCAGCTAAGCTGCCATACGACCACCACCACCAGCTCAAGGCGCTTAAAAACCACCAGAAATGCCAATGGCACCGCTCGCTAGGAAGGGGCACAACATAACATCCTTCACTCCGCAGGAGTTTAACATTTGGTCACAACCTCGTCTGTGAATAGCAGCTCCATCTGAACCAATAGAGCCCTCAAATAGCAACCATAAAGTCGATACATATGAACCCATTGGGTCCATCAATATGAGCCAATAAAGTCCAGAAATAGTGTCTACAAAGTCCATAAATATGAACATATTTTGTATTTTTATTTTGATGTACCATACTCTTGGTGGTGGTCGTATGGCAGCTTAGCTGCCGGGGTAGCTATCATTTCTTGAAGCGCGACTGTGTCGCTGATGCAGTGCCCTCTACCAGTACACACACTGAACTGGTACTTATTTCGCCGACCTCGGAAGGATGACAGGCTGGTCAACCCCCTGGTGTATTAATTCAGCGGCCGACGGGGCTTGAACTCAGGACCCTAGGATCCCAAGCCACCACCCTAACCACTGAGCCAACACCAGGCTTACCATAGTCTTGACACAGCATCGGTGTTGCCGAAGCAGTTTCTTGGCAAGGGTTATACTGGGTGGTTTGCCATTGCCTTCCCAGCCTTGTTTGTCTGTGTTCTATCCTTTTAAATGCTGAGTGTCAAGCAACGAAGCAGCACGGACTTTGGTATGACTCGGCTGGGGCTTGAACCACTGACCTCCCAGACTCAGAGCGGACGCTTCACACCATGCCGGCCATAAGTTCCATAAATATAAACCAATAGAGTCCATAAATTGAAGCCATTAATTTAGTAAGTATAAACAAAAGTAAATCATAAATTGCGGCCATCATGCCCATATGTCAGAACCAATATAATTCATAACAAGAAAAGAGCAATCAGAGATTACAGACCCTCGCCAGGACTTATTTTGTGTGGTGTTTGTGTAGTTTTGTGTGGTGTATTTTGTGTGGCGTTTGTGTACTGGTGTGTTAATGTATTAATAAAGACAAGCCGGTAGGCGACATGGCGCTCGTTCTAGATGGAAGCTGGCTGACGCGACTAGCCGATATTCATGTACATGCTATCAATCAATTTAGCACAATAAATAGATTATCACAGCCCTCTTAGTTTGCGCCCAGAAACCCGCCTTGTGAATTTCAGGCATGTTTCCAAAGAGACTCTAACAAATGGCAGCCCTGGTAATTCCATTTGTCTATTCGCTAAATATTTTATTTTTTTATATGATGCTGTAAGACATTCTCCTTAGGCACAAAAAAAATAGGTTCCTCTGAGGTCCAGTTTCGGAGGTATTGATTTTTTTGTACAGTCCACAATAAGTGTACGATGTACGATAAAGTATTTTAGCTGTTGCTAAGCAACGGAGGTGTGCATAGCAACCATTCATTTTGGTGTACATGCTAGCCACATTGTACACATTTCACCCAAGTTTCATCAAATCAGACTCTTTCTCTTAGAGATATTCGCAATTAGGCCTTAGTTATTTTATAACTTGGTTTACGCAGTTCTTCAGCTAAAATGTAGGGTCGGTAGGTCGAAATATAAATATAAATATAATTTCAATTTTAGAATTATATATTTTTATGATTTTTTTTCGGATGTTCCATGGAAAAGACAAGGGTAGGTGGGGGGGGGGGATATAAATCCCGGACCAGGAGGACTAAGAAAACATTGAAGATGGAAAACCATTCAAATGCAGGATGCCATTGTTCACTGTATCATCTGATTGAAAAACAATAAAGAAGGATTAAAACTTGTTTTTACAATATAGTCTGGCATGTTTTTCTTGAAAACCTGTTGGATCATCAAACAAATGGAAACAATGCTGAGAAAATTACTGTCCAAGTCGTAGATGTGTGCGTGCACACCAGTGCATAGTGCTTGATATGATTAAAAAAGGTGTCTACTCGGAGTCAACACGCTCAAAACGGTCAATCAGAGCCATAACCAGCTTAGTTTTCAGTGGGCATCTGATCGTACCGTCTCCCCATCCCCATGAGCACATCAAAGGCTGATTTCTGGTCCGTTGAAGGCTGAATATCAGCATCTCGCAGGGAAACTTTGACGTACTTGGCACCGAAATCTTTCAATACGAACAGCGGTGTGCAACTTTCGTTGGAAACAAATCGGCACGATCGAGAGTAGCGTGCGAATCATCCCTGCTGCTGCACTGAATTGATGCAATAGTTCGGCCAGAATATTCGTCGTCAAGATGTTGCGTGATTAAATCACCAATACAGTCACTCGAATTTTATACCGCTGACATACTTCTTAACAACTCATGGCTCGCAGACTTCCTCTCCTGTCGCAGTCACCATGTGGCCCTAAATGGAGTTCTTTCATCCCTCTTCCTGTCCAGGCTGGAGTTCCTCAAGGTAGCGTTCTGGGCCCTGTTCTTTTTCTGGTTTTCATCAATGATCTCTCCGACTCTGGAAAATCCTCTATATCTGTTTGCTGATGACTCCACTCTCTGCCGTACCATCTGTCATCCCTCAGACCGCATGCAGCAGCTTATTCACTCACGGCAGATCTGGATAAAATCACAAACTGGTCCAACACGTGGAACATGTCTTTCAATCCAGACAAATCTCACACTCTCACTATGTCTCTTCGAAAGGACCATTTAGAAAATCCCCACCATCCACTTTCTCAACAATCCTCTGGAAGAAGTCCTTTCTTTCAAGCTTCTGGTCTCACTATCCGCCATGACCTTTCCTGGGAAAGCCACATTTCCAACCTCGCCTCCAAAGCCAGTCGCCGACTGGGAATCCTCCATCGTGTAGTCCTTCCTCGGCCCACCTGAGCTCCTGACCACTTACAAAGCTTTTGTCCGCAGCCTGATGGAGTACTGCTCTCCCACCTGGGCTGGTGCTCCTGCCTCCACCTTTCTCGGCTTCATGCTGTAGAAACCAAGGCATTTCGGATCATTGGCATCACCCGCAATGAGGCTGAGTCTTTGGGCCTCTCACTCAATCACCGCAGGTTGGTTGGTGGTCTTTCTGTCTTCTACCGTCTCCTCTCCGCCTCGCCCCCCCCCAGCTCTCTCTGCGATTTGTCCCCACCACATTTCCGCAGGGCGCTCAAGGTCCGCCAACAACCCCCTTCTGGTAAAACTACCAAAATCACGAATCACTGCTCACCTTCACTCTTTCGTTCTCTTTTTTTTCCCGCCTTTGGAATAAACTCCCTCACTCTATTCATTCCCATTCTTCCCTTCAGGCTTCAAAACAGCTGTTCACCACCACCTCTTATCATCCCCCATCCAAATCCTCGATCTTTTCTACCCCGATAATCCACCCAACCCTCCTTCAAATTCCCTGCTTTCCTTCCTGAAAGTCCCTGTAATGTCCATCTTCTATCCCCATGTTCCCCGTCCCATCCCTCTCCCTTCCACAGATCTCCTAATGTCTCTGTTCCCCACTGTTTTGTCCTTCCCTCTCTCCTCTCTTGTCTCATGTCCCCCATGATGTGCGTTGTGTGTTAGCTCTCACACGAGCCTCGACAAGGTATACAAAAAAACAAAAAAAAAACAAAAAAACAATCACTTTCGCCCCAGAAACAAACAACAGTCAATCTGAACCACGCAGGCCACTGCTCAGACGCCATGACCGAAGACCACTGCGCAGCTCGGTTAAAGGTGACTCGGCATTTTGTGGCGCGCACACGAAATTATATTTTGAAAATAAATGCCTACGTTTACATTTCGGGTTTTGAAACTTTTGCACTTCGGCGGAAAATGTATAAATATAAAAGGCTAAAAATGTGTTTTATATTTATATTTCATTTCGGCAAATATACCGTCGGCGGATCCGTAAACCAAGTTATAAAATAACTAAGGCCTTAACCGTTTCTGAAATGTTCGACATGTACTCGCCCAAAACCTATCTCCTCCTACAAATATTTGTTGTTAGGGCTGCAAATTGGCATGAAGGGAGCTAGATAGATTGCGCACAGAACTCTAAGCTTCGATTTTTCGATTTTTTTTGATTTTTTTTCGATTTTTTGACCACTTTAAAGGGCCTTTGCTATGCCGTTGCTAGGGCCCGGGTCCCATATTCGAAAGCACACGATTCCAAGAAATATTGGTCCTACCTACCAAATTTCATTGGAATCGGTTGAGTGGGTTTAGCCCCTAGGCTTGACCAAAGTTTCGTGGACAGACAGACAGATGGAAATGTCCAGAATAGGGGTGCTCTAAGAGCAGCCAACAAACAGACCCAAACGCAATAACCTCTCCTTCGGCGAGGGTAAATATCAGCCATAAAGTCCATGTACATGAACCAATGTGGTAATCTGTGGTTATCAGTCAAACATCACAGTTCATTCGAATTAATTCAAAGCCCAGGGTGTTGCAGGTAGGGCATATCGCTTGACAATCTGACATGTAGCTGAACGTTTGGTTTCTCAATGGATTTTGGTAGGGGAGGGTGGTTCAAACTATCAGGTGACTTTTTCGGAAATGCCCAGGTATCACGTGATCAATGACATCATCAAATGTTAAAAATCAGAACAAAATTATTTATAACTTTGCACTGGCAAGCTATTTTGAAATAAGAATAACATATTTAGACTCATTTTTCAACAAGCTTTCATTTGATATGCAGTTTTAGTCGGCTTGCTGACATCAGCATTTTTGTGTTTTGACGTCATCACAACTGTGGATTTCAGAGAGAGGGTTTTTTTGCCTGAACCATTGTTTTTTTTTACCAAAAAAAGAAGAAAAGATGTGATAACAATTCTCACACAAAACAACGACTAAAAACAATTTTTAACAGCCAGTAATTTGGCATTGAGGCCTGGTGTTGGCTTAATGGTTATGGTGGTGGGCTTGGGATCCGAGGATCCTGAGTTCAGATCCTGCTTTGCTGTTGAATTAATACCAGGTGGGGTTGCTTCTGCCTGTCATCCTTCCACGGTCGGCAAAATGAGTGCCAGCTTGCTGATATCCTGCGTTGGAGTGGTGATCCTTCCAGGATTGTGCCCAATAGCCAATGAGACTGCTTAAGCAGCACCAACGCTCTGCACAGAGTATGGTCCCAATGGATGGATGGAATTTGGTATTCATAATTGCCTTATATTTAAAATGGTTGCAAAATTTCAAGATGATAGCTGTCTCATGATTATTAAAATGAATTGAAACATAATGGTTGAAAATGGAGCATATATTGGAAATCATAAACACCCTTTTTGTTTTTATTGTTAACCTGTGAAAACATGAGAGTATTTTCTAAATCATGTTTGTTTACACTTTATAATGAACGTTGTTAAATACTAAATAGCTATGTGACCATATCCTGGACAAAATGGTTGAAACAGGGTTTGATTCGTATCGTGCGTTGTCCCAGCGCCTGTCACTGTCTCTTTACTACCATTGTTATTGTCAATTGATGAATGACGTGAAGTTACATTTGTAAATTCCTTGTGACTTAGAGACTGGTTCTGCGACCAAAATTCGTGGTATTTGAGAACATCATTGTATGACACAGCATGTCCGAGACCATGAAGATTTTTGACCTGCCTCTTTCCTTCCAGTTAATCGATGCATAGTGAGACCCAGCATGGCTTGTTTTGCATTCTCCTGGAGTGAGATAAGAGACTCCCAGTCTCAGGCAATTGATCATATCTTGGTGGCTATGTTGCTTGACTCTGTCTTAGCATAACCATGTTCATTAAGACTGAAGTTCACATCCATCATTGTACAGATAACGTTGTATAGCACGGGAGTTGGACCATTCTCAAAGCTTTCCATTTATGAATCAGCAAATAGTGGAGGAGGTTTATAGGTACATTGCTTTACCTTTGTTTTGATAAAGTTCGCAATTGACCGAACAAAATCTTCATCCCTTAGACAATGTATGTCTTCATTCCTAAGACATCCCTTAGATATCTTCATCCCTTCGACAAATAGGTACATTGCTTTACCTTTGTTTTGATAAAGTTCACAAATGACTGAACAAAATCTTCATCCCTTAGACAATGTATGTCTTCATTCCTAAGACATCCCTTAGATATCTTCATCCCTTCGACAAGTCCATGGCTGTATGGACATGTGGCTCGTTTTCCTGACGCTGATCCTGCTCACCAGATTCTCTCAGCGAGGGAGCCTTGTGAGTGGAGGAGGCCAATGGGCTGACCACGTGCCTCGTGGTTGCAGCAGATTGATCAGCATCTCAAGAAGATGGGGATGGGCCAGGCATCTGCCTGGAGGATGGCCAGACGGAGGCCCCTGGGGTACCGGCGGAAAGTGAACGCAGCGACGCGCTGCTCCGGCGCATGCTTCCATACCTGACCTGACCTGACCTTAGACAATAACCTTTCAATGTAGCAATGCTGTATTTACATGGATTCATAGAAGAAGAGTGAACAGTGACATATTTGTCAGCAGGAAAAAAATCAATTTAATCTCCGAATTCTTCCACAAGCTTTCTTTACAAAGTTGCAGTCAATGTCACCATAGGATCGATACAATTTTCCTCACTATACATGTCAACATCACCAAGTAAGTGATGGAGTAAGAAAGCTTCTTTCTTCCGAATAATCCTTATTTGTACTGCTCGAAAAAAGTCTGACAAAAAAATGTCCTCTTTTCTTTGTTTCATTTCGTCATGTGGTTGATCTTCAATGGTTCTTGGTGGATGAATTGCGAATTTTATGTCGCAGGATTTGTGATTCTGCTTCATGGAATCTGTTATTCGGATTGGCAATGAATATCTTCTGCCTTTCGAGAAGTCTTGACTTCGAATTCCGCTGCTCACATCGACCGAGATCAGACTGATCGTACGACTTAGAATCGGTTACCCCGCACATAGCCAATGTTACCTGACACACAAAGTTGTATTTGTACCCAGATTTTGGAGTTTGTAACTTAAAAGATGTGGTCGTGCATAAGGAACAAAGAAATATACAGTAGTTGATTATAATAATACAGTCCATTCCTCAACAAAATGCAAACCATCGTTAACATTTACAAAATTACAATAACCAACGGATATAAACTTGAGAAAACCAACATTTAGAGTTTGGTGATATTGTTAGAATCTACAGGTGGAAATATCATTTTGCCAAAGGTTATACCCGAAGATGGACAGGTGAGCTTTTTAAAATCATTGATGTGCTGGACACAGTTCCTTTGACTTGTAAATTGTATGACATGAATGGAGAAAAAAAATCTTGGGTTCAATTTATATTCAGGAATTACAGAAAACAAAGTTGGTAAAAGATGAAGAAAAGAAAAAAATGATGTAATTATAGTTTAAATAAATTTTAAAAAATTATGAAATATGCTGCACCCCTTTATACATGTCACACCCACACACCACAAGCCACACTGACATGCTACACCCATATGACACATCCACACACACACCCCTTGTGTGCCCCCACCTTTGCCCCCTCCCAATTTTTTTCCACCCCCACCTTTCACCCACCCCTTCCCCACACACATATTGGGAGAGGAGGGAGTGGGGAAGGGAAGGGGTGAGTCGTTGGTGAGGATGCATGCCCCCTTTCTTCCCCTTACAACTTCATCTTCCCCCCTCTCACCTCCTTCGCAATCCCCCCTTACCCTCCCACCCTCATCCTTTCCCTGTAATTGAGAATTAACGAATTGAAAACAAAACAAACATTATTAAAACTAAAGTAAGCATACATGTTACAACTACACATTAAGATAGAAGGTTTTATCTTCCTCCCAGTATTTAACCTTTCCCAGTTCACAGCATGGCTTACTTCACCAACATCATGCTTTTGGTCCTGTTTTAAAAATGAAAGCAGGCTAATTGGTCTGTAGTCGCAGGGATCTGTTTTTGCACCTTTTTTATGCATAGCGGTAATGTTTGTTGATTTCCAAGAGGATAGCAGATGACCTTGAGCAAATGAGAGGGTGAATAGAACAGACTGAGAGTGAGCAAGAGCAGAGGAGCAGGTTTTTAGGACACGTGGGCTGATGCCGTCTGGACCGGTTGCAGAGTCAGAGTCGAGGTTTGACAGCAAACTCTCCACCTTGTCAGGAGAAAAGGACATCGAGTCCAGGAACAGCTGGGTGCAACTGGGTAAGGTGGGAACAGAAGGCAATGGGTTTGTGACATCAGATGTCAAAGCAAACAGAGAGTTGAGGCATTCAGCTTTTTCACGGGCAGTCAGCTGTGCAGCCATTTGAGGTAAGGGAGGGGATGGAGGGGGAACATACCCCAGAAACAGACTTAACCAGATGCCACCAGGATTTGGAGGAGGGAGACAGGTTTGAGAGTTCAGTTTGAGATTAGAAAGATGTTGTTTCCTGGCTCTCCCAAGGGTAGACACACATTTGTTACGACCTTTGTGGAAGGAACTGAGATTGCCTTCAGTTGGATTTGCCTTTCATGAGGCGAAGGCAAATTGTTTCTGGGCAACTGCCTCGCCACAAGCTTCAGTGTACTGTAGGTGGGAGGAAGGGTATGACAACTGAAGACGAGATGGGATAAATCTGTGCATGAGAGAGCAAGTTTCCTTGAAAAAATTCCCAGGATGAGTTGATGTCAGGGAGAGTAGAAATGGGAGACCAGTGTAGAAGTTTGATGGCTGCTTAAAGTCCCTGCCAGTCGGTCGAAGTGAAATGCCAGACTCGACGGCGCTGAGTTGGTTCTCTGAGAATGACCAGAGAGACGTCTACTTTAACAAGCATATGGTCAGATGAACCAAATGGAGCAGAAGAAGAACAGCAGACATTTGCAGCAAAATTGGTCATAACCAAATCCAGAAGAGATGGAGTACCATTGACTGAGATCCAGGTCAGGGAGTTAACAGATTGTGTAAGTCCTGAAGAGTCACAGAGGTCCTTTGCTGAAGTACCATGACAGGTGAGATAAGTACTTACAATTAACCAACTGGCATGATGACAATTGAAATTGCCACTTCTGAGGAAGAGAAAGTTGATCCATGTTGTCGGTGAGCGAGATGTTAATGGTGTCATCACCTAATTAATTAATGTAAAGATGGTAAGAAATGATAATATTGTCTGGGGTGATACACTCCTTGGGGTTTTCCTTCTCTTTAGTGTACGTAGGTTGTTCGTGGTGCCGAACCCAGCGCGTTCTCCAATGACTGCAATCCAAGCTTTGAGCTTCACGAGTCTGAACGAACGTACCTGTCGGCCACCACTCGATTGGATCTTTGTCAGTTTATGACTTCTGAGTGACGTTACAGTGACCACAGTAACAGCATAACGTTTTTGAAACTTGTATTTCAAATAAACAGTTACAAAGTCAAATGAGGAAGTTCACCATTACATACAATGTCCAACTATTTTTTTGGACATTGTACAAATATCACATTACATACAATGTGATATTTTGTGAGGATGGTCAAATAGTCCTTTCCTTTTCTCCCATTCACTTACATGTAAAATTGCGAGTGGGAAAAGAGGAGGATGGTCAGAAACTTGTCTCCTTTTCCCCTTTTTCCCCCACCTTTACATGTAAAATTGGGAGGGGGGTATGTCCCACAACTCTCATTTTCCTACTCATCATGGAGCCACCGAAGTCTTTTGCTGAAATGCCATGGCTGGTAAGAAAGATACCAACATCCAGCTAATTTGCATGGTGACAACTTAAATCATCACATATAAGGAGGAGAGAGTTGGGACGAGTGGTTAGAAGTTGGTCCATGTTGTCTGAGAGACAGAGATGTAGATATGGTCATCACTGTTTGGAGGATGGTACAACACACGGACAAAGAAGAGGTGGGAATGGAGAGGAAGTGGGAGCCAACGTAACTCCTGGGGGTTTGAAGGTGTAAGATCAGTAAAAGAGCAGTGATACATTCAGCTAATGACGTAAAGTACAACTCCACCACCAGGGTGGGGTTCAGACCGATCAAATCGGAGGAGAAATAGCCAGGGAGAGGCACTAAGGAGTTAGGGATGTCCTGTGGGAGGAAGGATTCTGTTAAACAGATGATGTCCGGTTTATCAGCAATGAAGAACTGGATTGAGAGATTTTTCAGGTTGGAGTGGAGACCTCGGATGTTTGAGGTCCACACAGTTTAGGGACATGGGAGGAGGCGTTGGGAGGGTGTGTGATTGGGAGAGTGGGGTGGGAGAGGCCTTGCGGTGGTCGAGTGAGGGTGAGGCTTTGATGGAGCAGGGTCAGGGGGATGGTTTGAGTGGGTGGGTGAGGGGACATGTAGTAGAGGGATGCTGATTCCAAATTCCCACATTTGACAAAGAGAGATATAGATCATGGGATGGGTGGGAAGAATATTTGTTCAAGGCACGTATAAAGGTGGTACTGTCAGTGTGTCAGTGTTGGTAGGGCAAGTGCTTAGCTGACAGACTGTTTGCGAAGAAGAAGAGCAATAGATCCTGTTGAAGAAGAAGAAGAAAAAGAACATGGGTACTCCTGACAAAGAAATCAGGAAAGTGAAGCATTTTAAAATGTTTTTCATATGCTTTTAAAGGAAGAAGCATTTATATTTATTAACGAGCTGAAGTACTTGGCATTACCCGGGAAAATTAAATGAAATATGTATTTAAATATTTCCTGCATGACAAATTGGGGAATGTTGGCCTTATGGCTTCATATGAATTACCAATCTTGGGCATTTCAAAATGCGATGGGACCATTTTCCCTTCTTTTAACTTATTTTTATAAATTGTATTTTTAAATACAACAAATCATGACAACCTCAACACACAATTTTCACAAAACAGATTACTCGATCGCTCCCGGAAGAAAAAAAATGCAGGCAGTGTATATGCACAAGACCCGATCAAGGATTGAAGGGCAATTATCTGATTTTAATGTTTTTTTTTAAAAATCAATTTTTTTTTTTATCCAAACATAGCCCTTGACCTTCTTCGGGATGATAGAGGAGGTCGTGCAAAGTTTGGTTGCATTTCTTCCTGCAGGTTTCGAATGCATAAATGAACAAACAAACGCACAAACAAACTTTCTTCTTTATATATTGGATGAATATTCAGCTTGGAATTTGAG
>CM068964.1:13593819-13609880 GCA_035128595.1 Eptatretus atami | reverse complement strand
GAAGTACAGGCAGAAGGAAACTCAAGTAGAATGAGATCGTTGGAGTGAAAAAATTAAGGTTTTATTGTTTGTTTTTATTTTTTTGAAGTGAGGAGGGGAAATAGGATAATGTTGAGGAGGTACAAATTACATTCTTTGGGGAGAAAGAAGCAAAACAAGGGACAAGGTGACAAAAGGGACACATCATTTTCATAGCGGCGATCCGAGGAGTTGGCTTTGAACAACACGAAAACAAATTTGACAAATACAGCACAGCGAGGTGTGATTTAACACAGGAAATTTGACGTAAACACAAACAGCAACACAGGATTGAAGATATAATAGAAAAACACAATGAACCCGCTTTGGAAAAATTTGCTTTAATGAGGTTGTAGCGGCAGCTGCAGATTCGACCGACACATGGAAGATCCCTAAACCGGAAGGGCTACTGAAGTATGTGTTCTCAATTATAAGCAAGATACCAACAGTACCACACACTTGCCTGCACTGTAAGGGTTTGGATGGTACATTTGTGTAGTATTGTTACGTAGTTGACACATTTGTCATCTGCCCCAGTGAGGTGGTTAACACCATCCATGAGGCTATTGGAAAAAAAATTCCTTCCATCAGATTCACCTACGAAGAGGAACAGAATGGACATCTCTCTTTCCTGTATGCCATCGTGACAAGGGGTTCTAAATGAGGTTTGATCATTGCAGTTTACAGGAAGCCCACTCACACCGACTGTTACCTGGAGTTTGACTCTAGTCATTCCATGGACCACAAATGAGCTGTGATGTACACCCTTCTAAAAAGTGCACACAATTTACCATCAACATTCAAAGATAGGAGAGAGGTAAAACATCTTCAGAGCATCTTGAAGGCCAATGGCTTCCCTGACAGACTGTTACCTAAAAGGGAAGCAATCTTGGTGGCCTCAAAAAACAGGGCTGAATCACAGCAACAACCAAAAGTTTTTTGTGTTCTGCTTTTTGCGCCAGGTGTGTCACAAAGGATTGGCAGAGTGTTGAAATCAGCAGGTGTGAGAGTAAGTTTGCAAACTTGTATTTACCACTTGGGAGGCATTGATGTAGGACAAGCTGCCCAGGAATGACTGGGCAGGGGTGTTATACATGGTTCCCTGTGGGTGCGGGAGACGGGAAGAGCTTGAGGCCAACGTATCACTGAACATTGCAAGGCCTTCAAATGTAATTATCCAAAGGAGATCTGCTGTTGCCAAACATGGGCTGAAAGCTGGCTGTGTTCCTCTATGGGACAGCATCAGCATTTTGGGTGCGACCCTGAATAAAGCCAGACGACGGATTTTGGAGGCATGGCATGCAGAGGAAACAGTTACATCGCTCAAGGAGGAGGTTGTGGATTTGTCATGAGCGTTCAGTCCACTCATGTGTAAACAAACCACTGATACTCCATCGGAATATAACTGAATATAATGTATTATCTAGTTTGGATTTACATTGTTACATCATATTCGTACTCACCCCCTCCTTAACCAGCTTCGGCTGGATGTTGGGAAGTGCAAGGATGAAAGGGTAGCTGAGGAGTTTGCAAACAGGTTGAGTGGGATCTAAGGGATCTGGGTGTTTCAGGGTATCCTGAAAACCTGGTGTTGGCTTAATGGTTAAGGTGGCTGGCTTAAGATCTTTGGGTCTTGAGTTTGAGCCCCTGTCAACCTGTTAAATAACACCAGGTGGGGTTGACTCAGTTTGCCATCCTTCCGAGGTCAGCAAAATGAGTACCAGCTTATTGGAAACAGAGGGCACCACTTATTGGAAGCGGAGGGCACTGCATCAGAGGCACAGCCACGCTCCCAGCAATGATGCAACCAGCAGCCACAGGCTGCATACAAAATAACAAAGGAGATCCTGAAGACTTGTGGACTGCCTTCAAGATTACCGTCCTTGATGTTGCCGGTGGGTGTCTTGGAACCCACCTCAGGCGAAGAAGAACTTTGTCTCCCAAGAGACACTGGATACACTTGACCAGAGTCGCAGGGCTAGGCTTAATGGCAGAGCTGACCTGTTCAGGGAGCTGAGGCGTAAAACCGTATGTGTGTTGAGGGCGGACAAGGGGGCCTATGTGCGAGGAATCTGTGAAGGTTTAGAGCATCACTTGTGGTGAAGTGATTCTCATCCTGCTGACAGAGGAATCAGTGCATTGCTTCCTTCAAGCCCGTCCCTCGGTGTACTGCAGTTAGAGCGGAGGGTGGTGAGCTCAGGCCCTGACAGAGGAGTCTGAAGTGAAGGACTGCTGGGCCGGTTCCTTTGAGTGGCTTTACCAGGCTGACCCACCAGCTGTTGAGTTGGATGTCAGGGGTGTTACTATCACTATTGCTGACCCTCAAATCAACTGTGAACCACCTTTGCTTGTGGAAACACGGGCTGCAGTGAACTAGTGAAAGGGGGAAAAGCTCCGGGGAACTGTGGCACCCATGCTGAACTTCTGAAGGCTGGTGGAAAAGCTGTACTCCGTGTCGCTGCATGCAGTTCTATGCCCTGTTTGGAGCAGAGGCATCATCCCAACTGACTGGAAGAGAGGCCTTGCTGTCCCTCTAGAAAGGGAAGAGTGATCGCCAGGACTGCAACAACTATCGAAGGGTGATGCTGCTCTCAGTGCAGAGCAAGATCTTTGCTCAGATAATTATTGATAGGGTTCACCACCATCTACGTGAGCTCACCAGATAATCAGTGACGGATCCTTGTGTGTGGAGGAGGCGAATGGGCTGACCATATGCCTCGTGGTTGCAGCAGGTTGATTGGCATCTCAAGTAGATGGGGATGGACCAGGCACTGACTGCATGGGGGATGGCCAGATGGAAGCTCCTAGAGTATTGGCAGAAAGTGGACGTGGCCACGCGTTGCTCCGGCTTCCATAACTGACCTGACCTGACCTGATATATATATATATATATATTATATCGCCAATAAGCCCTTTTTATTAATGTTTGCATTTGAACTGTTGTTGAGCGAATCTGAATGTAGAACCAATTGCAATCATCACAGTGCTGTAATGGTTAAAACACCGTTTAACAGACTGTAAAAGATTTCTGTTGCATTGGGTTCTGCTTGTTTGTGTTCCAGCGGCTTGCCTCATTCTGGGCTGTATTATCTTCCCGGACGGCTGGGATTCGGAAGCTGTGCGCGAGTTATGCGGGGAACAAGCAGATAAGTATTCCCTTGGCGCATGTTCGGTGCGCTGGGCTTATATTTTGGCAATCATCGGAATACTGGATGCCCTCATCCTCTCGTTCCTTGCATTTGTGCTGGGTAACCGTCAGGACAGCCTGCTACCTGCAGAACTGCAGCATTGTGATGGTGAGGGTGGGGTTTGGGTAATGTATGAGAGGGAAGTTTTGGACTGTTTGTTGTTGCAATTACTCTGAGAAGGGTACTGTTATGTATGTGCTGTTTAGATGTGCTTGACATCTGCCAGTTGACAAAGCTTGAGTGAGGAGTTCAGAAAAAAAACATGATGGAAAAGGGTTGTGAAGACGGGTTGCGGTAGGGGAGAGAAGTGAGAGACATCATATAATAATATAATATGAGTTCCCTTGCAAAGTAATTTGATGCAGGAGGAGGCCATTGGGAACATCTTTCCCTCAGGAGAGGTTGCATGGGCCTGGCCAAAAACATGCAACATCAACCACACAACACCCCTTGACAAGACCCCCAACAGCACTTCCGTACACATGCACACAAACACCCATCAATGCTCAAACTACCTAAAAGTCCGAAAACATCCAGACGTCCCGGGGACGTACGTTGCTTTATTTCATTTCCGCTCATGCGATCACCATGAGAGTCTCTTAATCTAAGCAGGATTTACAAAATTTAAGCTCCAGAATCGAACTTACAAGCAGTTCTGACTCGTAGAAAAGTATTAATTTGTCCAATTTGGACATATGTGACATCTCTGGTGTCTCCGGGACGTGTATGTTTAATATGATGGTTCGGTGATTGCTATTCGCGCGCCAAGCGAGCCGTTTCTTATCAACCGTTTTGTTGGAGTGCTTGCTTGAGTGCTTAAGCCCCTTGGTGAATGCGCTCCAAGCTGCTTGGTTGTTCGTTTCTGGGAAAAGTACCCGTACTTTCAATCTCACATCGATTCAATGTACTTTTCTGCCTTTGTTGGGTCCCACGGTGCCGTGCGGTGAGTGCCTCGGGAGGTGTCACATCCACTGAAAATGTGCAATTTCATTTTTACAGAACATCTCTTTGGTTAACCTTTTTGTGCGATCTCCTTTTGTAATCCACCTCTCGCTTCGACATCGATATATGTGTATATATATATATATATATATATATATATATATATATAATATATAAATATATATCTTTCTTCTCTTCTTCGGCTGCTCCCGTTAGGGTCGCCACAGCGGATCATCCGTATGATCCGCATAGTGATTTGGCACATGTTTTACGCCGGATGCCCTTCCTGACGCAACCTGGTCGCCTCTTACGACACAGGGATATGGTACACCTATTTTAACCGGGGTATACACCGGCCCAGTATACTGGTACTCATTTCGCCAACCTCGGAAGGATGAACAGGCTGAGTCAACCCCCTGGTGTATTAATTCAGTGGCCCAACGGGGCTTGAACTCAGGACCTTTGGATCCCAAGCCGCTGCCCTAACCACTGCGCCAACACACGGCTTATATATATATATATATATATATAATAATATAATATATATATATAATCAATAAAGTCCATCCGACCAGGTGTTCACCATGTTTGTTCTCGCTGTTGAGGCATAGAATATAAGCCGACATTTTGTGTTCTGTGGCTTGACACATTTTTGAATTGAATTTCACTAATTTCCCACTTTAAATCCTCTTTCAAATAACTCTGTTTAAAGGTAAATCTTTGTTTTTGTCGTTTTTATTGACTTGATGCGTGTGTACATTTGCACGTGTGTTTATGTACATCAACCGTATTACCACAATGGCATTTGGCACCGGTGTGTGTGTTATTGGTTATTGGTCGTTGGTTGTTATCTCCATTGATCATCCGTTCCACGGTCGCCAAAATGAGTGCCATTGCTGATACCCGCGTTGGAGTTGGTGATCCTTCAGGATTGTGCCCAATAGCCAATAGACGCTTAAGCAGCACCAACGCTCTGCACAGAGATGGTCCAATGGATGGATGGAATTTGTATTCAAATCGCCTTATATTTAAAATGTGGCAAAAATCTAAATATGATCTGCATGAATTAAAATGAATTGAAACATATGTTGAAATGGAGCATATATTGGAAATCATAAACACCCTTTTTGTTTTATTGTAACGTGAAAACATGAGAGTATTTCTAAAATCATGTTTGTTTACACTTTATAAGAACGTTGTTAAATACTAATAGAATGGTCCATATCCTGGACAAAATGGAAAACAGGGTTTGATCGTATCGTGCGTTGTCCCAGCGCCTGTCACTGTCTCTATACCATTGTTATTGTCAATTATGAATGACGTGAGTTACATTTGTAAATTCCTTGTGACTTAGAGACTGGTTCGCGACCAAAATTCGTGGATTTGAGAACATCATTGTATGACACAGCATGTCCGAGACCATGAAGATTTTTGACCTGCCTCTCCTTCCAGTTAATCGAGCATAGTGAACCCAGCATGGCTTGTTTTGCATTCTCGGAGTGAGATAAGAGACTCCCAGTCTCAGGCAATTGACCAATCTTGGTGGCTATGTTGCTTGACCTCTGCTTAGCATACCATTGTCATTAAACTGAAGTTCACATCCATCATTGTAACGATAACTGTGTATAGCACGGTTGGACCATTCTCAAAGCTTTCCATTTATGAATCAGCAAATAGTGGAGGAGGTTTATAGACATTGCTTACCTTTGTTTGATAAAAGTTCGCAATTGACCGAACAAAATCTTCATCCCTTAGACAATGTATGTCTTCATTCCTAAGACATCCCTTAGATATCTTCATCCTCTGACAATAGGTACATTGCTTTACCTTGTTTGATAAAGTTCACAAATGACTGAACAAAATCTTCATCCCTTAGACAATGTATGTCTATTCCTAAGACATCCTTAGATACTTCATCCCTTCGACAAGTCCATGGCGTATGGACATGTGGCTCGTTTTCCGACGCGACTGCTCACCAGATCTCTCAGCAGGCTTGTGAGTGGAGGAGCCATGGGCTGACCACGTGCCTCGTCGTTGCAGCAGATTGATCAGCATCTCAAGAAGATGGGGATGGCCAGGCATCTGCCTGGAGGATGGCCCAGACGAGGCCCCTGGGTACCGGCGGAAATGAACGCAGCGACGCGCTGCTCCGGCGCATGCTTCCATACCTGACCTGACCTGACCCTTAAGACAATAACCTTTCAATGTAGCAATTGCTGTTATTCTACATGGATCATAGAAAGAAGAGTGAACAGTGACATATTTGTCAGCAGGAAAAAAATCAATTTAATCTCCGAATTCTTCCACAAGCTTTCTTACAAAGTTGCAGTCAATGTCACCATAGGATCGATACAATTTCCTCACATAATGTCAACATCACCAGTAAGTGATGGATTAAGAAAGCTTCTTTCTTCCGAATAACCTTATTTGTACTGCTCGAAAAAAGTCTGACAAAAAAATGTCCTCTTTTCTTTGTTTCATTTCGTCATGGGTTATCTTCAATGGTTCTTGGTGGATGAATTGCGAATTTTAATGTCGCAGGATTTGGATTCTGCTCATGGAATCTGTTATTCGGCATTGGCAATGAATATCTTCTGCCTTTCGAGAAGTCTTGACTTCGAATTCCGCTGCTCCACATCGACCGAGATCAGGGAACTGATCGTACGACTTAGAATCGGTTACCCCGCACATAGCAATGTTACCTGACACACAAAGTTGTATTGTACCCAGATTTTGGAGTTTGTAACTTAAAAGATGTGGTCCGTGCAATAGGAACAAAGAAATATACAGTAGTTGATTATAATAATACAGTCCATTCCTCAACAAAATGCAAACCATCGTTAACATACAAAATTACAATAACCAACGGATATAAACTGAAAAACCAACATTTAGAGTTTGGTGATATTGTTAGAACCTACAGGGAAATATCATTTTGCCAAAGGTTATACCCGAAGATGGACAGGTGAGCTTTTAAAAATCATTGATGTGCTGACACAGTTCCTTTGACTTGTAAATGTATGACATGAAATGGAGAAAAATCTTGGGTTCAATTTATATTCAGGAATTACAGAAAACAAAGTGGTAAAAGATGAAGAAAAGAAAAAATGATTAATTATAGTTTAAATAAATTTTAAAATATTATGAAATATGCTGCACCCTTAACATGTCACACCCACACACCACAAGCACACTGACATGGCTACACCCATATGACACATCCACACACACACCCCTTGTGTGCCCCACACTTTGCCCCCTCCCCAATTTTTTCCACCCCCACCTTTCACCCACCCCTTCCCACACACATATTGGGAGGGGAGGGAGTGGGGGAAGAAAGGGGAGTCGTTGTGAGGATACACCCCTTTCTTCCCCTTACAACTCTATCTTTCCCCCCTCTCACTCCTTCCAATCCCCCCTTACCTCCCACCCTCATCCTTTCCCTGTAATTGAGAATTAACGAATTGAAAACAAAAAACATTAAAAACTAAAGTAAGCTACATGTTACAACTACACATTAAGAGAAAGGTTTTATCTTCCTCCCATATTTAACCTTCCCAGTTCACAGCATGGCTTACTTCCCAAACCATGCTTTTGGTCCTGTTTAAAAATGAAAGCAGGCTATGGTCCTGTAGTCGCAGGGATCTGTTTTGCACCTTTTTTATGCATGCGGTAATGTTTGTTGATTTCCAAGAGGATAGCAGATGACCTTGAGCAAATGAAGGGTGATAAACAGACTGAGAGTGAGCAAGAAGCAGAGGACAGGTTTTTAGGACACGTGGGCTGATGCCGTCTGGACCGGTTGCAGAGTCAGAGTCGAGGTTTGACAGCAAACTCTCCCACCTTGTCAGGAGAAAGGACATCGAGTCCAGGAAACAGCTGGTGCAACTGGGTAAGGTCGAACAGAAAGCAAATGGTTGTGACACCAGATGTCAAAGCAAACAGAGAGTTGAGGCATTCAGCTTTTTTCACGGGCAGTCAGCTGTGCAGCCATTGAGGTAAGGGAGGGGATGGAGGGGGAACATACCCCGAAACAAACTTAACCAGATGCCACCAGGATTTGGAGAGGGAGACAGGTTTGAGAGTTCATTTGAGATTAGAAAGATTGTTTCCTGCTCCCAAGGGTAGACACACATTTGTTACGACCTTTGTGGAAGGAACTGAATGCCTTCAGTTGGATTTGCCTTCATGAGGCGAAGGCAAATTGTTCTGGGCACTGCCTCGCACAAGCTCAGTGTACTGTAGCGTGGGAGGAAGGTATGACAACTGAAGACGAGATGGGATAAATCTGTGCATGAGAGAGCAAGTTTCCTGAAAAAAATTCCCAGGATGAGTTGATGTCAGGAAGTGAAATGGGAACCAGTGTAGAAGTTGATGGCTGCTTAAAGCCCTGCCAGTCGGTCGAAGTGAAATGCCGAGACTGCGATCGCGCTGAGTTGGTTCTCTGAGAATGACCAGAGAGACGTCTACTTAACAAGCATATGGTCAGATGAACCAAAATGGACAGAAAGAAGAACAGCAGACATTTGCAGCAAAATTGGTCATAACCAAATCCAGAAGAAGATGGAGTACCATTACTGAGATCCAGGTCAGGGAGTTAACGATTGTGTAAGTCCTGAAGAGTCACAGAGGCCTTTGCTGAAGTACCATGACAGTTGAGATAAGTACTTACAATTAACCAACTGGCATGATGACAATTGAAATGCACTTCTGAGAAGAGAAATTTGATCCATTGTCGGTGAGCGAGATGTTAAGGTGTCATCACCTAATTAATTAATGTAAAGTAAGAAATGATAATATTGTCTGGGGTGATACACTCCTTGGGTTTTCCTTCTTTTAGTGTACGTAGGTCTGTGCGAACCCAGCGTTCTCCAATGACCTGCAATCCAAGCTTTGAGCTTCACGAGTCTGAAACAACGTACCTGTCGGCCACCACTCGATTGGAATCTTTGTCAGTTTATGACTCTGAGTGACGTTACAGTGACCACAGTAACAGCATAACGTTTTGAAACTTGTATTCAAATAAACAGTTACAAAGTCAAATGAGGAAGTTCACCATACATACAATGTCCAACTATTTTTTTGGACATTGTAACAAATATCACATTACATACAATGTGATATTTTGTGAGGATGGTCAAATAGTCCTTTCCTTTTCTCCCATTCACTTACATGAAAATTGCGATGGGAAAAGAGGAGGATGGTCAGAAACTTGTCTCCTTTTCCCTTTCCCCCACCTTTACATGTAAAATTGGAGGGGGGTATGTCCCACAAACTCTCATTTTCCACTCATCATGGAGCCACCGAAGGTCTTTTGCTGAAATCATGGCGGTAAGAAAAATACCAACATCCAGCTAATTTCATGGTACAAACTAAATCATCAACATATAAGAGGAGAGAGTGTGGACGAGTGGTAGAAGTTGGTCCATGTTGTCTGAAGACAGAGATGTAGATAGGTCATCACTGTTGGAGGATGGTACAACACACGGACAAAGAAGAGGTGGGAATGGAGAGGAAGTGGGACCAACGTAAACTCCTGCGGGTTTAAGGTAAGATCAGTAAAAGACAGTGATACATCCAGCTAATGCACGTAAAGTACAACTCCACCACCAGGGTGGGTTCAGACGATCAAATCGGAGGAGAAATAGCCAGGAGAGGCACTAAGGAGTTAGGGATGTCCTGTGGAGGAAGGATTCTGTTAACAGATGATGTCCGGTTTACAGCAATGAAGAACTGGATTGAGAGATTCCAGGTTGAGTGGAGACCTCGATGTTTGAGGTCCACACAGTTTAGGGACATGGGAGAGGCGTTGGAGGTGTGTGATTGGAGAGTGGGGTGGGAGAGGCCTTGCGGTGGTCGAGTGAGGGTGAGGCTTTGATGGAGCAGGGTCAGGGGGGGTAGTGGAGTGGTGTGAGGGACATGTAGTAGAGGGATGCTGATTCAAATTCCCACATTTGACACAAAGAGAGATATAGATCAGGATGGGTGGGAAGAAATATTTGTTCAAGCACGTATAAAGGTGGAACTGTCAGTGTGTCAGTGTTGGTAGGGCAAGTGCTTAGCTGACAGACTGTTTCGACAGAAGAAGAGAATAGATCCTGTGAAGAAGAAAAAAAAACATGGGTACTTCCTGACAAAGAAATCAGGAAAGTGAAGCATTTAAAATGTTTTCCATATGCTTTTAAAGGAAGAAGCATTTATATTTATTAACGAGCTGAAGTACTTGCCATTACCGCCGAAAATTAAATGAAATAGTATTTAAATATTCCTGCATGACAATTGGGAATGTTGCCTTATGGCTTCAATGAATTACCAATCTTGGGCATTTAAAAATGCGATGGACCATTTTCCCTTCTTTTAACTTATTTTTATAAATGTATTAAATACAACAAATCATGACAACTCAACCACACAATTTTCACAAAACAGATTACTCGATCGCTCCCGGAAGAAAAAAAATGCAGGCAGTGATATGCACAAGACCGATCAAAGGATTGAAGGGCAATTATCTAGATTTAATGTTTTTTTTTAAAAATCAATTTTTTTTTTATCCAAACATAGCCCTTGACCTTCTTCGGGATAGAGGAGGTCGTGCAAAGTTTGGTTGCATTTCTTCCTGCAGGTTCGAATGCATAAATGAACAACAAACGCACAAACAAACTTTCTTCTTTATATATGGATGAATATTAGCTTGGAATTTGAGAAAAAGAAGAAAAAAAAATAAGAGTACAGGAAGTACAGGCAGAAGGAAACTCAAGATAAATGAATCGTTGGAGTGAAAAAATTAAGTTATTGTTTTTATTTTTTTGAGTGAGGAGGAAATAGATAATGAGAGGTGACAAATTACATCTTTGGGAGAAAGAAGCAAACAAAGGACAAGGTACAAAAGGGACACATCATTTCATAGCGGCGATCCGAGGATTGCTTTGAACAACACGAAAACAAATTTGACAAATACAGCACAGCAAGTGTGATTTAACACAGAAATTTGACGTAAACACAAACAGCAACACAGGATTGAAGATATAATAGAAAACACAAGAACCCGTTTGGAAAAATTTGCTTTAATGAGTTTTTAGCGGCAGCTGCAGATTCGACCGACACATGAAGACCCTAAACCGAGAGGCTACTGAAGTATGTGTTCTCAATTAAAGCAAGATACCAACAGTACCACACACTTGCCTGCACTGTAAGGGTTTGGATGGTACATTTGTGTAGTATTGTTACGTATTGACACATTTGTCATCTGCCCCAGTGAGGTGGTTAAACACCATCCATGAGGCTATTGGAAAAAAAATTCCTCCATCAGATCACCTACGAAGAGGACAGAATGGACATCTCTCTTTCCTTATGCCATCGTGACAAGGGGTTCTAAATGAGGTTTGATCATTGCATTTACAGGAAGCCCACTCACACCGACTGTTACCCTGGAGTTTGACTCTAGTCATTCCATGCGACCACAAATGAGCTGTGATGTACACCCTTCTAAAAAGTGCACACAATTTACCATCAACATTCAAAGATAGGAGAGAGGTAAAACATCTTCAGAGCATCTGAAGGCCAATGGCTTCCCTGACAGACTGTTACCTAAAAGGGAAGCAATCTTGGTGCCTCAAAAACAGGGCTGAATGCACAGCAAACAACCAAAAGTTTTTTGTGTTCTGCTTTTTGCGCCAGGTGTGTCACAAAGGATTGGCCAGAGTGTTGAAATCAGCAGTGTGAGAGTAAGTTTGCAAACTTGTATTTACCACTTGGGAGGCATTGAGTAGGACAAGCTGCCCAGGAATGACTGGGCAGGGGTGTTATACATGGTCCCTGTGGGTGGGAAGACGGAAAGCTGAGGCCAACGTATCACTGAACATTGCAAGGCCTTCAAAGGTAATTACCAAAGGAGATCTCCTGTTGCCAAACATGGGCTGAAAGCTGGCTGTGTTCCCTATGGACAGCATCAGATTTTGGGTGCGACCCTGAATAAAGCCAGACGACGGATTTTGGAGGCATGGCATCAGAGGAAACAGTTACATCGCTCAGGAGGAGGTTGTGGATTGTCATGAGCGTTCAGTCCACTCATGTTAAACAAACCACTGATACTCCATCGGAATATATACTGAATATAATGTATATCTAGTTTGGATTACATTGTAACATCATATTCGTACTCACCCCCTCCTTAACCAGCTTCGTCTGGATTTGGGAAGTGCAAGGATAAAGTAGCTGAGGAGTTTGCAACAGGTTGAGTGGGATCTAAGGGATCTGGTGTTCAGGGTATCTGAAAACCTGTGTGTTGCTTAATGGTAAGGTGGCTGCTTAAGATCTTTGGCTTGAGTTGAGCCCCTGTCACCTGTAAATAACACCAGGTGGGTGACTCAGTTTGCCATCCTTCCGAGGTCAGCAAAATGAGTACCAGCTTATTGAAACAGAGGGCACCACCTATTGAACGGAGGGCACTGCATCAGAGGCACAGCCACGCTCCAGCAAATGACAACCCCAGCCACAGGCGCATACAAAATAACAAAGGAGATCCTGAAGACTTGTGGACTGCCTTCAAGATTACCGTCTTGATGTTGCGCTGGGTCTTGGAACCCACCTCAGCGAAGAAAACTTTGTCTCCCAAGAGACACTGGATACACTTGACCAGAGTCGCAGGGCTAGGCTTAATGGCAGAGCGACTGCTTCAGGAGCTGAGGTAAAACCGTATGTGTGTTGAGGGCGGACAAGGGGCCTATGTGCGAGGAACTCGTGAAGGTTTAGAGCATCACTGTTGGTGAAGTGATCTCATCCTGCTGACAGAGGAATCAGTGCATTGCTCCTTCACGCCGTCCCTCGTGTACTGCAGTTAGAGCGGAGGGTGGTGAGCTCAGGCCCTGACAAGGAGTCTGAATGAAGGACTGCTGGCCGGTTCCTTTGAGTGGCTTACCAGGCTGGACCCACCAGCTGTTGATTGGATGTCAGGGGTGTTACTATCACTATTGCTGACCCTCAAATCAACTGTGAACCACCTTTGCTTGCTGGAAACACGGGCTGCAGTGAACTAGTGAAAGGGGAAAAGCTCCGGGAACTGTGCACCCATGCTGAACTTCTGAAGGCTGGTGGAACGCTGTACTCCGTGTCGCTGCATGCAGTTCTATGCCCGTTTGGAGCAGAGCATCATCCCAACTGACTGGAAGAAGGCCTTGCTGTCCCTCTAGAAAGGGAAGAGTATCGCCAGGACTGCAACAACTATCGAAGGGTGATGCTGCTCTCAGTGCAGAGCAAGATCTTTGCTCAGATAATTATTGATAGGTTCACCACCATCTACGTGAGCTCACCAGATAATCAGTGACGGATCCTTGTGTGTGGAGGAGGCGAATGGGCTGACCATATCCTCGGGTTGCAGCAGGTTGATTGGCATCTCAAGTAGAGGGGAGGACCAGGCACGACTGCATGGGGATGGCCAGATGGAAGCTCCTAGAGTATTGCAGAAAGTGGACGTGGCAACGCGTTGCTCCGCTCATAACTGACCTGACCTGACCTGATATACTATAATAATATATAATATATAATAATATATATATATAATATATCGCCAATAAGCCCTTTATTTAATGTCATTTGAACTGTTGTTGAGCGAATCTGAATGTAGAACCAATTGCAATCATCACAGTCTGTAATGGGTTAAAACACCGTTTAACAGACTGTAAAGAATTCTGTTGCATTGGGTTCTGCTTGTTTGTGTTCCAGCGGCTTGCCTCATTCTGGGCTGTATTATCTTCCGGACGGCTGGATCGGAAGCTGTGCGCGAGTTATGCGGGGGAACAAGCAGATAAGTATTCCTTGCGCATGTTCGGTGCGCTGGGCTTATATTTTGGCAATCATCGGAATACTGGATGCCCTCATGCCTCTCGTTCCCTGCATTTGTGCGGGAACCGTCAGGACAGCCTGCTACCTGCAGAACGCAGCATTGTGATGGTGAGGTGGGGTTGGTAATGTATGAGAGGGAGTTTTGGACTGTTTGTTGTTGCAATTACTCTGAGAAGGGTACTTTATGTATGTGCTGTTTAGATGTGCTTGACATCTGCCAGTTGACAAAGCTTGAGTGAGGAGTAAGAAAAAAACATGAGGAAAAGGTTGTAAGACGGGTTGCGCGTTAGGAGAGAAGTGAGAGACATCATATAATAATATAATATGAGTTCCCTTGCAAAGTAATTTGATGCAGGAGGAGCCATGGGAAATCTTCCCAGGAGAGGTTGCATGGGCTTGGCCAAAAACATGCAACATCAACCACACAACACCCCTTGACAAGACCCCAACAGCATTCCGTACACATGCACACAAACACCCTCAAGCTCAAACACCTAAAAGTCCGAAACAATCCAGACGTCCCGGGGACGTACGTTGCTTATTTCATTTCCGCTCATGCGATCACCACGAGAGTCTCTTAATCTAAGCAGGATTTACAAAAATTTAAGCTCCAGAATCGAACTTACAAGCAGTTTCTGACTCGTAGAAAAGTATAATTTGTCAATTTGGACATATGTGACATCTCTGTGCTCCGGACGTGTATTTTAATATGATGGTTCGGATTGCTATCGCGCGCCAAGCGAGCCGTTTCTTATCAACCGTTTTGTTGGAGTGCTTGCGGAGTGCTTAAGCCCCTTGTGAATGCGCCAAGCTGCTTGGTTGTTCGTTTCTGGAAAAGTACCCGTACTTTCAACTCACATCGATTCAATGTACTTTCTGCCTTTGTTGGGTCCACGGTGCCGTGCGGTGAGTGCCTCGGGAGGTGTCACATCCACTGAAAATGTGCAATTTCATTTTTACAGAACATCTCTTTGGTAACCTTTTTGCGATCTCCTTTTGTAATCCACTCTCGCTTCGACATCGATATATGTGTTATATATATAATATATATATATAATATATATATATATATATATATATATATATAATAATAAAATACTTCTCTGCTTCGGCGCTCCCTGTAGGGGTCGCCACAGCGGATCATCCGTATGATCACATAGTGATTTGGCACAGTTTTACGCCGGATGCCCTTCCTGACGCAACCTGGTCGCCTCATCGCACAGGGATATGGTAAAGCCTATTTTACCGGGGTATATCACCGGCCCAGTATACTGGACTCATTCGCCACCCGGAAGATGACAGGCTGAGTCAACCCCTGGTGTATTATTCAGTGGCCCAACGGGGCTTGAACTCAGGACCTTTGGATCCCAAGCCGCTCCTGCCCCTAACCACTGCGCCAACACCAGGCTTATATATATATATATATATATATATATATATATATATATATATATAATATATATATAATCAATAAAGTCCATCCGACCAGGTGTTTACCATGTTTGCTCGCTGTTGAGGCATAGAATATAAGCCGACATTTTGTGTTCGTGGCTTGACACATTTTGAATTGAATTTCACTAATTTCCCACTTTAAATCCTCTTCAAATAACTCTGTTTAAAAGGTAAATCTTGTTTTTGTCGTTTTATTGACTTGATGCGTGTGTACATTTGCACGTGTGTTTATGGACATCAAACGTATACCAACAAAGGCATTTGGCACCGGTGTGTGGTTATTGGTTATTGGTCGTTGGTTGTATCTCCATATAGGGTTTCAGAAAGTGGAAAATGAGCCCTCCTCGGTCAAAGTATACGTGTGTGTGTGTGTGTGTTGTGGTGTGTGTGTGTGTGTACATGCAAGTCTGTTCGTGCTATCTCCACATGTGGTGGGTTTTTAGGAGGTGAAACAGAGACCTACCAGGTAAAAGTATCCGTGTGTGTTGTGTTGTGTGTGTGTGTTGTGTCCGTAATTGTATGTTATATGTGAGTGCAGAGTGTGGAATGGAGTCCTCCCAGGGTGGTTCAAAGTAATCCTCCTTCTATTGTTCGGTAGGGTCAAGCGATATGACCACAAGC
>CM068964.1:13557304-13581164 GCA_035128595.1 Eptatretus atami | reverse complement strand
CTGGCCTCCATTTCAGAGTCACGCCTTCTGGCCTCCATTTCAGAGTCACGCCTTCTGGCCTCCATTTCAGTCGTTCCTTTTAACCTCCATTTCAGAGTCGCATCTTCTGGCCTCCGTTTCGGAGACACGCCCTCTGACCTCCATGTCAAGTCACGCCCTCTGACCTCCATTTCAGAGACGCGCATTTTGGCCTCCATTTCAGAGTCACGCCTTCTGGCCTCCATTTCAGTCGCGCCTTCTGGTCCCGTTTCAGAGTCGCGCCTTCTGGCCTCCGTTTCAGAGTCGCGCCTTCTGGCCTCCGTTTCAGAGTCACGCCTTCTGGCCTCCGTTTCGGAGACATGCCCTCTAACCTCCATGTCAGAGTCACGCCCTCTGACCTCCATTTCAGTCCGCCTTCTGGTCTCCGTTTCAGAGTCGCGCCTTCTGGCCTCCGTTTCAGAGTCGCGCCTTCTGGCCTCCGTTTCAGAGTCGCGCCTTCTGGCCTCCGTTTCGGAGTCGCGCCTTCTGGCCTCCGTTTCAGAGTCGCGCCTTCTGGCCTCCGTTTCAGAGTCGCGCCTTCTGGCCTCCGTTTCAGAGTCGCGCCTTCTGGCCTCCGTTTCAGAGTCGCGCCTTCTGGCCTCCGTTTCAGAGTCGCGCCTTTCTGGGCTCCGTTTCAGAGTCACGCCTTCTGGCCTCCGTTTCAGAGTCGCGCCTTCTGGCCTCCGTTTCAGAGTCCGCCTTCTGGCGACTCCGTTTCAGAGTCACGCCTTCTGGCCTCCGTTTCAGAGTCACGCCTTCTGGCCTCCGTTTCAGTCACGTCTTCTGCCCTCCATTTCAGTCGTTCCTTTTAGCCTCCATTTCAGAGTGCATCTTCTCGCCTCCGTTTCGGAGTCACGCCTTCTGGCCCCCATTTCAGAGTCACGCCTTCTCGCCTCCATTTCAGAGTCACGCCTTCTCGCCTCCATTTCAGAGTCGCGCCTTCCAGCCTCCATTTCAGGTTCTAACCTTTTATGATCAGTTAGTCTTTCACGCTTGAGCCTGTTATCCTCTCTTTCAGGGGTGTCTGTTTTCTTCTAGAGCCTAATG
Organism: Eptatretus atami; assembly: GCA_035128595.1. Classification (NCBI taxonomy): domain Eukaryota; kingdom Metazoa; phylum Chordata; class Myxini; order Myxiniformes; family Myxinidae; genus Eptatretus; species Eptatretus atami. The sequence continues at coordinate 13,580,099 of CM068964.1, read as the reverse complement.
ATCAGCCATAAACTTCAGCAGTTTAAGTCCAATTGCTTTCAATCTCCAACAGCTTCTGCATCCTCAACTCAGTATACACTTCCATGCTTGAATGGCAATCTGCACAATCTGCACTTATTCAACTTACAAACACTCATAACAGTACACTCCCTTCACTCCCCAGAGAGTTGATCACGAACACCATCTTCCTCTGATAGTCTCACAAACACCACAGCACAGTCATCTGATGCAGGGAGTAGCACATGGCTCGTTTCCTCTTGCCTTCTCCTCCGCACACAAAGATGATGATCTCTCCTCTAACTTGATGATGGTCCCCGCTGAACGTTATTTCAGCCTTCGATGTGCGATGTGATTTACTGTGCCACGAAGCTGGAATGAACAGACTCCATACCATCCGCGTTTACCGCAGCATGCTGAAACGCCAGCGGAGGGGTGGTGATGCCGGGAGGAGGAATCTCCTATGTGCATACGTCTCTTAGCAACTCATCATTGTCAAGATTATTCCAAACGTATTGATTCTATGCTTGCCCACTATTTCAAAAATCCTTCAGTGATTGAGTAACAGCATGAGGTCGGCTGACGTGACTGGAAACATGATGATGTAGGGCACAGCTGAACGCTAATTTTGCATGGCTATCTGGCCGGTTTAATGCTTCTCTTGATCCACTTTGAAGGCAGGGTTTATGGGAAGGAGGCAGAGTTTTGGTGCAAAGGTGGGTCAATGAGAATGGGTATAAAAGTGATGAGAACAAGGTACAAGCGTTGACATTTATGAGATCATGTTTGTGAAATATATGAGTTTGTATATGTAACAGGAGGGTGCAGAGATTGCGCACTCACCTTTGAGCTGTCTGCATATAGCCACCACCACGTTTCAATACCGATGTAACTGCAGCAGGCCAAATTTGTAATTGAATCCTGATTACCTCCACCGCCGAAGGTGGACGGAGGTTATCTTTTCACTACTGTCTGTCTGTCTGTCTGTCTGTCAGTGAGCACGATATCTCAAAAAGTTGTGGATGGATTCGGACAAAACTTGGTGGATGAGTTGGGTAGGTGACAAGAACAGGCTGATTAGATCTTGGTTTATGTCTAGATGAAGATGCAGCCTATCAGTGGGATACAAAACGTAGACTGTTCAGCCTGGTGGTGGTATGCGCTCCATACCAAGTTCTGGTTTAATATGGATTGACTAACAAGGATTCGTTTATGTCTAGAGATTCAGTGCAGTGTTATTGTACTGCAGTTATGATCTTTGGGTAAGGAGCTCGGTCATGAAGTGGGAGTTATACTTTTCAATCCTCACATTTATCACCATACCCGCATTGAAAAAGATGGCCTCGTTGATGGATCTTGACGTGATAAGTTTCCATTTTGGTGTTTATTTTTCAGGCGTGTTCGTATATTGCTGTTAAATGAAGCATGTTCATGTATGTAGCGTATGTTTCGGAGCCATGTACAAATTGCATGCTGTTTGTTGTTGAGCACTTTAGATGTATTAGCTATCGTGTGCAGCCTGTGGCTGCTGGCTGTATCATTCTCTCGCGGTGTAGCTGTGCCACTGATGCAGTGCCCTCTATTACCAATTCACTGGTACTCATTTTGCTGACATCGGAAGGATGGCAGGCTGAGTCAACCCCACCTGGTGTTGATTCAACGGTGAAAAAGGGGCTCAAAATCAAGACCCGCAGATCTTAAGCCAGCCACCTTAACTGTTAAGCCAACACCAGGCTTTTTAGACGTATTTATCATGCTTTTGTTCTTCCCACTGGCATGTCAGGCAATTAAAGAACTCATTAGACAGCGTTTTGGACCCACGTACCAGAAAACCCCAGCAGTTTATTACTGTAAACCGTTTAATCATAATTCAAAACGTTTGTAATTACTTGATCTACTACTACTTCCATGGCCCCAATTAATATCCCACTTTCTTGTGGAGTTAGCTACACTAGTCTCCACACTCCTTGATCCCAGGCATCACCCTACCTCTCTCATATCCTCTCCACGACCACCTTCCACCTTAATTTTGGTATGCTCCTCCTCCTGGCAACTACATCATGGTAGGGGGATGTGGTCACGTGCCGAGCAAATGCCCCCAACCGACGCAGACCTGTCTCCTGTGCCTTTTTTTTTCTCGATTATTTGAAGAATCCAATAATTTTCCTCTCTCCTTTTCCCTTCTCCCCAACAGGAAGTGACAGCAGTAAGCCGGTCTGACGGGAGAAGCAGCGAACGCCCAACCAGTTAGCATCCTCAAAGTTCCGCCTACACTTACTACGGACACGTCAGCACACTTACATCAGCACCGTGATACGCAATACGTACACGCAGTGCAACCATCACTCCCTACCTCCAGAACCCCTCCTGAACATTCTATCTGATTCCCTCCTTCCAATTCCTCCAACAGCATTTCTACCTATTTTGTTCCATCACCCACCACACCCACCCTACCCACCAGCACCCTCCAGCAGTACTGCATTATACCGACACTTTCCTCCTTTGCCTAATGTCTCCTTTCCTTCCGTCCTGACTTTTTGAAACATTCTCATCTTCGGCCATTTGTAAAATATTTTCCACTTGAATGAACTGCTGTTGCCACAACTATGGTTTCTCTAATTTATTTAGCTGCTCCCATAACACGCGATTCAGCGGTTTACATTGAATTTGCTGTTCCTCAGATACTTGAGCTTTTGTTTTTAACTCGATAATATTTTTCAAAAACCTAAATTCCGTGCAAAGAGAGTTTGTGAACTTGTAAGTGCGGCCGTTAACATGGCTAACAGTAACAGCGGGAAGCAGCCACCCCTTACCGCCTGAACGTCTGTTCTCGTTTCTCTCTCCATCGATTCTTTGCTCCGATCATTCCATCTGGCCTGACATCACACTATCTTATTGGTGATTGCCTGCAAGTTGCAAAAGAGACCTCCAACTCTGTGTCCTTGGGTCTGCACGCCATCCTCGCTTGCATGTTTCACCTCCATAAGGGTCAGTACCGATAGGATACGAACGTACCTGAGCGCACTCGAGGACGAGGATCGGTTTGAAACTCACGGGCTCGGATCCTTGAAGACGGGGATGGCCACGGTCGCTGTATGCCTATCATGGATGAGACTTACCCTGCTAACAAGAGTCTGCACTCTTATTGTGGGTGTGTGTGTGTGTGTGTGTTGTCAGTGTTTCAGTGTTGGATGATGGAATGGTTGGGTGGCTGACCATCTTGCATGTTTTTTTTTTTTTTTTTTTAACAAAGCCTGAGTTCAAAAAAGGGATTTCAGTGTTATGGCTAACACTAACCCGTAGTTCCGTGGATAGATCTGGCAGCCTTCTGATGATTGTGTTGGTTGTTGAAGCGGTGATTAACTGTAAATAGGCCCTTATTTTAAAGATTAACCCAAAGCTATGATAGCGGAACATACACTTTATTTTAGATGTTGTCAATGTTCAGAGATTCTCTTTCAATAAATTTAACAAAATACAGGCTGAACCCATACTTGTCTTTTCCACCTTTTTAACATGGTTTATTAATTTTTTTTCTTGCCTGTAAGGATCCATCTTTAATAAATAAATAAATAAAACTTGTTTGCCAGCAGTGGAGGTGGAATGCTCCAGATGCATTGGACCCCAATGGCGCTCTTCCTTGTTGGATGCTGAATTTGAAAATGATGAGGAACCAACCTTGAGTTTTGTTTTCACCGTGGCTGCAGTTCCAGGATAGCCATGGAACTCCAGGACAGAGAGAAATGACCTGGAGGACGCAAAAGGAAGGACGTGTTTGGCTCATGAGAGGTGTTTGAAGAAGAAAAGGGAGTAGTGTTGAGGGCTATAATGGAGGGATCAATGTGGGATGAGGAGGGAAAAGGGGTGAGGTCGGTGTTGTAGGTGACGGGTGTGTGAGTCCAGTGTGACCGCTCCTTGGCTTTTTTCACAAGATCTTGGCTATTCGTTGTTCACCTTGGCGTATAGGTTTTCTATTATCATCGCTTTTCCGAAACCTTGTGAATTCTTGGCTTTTTTCATTGGCTCACCTTGGCATTTATGAAAATGAGGAGTGGTCACACTGTGCGAGTCATGTGGGAGAGGAAGGTGTGAGAAGGGGGCAGGTATGAAGTGTGTGAAGTAATAAAAAGAGGAGTGTGGGGAAAAATAACAGGTCGGCGTAAGAGGAATAAAAGGTGCGGTAGGGAGGGAGGAGGTGTATAAAAGATTGATTAGTGAGAAAGGGATGAGGAGGACAAAAGGTGGAGTGAGGTTGGATGACAGGTGGGTCGGAGTAGTGAGGCAGGAAAGAAGGATGGGGAGGATAAAAGGTGGTGTCATGAAGGAAGGCTGAGGTATGATGAAGGGTGCAGCATAGTGGAGAGGGATGAAGAGGATAAAAGGTGGAGTGATGTAGGAAGCATGCGATGGAATGAAGGGTTTTGTAGTGAGAGAAGGATGATGATAAAAGGTGAGGGATTGAAGAAGGGATGGACTAGGGGATAAAAGATGTGAGTATATGTGAGGCAGGATGAAGGGCACAGTAGTGAGAGAAAGAAAAGGAGGACGAAAGGACACACAGACTACAGTTGTAAGGTAAGGATGAGGAGGATAAAAGCAATAGTGAAGGAGAAATGAGGGGGGAAGAAGAGGGTAGTATCGAGGTAAAGTAGGGCGTGGCAGAGCGAGAGGTCCAATCACCAAGCCGGACGGACTGGTCGCCCCGCCCGTCCATTTCAACACCAAGGACAGTTCTTCCCAACATGTCGCCTCTGCAGCTGTTTATCGCAACCGCGATGCTCGGGATCCTCGTTTGTGCCAAGGTGGGTCGACAAGAGGTATTAAAAGAGAGGGGATGTGGATTGAGGAGTGAGGGGGGATTTGAGGTCGAATGACAAGAGGGTTGAGGATCCAGTTCGTTTGCTTTTCTGTTCGATCCATCGTCGCCATCCTCGGGCTTTTCACACACCTTGAGGCTGAGCGAGCCCCCGTTACCTGTCCCCCAATCCCCCATCCTATTGTAAACACGATGATAAATAATTACACACCCATAAATCCTTGCACCTCGTCATCTGTTCCTGTTTTGTCCTAATTAACCCCTTTAATTCGCTCGTTTTACATGATTTATATTTAATCATGAGCTGTAACTCTATTATTCCGAAATATCATGATCACATGTTTACATCGCATCGTTTTTGTTCGACAAGAACTCGATCTTCTCCTCTTCCTGATAAAAACAAAAACATTCATCTTCCTTCATTCCTCCTCCTGCTTACACATTCCCCTTTTCCTCCTCTTCATTCCTCTGCCACCCTTTCACCTTCCCCCCCCCCCCCCCCCCCCCCCACTCGTTTATCAATTTCCTTCCTTTTTGTTCAAATTGCCCATTATATTATTATTATTATTATTATTATTATCTTCCTATAAACCCCCTTTCACATCAACATTGATCCTCTCCCTTCTTCCCCTCTACACCACCTCCCGCCGTGCCCCTTTAGCTTCTCCTGTTTCCTCCATTGTAAATGTAATCTTTTCCTTATTTCCTTCCAGCCTGTGCATGTTCGACAGAGACTGCTGCCCGATGCCACATCTGCTTTTCCAGGAGCCATGGGCCAACCACGGTCTTGGTCTGATCGCTACGCTCGCCAGGGTCTCGGTCCTAGGGACCCAGGTGGTTACGAGGACGACTTTCCTATAGGTTACGAGCCAGAGCTCGAGTTGCAACGTCCTGCTTTAGGTGCTTTCTCCCCGCCTGATGGTCTTCAGTATGGGCAGTCCCGGGCTTGGGTGGCAGAGGAACGGCTACGCCAAGCATTGACGGCCCTTGCCACAGAGAGTCGTGCCAGAGCTGAGCTGGAGGCGGCTTTAAGAGCTGCGTATACCGACACAATGGGAAGAAGGGTGGAGGTTGAGCCAGGGTTTGGCTTAGAACAGGAAACAGAACCAGAAAGGATGAGGGGATTGGCAAGAGGCACTAGGAGGGGGGTAGCCACAAGCATTAGGGGGCAAGATGCTGGACGAGAAGCAGAAGATGCAACAGAGGAGGAGGAGGAGGAAGAAGAAGAGGCAGAGGCTGGCTATGGTGTCCTGCAAGATGCTTGGACCGAAGCCATGCTTCGCCTTTTGCTCCAAGCTGAGTTTGGACAATCATCTCGAGGACCACGAGTTCGATCTCGCCGCAGTGCGCCACAAGTCGGACCGTTGACCAGGCTGTCGAAGGGAGATCGGCAAAGAACCTGGCAGAGTGATGGGGCGCGGATGAGTCGGAAGGGCAATTGGCAGAGCAATAGTGAGGGAAACTTGCAGCTGGTGCAGCTGGAAAGTGGTGTTGGTCTGGAAAACGATTGGCAAATGGATGGTCAAGTTCCGAGAGGGCGTGTGAGGCGCGATCAAGGTCAGCAAGGCCTCGTTCGCGTGAAGCGCATCGGGGTTGACGAGGAAGACGATGTGAAAGGAAAGTATGACGGGGAAGGAAAAGCTGCAGAAAATGTACTGCGCAGACGACGTTCCACTTGGGCCGCCATGAAATAATCGCTCTTACAACATTACCGTTCCAACAATCTTTGCTTGCCGTAACATACACCATAGATTATGTGCCTGGTCAGTCTGCAATGAAATACTTTGGGAGTTATTTTTCTTGATAAATTTTTGATCCTTTTATTTGGCAGCAACTTAAGCTTGTAGCAAACTTGGAGCCTCGTCGAGTAGATAATAATTGACTTTTAGGGTGCTCGATGGAAACTGCCAGGTACTCGATATGATCTACTCATTAAGCCCTTTCTTCTGCAGTGTCAGTCCGAAGACTTCTCTTTGATTTCTGTACAATTCCACACCCCTTGATCAATGCTAACCAAATTTTGCAAACGTGCTGGGAATACCTTGGGTCAGGTCATGGGCACAATCCTCCCAACCCCGCAAGTCAGTTCTCTGTATGTATGTATCTATGTATGTATGTATGTATGTTTGTTCGTCTGAAAATGAAGAAACCAAACCTCAAACAGAAATGAGGCCATTTGACCAAACATTGTCACTCTCGGGTGAGTTTTTGCTCGAGCTTTTTAAACATGAATCTTATTGATGGTTCACTGAAGTCTAATTAACCCGATCTTGAAGGGTGACCCAGCTTGCATATTATATATTCAACAAAAACGTCTCTTCACATGATGCTGACGTCATGCACGAATGTAAACCTGAGTATGCATAGCTATTGAAAGAGGGGGGTGGGGTGTAGATGTGGGTATTTGAGGGAGAACAAACAGGGAAAGTGAAGAGGGTTAATCTCAGTCTTTAAAAGACCGTAGTAGCCCTGCAGAAGCTTGCCAAGTTTGGAGGTGATGCATTGGTTTCCATGTCCGCATGACGTCAGCGTCAGTCAAGTGAGTATTCCGTCATAGATTTGGAATCAATTTCCTTCCTTTTTGTTCAAAATGTTGTTTTTTTAATTTTTTTTTTATTCCGCCACCTCCAAACCAGAGCTCAGCAGGGCAGAGACAATGCGTTCGTGTGTGTGAGACGACACTCGTTGCTAACAGGTCGTGCAGCATTTCTTGTTATGGGACTCGACCTGTGTCTTGCTGCGTTATCAAGTTAGGGGTTTTGTGTGTGTGTGTGTGTGTGTGTGTGTGTGTGTGTGTGTGTGTATGATGTGTGTGTAACAGTTCGAAGAAAAACTATTTAAGTTTCGAACAAGGGGGCGTTCAAAATGTTCTCAGAACGAGGTACAGCAGATCAAAGAAACGACATTTAAGTTTTTCTTTTTCAATATTTAATTCGTCAGGAAATATTTTGTTGAATCATATTTTTCACTCGCGATATCCACCAATTTAATGCAATATTAATTTTAAAAAGGCGGTTCCCCCCCCCCCCCGCACCACTTGCATACGGTAAGCCTCTCTCTCGTTCCCAGAGCCCATTGAACGCCAAATGTAACAACGTTTCGGACCAATTTGACCCAAAACGGAGTCGTGAGAAAAACACTAACTGAGAGACAGATTGTCATATTGAACATGAATCCTGAGGTCTCCACTCGGAAGCCAATTGACCACGTCAAGGTTTGATAACAACGCACTTCAACCCATTTTAGAAGCAAAATGGCATGTTTGATCAATCACACCACCAGCAATGTTGCTTGGTGATGATACAATAAAATTAGTTATGTATCTCAACACTCAGGTGTTATTGATACTTGTTAGAATCACTGCGAAAGGCACCGTCTCTGTTATAATTAATTCATCTTGACTTGTCTCGTGGAAACGCGTCCCACGGTTTTGTGGCCATCATCTCCACAACCTGTAGTCTGTACCCTCGGTCTTTTGATCGTTTCCTTTCTCCGTTGCATTGTCGTTGTACTGTACCCGAAGCCTATTGTCCACTATTTCGATGTTTACTTTGAATGTCCGGTGCTGGTAACGTGAGGTTGTATAGTGGAGGTGATGTGTTTGCCTTTTCGTTTTCTAAGTGGTCCGTATTTCTTCTGTAGCAGTTGGATTCTAACTATATAGGCCATAGCAGGACAGAAAGAAAATCCCACCTCTGCTGCCAAAATCCCCAAAGTAGGCCGAAGCAAATTGTACACACTCACAAGTTACCGGGACAATAATAGTGACAATCAGACCAAGCTGTGAAATGAATAACTAACTCTCCTATTGATAGCCTTGTGTGTTGATAAAACATCACACTCGGTCGTGCGTTACGGCAACCAACAAGCAACCACACTCGTATATAGTGTCACCTCTGATGTGCATTTTTGTTCGATCTTGTGGCTTTTTGTAGCTTTTAACGTATTTACTCATAGAGAGACAGCATTGTGACCAATAAAGTGGATGTTTGCTTCTCCCAGACTCGCACCCTTTGCCGTTTGTCTTCTCGATCGCAATCTTCAGTTAACCAGGATCAATGTAAAATGTGAATGCACCTCCTTGGCAAGAATGATGCCTTATCATCCAGAGCTTACTTTACTTGTACAACCTGATAGTATGCACCTAGTTCCCAAGTCCCATCTATTTATTCCATATGCAAATATAATATGGTGAAACTTTTGATAATGTTGTAAAAGTGAAACATCTACAACAGTACAGCCGTTTTTACAGCCATTTTTCCCTGCTGCGCAGGGGTTAGCTTTTCTTGAGGCAATGTTTTATGGCCGGATGCCCTTCCTGACGCCAACCCTGGTCGCCTCTTACAACACACAGGGATATGGTACACCTATTCTAACCGGGGCATACACTGGGACCAGTACACTGGTACTCATTTTGCCGACCTCGAAAGGATGACAGGCTGAGTCAACCCCCTGGTGTTAATTCAGCAGCCAACGGGGCTCGAACTCAGGACCTTAGGATCCCAAGGACACCCTCTATTTTATGGGGCACCCTCTAGAGTAAGTCATCAAACTACAATTGAAGTGTTTCTTTGTTTGACTTCTATGCACTCCTGAACCGCTGGGATTCAATGAGTTGAAAACTGGTCGTCGTTGTACTCGAGTTGTGCAAGGAGAGATATTAGGTAGTTAAAACAAAAAACATAGTGCAGGGGATTCAGTATGGGGGAAGGACTCCGATTTTATGTCAATATATGTTGAATAGCACAGCTCCCAGTGGGAGAGGGTATATCACAAGTCATCCCGGTGTTTCACAGCATTGAGTGCCGTCCCTCGGATGGACGATAAACGGGCGTCCCTCGAATGGACGATCTGCCAGCATTCGTTGATGGACATTAAATATCCCATGATGTCCTTTGTGAAGAGTAGGCAAGCTATCACCAGCACCATGGCCAAATTACAAAATCCTGCCCAAACCTGCAGGGGACACTGCATCAGCAGCACCATCACCCCCAGCAAATGATGCTACCCACAGCTATGCACCGAATAAGAGAGATCACATCTGCAAGGTTCTTCACTAGTGCTCCCCATCAAAAATAAATATAAAACAGTGTCAATATTCTTCCAGAGATGAGAGCTCTGCATCATCCTATCTGGGTTTGACTCTTGATCCGACTAAAAATCATCATCCTGGCACCTCTTAGGAATATGGTATTACATCAATAAGTACACCAGTCTTTAGAGGGGGAATTAAGCTGACTGTCCCATATTTATATAAGATCCCACAGCACATTTCAAAAAAACGGTAGGCCAGTGTGTGCTGGTAGCCAGGCTAAGTTCAAAATTCCATTTTTACACCACCCCACCCAAAAAACTATCTACAGGGGGTGACATGTCAGTGGCATAGCTGTGCCCTCAGAAATGATGCAACCAGTACCCAAACTGCTGACGATGTGGAAATAAAAGATGCGCTCTTAAAAAGCGGCAGAAAAAGGTGTACAGTTCCAAATGGAAAGCATTTCTTCGTGCGGGATCTAAAGCTCGTGGAAGATCCGAAACACAAATCACAAACACATGGAGACAAACACATAAGACGACACCTGACGACTTCAGACAAACAACCGTTGAGATTGGGGCAAGTGACGTCACTTCGCAGAGCACTGAAAATCAGGCGACACCATTTTTATGACATCACTTTTCTCTCTGCACTCAGCAGGGTAATCGAGGAGAAATCTCCTCCTCCCCATGGATGCTCACCCACAGGGTATGTTCAGTACTCTAGCCTTCAAATGCTGATGGTCAAGTATTTGGTACGACTTGGTCATGGTCGGAATCGAACCGCCGACCTCCCAGACTCAAGAGTGGGCACTGCAACCATTATGCCACAGAACAAGCGTCAACAAAACGTTTTCAACAAGCATTTTAATCTGTGCATTTAAACACATCCAAAATAATCATCTCTAAACATTTTTGGAAAAACAAATACGTATTGATTCTGTGAAACAAGTTATGTGTCATTTAGGGAGGGTGGGCAAGGGGGTGGCCGGTGGGACTGGATATACCTGAAAAATAGCAGTCAAATTTAGGCCCAATAACATGTTCAGAGTTTGTGCACAAGAGTGAGGAAGCATTGAGTCATGTTTCCTGTACCCTCATGTACTCGCACCGAAAACTTTTGATTAGCAAGCTTATTCACATACACCAACACCCCTCCCCCCCAAAAAATATAAAAAACTTGCTGCAGTTTAAGTGAAAGCGAAGCAGAAGGTTCTCCAGTAGAAAAGGAAGTAGATTATGGGGTGGTGTAGTGAAGCAGCAGTTGGTGTTTAAACCGGCACCGTGTTAACACCAAAGCCACACACGACGTCCGTGCGAGTCATTCTGCTCTATACACCTTTCCCCATTACAAATAGTCCTTGGTATCATGTGGTGCCATCTAAAAGGGGGGAAAACAAACACGATAATTCTTGGTAGGTGGTATTATGGAACATGGAAATAATGCACTCGAACTTGTGTCTGATTCTTCCTCATCATCATCATCCCCATTTCTTCCCCTCTTCCTTCTCCTCCAGCAGCTTTTTAAAATTTCCTTTTCCTCTCCCTCAATGTCTCCTTTTCATGTCGTGGTTTATTTCTTTCTTGTTCTTCTTTTCTTTTTCTTGACGACTATGAATGGCATTTCGTTTGGCGTCGCCTCCTCTTTGTCCTTGCTCATCTGTGCTTGCTGGTGAGAGATTCCTTTATCCTCAGTTTTGGCAAGACTCAATGCAGACCGTGTCACTAAAGGTGATTCGTTGTTCCCTCGTCCTGCTCGTCTCGTTTCTCCTACTCCTGCTCTTTGGACGGAGTTACTCGATTGCGATGCCCAATGACCCCTCAAAACTGCACTACTGCATCTGCTGAAGAAATGAACACAGGGAAACAAGTGTAAGGAAATCGGAAACAAAATTGATCGTCATCGTCTCATCTCATCTCATCTCGGGCAAGCCGTAAACCTATTACAAGAAAAGACCATTTGGTCGAACAAAATTGAAATCTCTCACCATCAGCATTTATGTCAAGAGCACTTCGGCCAATAACTTTGTTTTATTTTACTTCAAAAGTGAAATCAACTGTAAAAAATGTGGGGTCAGGGGTGAGGGGTTACCAACTCCAGGCATAAAGCCAACGGACACTGAAGGCAGAGATGCTGGAAACAACAAAAATCCTTACCGGCTCAGGTAGGAATTAAACGGCAACTTCAACCATTTCTTCTTCTTCAAGCATAATTATTCCAACTTCTCATGCGGTAAGCCAGGAACTCTTTTTTGGATGAAGTCTTTCATGAACCCGCTGTGTAGCCTGGTGTTGGCTTCATGGTTAGGGTGGTGGGCTTGGGATCCAAGGATCCTGAGTTCAAATCCCACTGCGTTGTTGAATTAATATCAGGCGGGTGACTCTGCCTGTCATCCTTCCGAGGTCGGCGAAATGAGTGCCAGCTTGCTGGTATCCTGTGTCGGAGTGGCACCCTCCAGGATTGTGCCCAATAGCCAAGGAGACGCTTGGCAGCACAACGCTCTGCACAGAGTCTGGTCCAATGGATGGATGGATGAACCAGCTGTCCAGACATGAAACGTTCGACTGAACGTGATTTGGGCAGGAATTTTTAACTTGTTATTCGAGTGACAACTCCCCGACTTTTCACAAAGGACAATGTGGGATATTTAACATCCATCAAAATATCTCGCCCAACATGCTAAACACGGTGAGGAAGACAGTTTATAACTGGCTCGAGATTCAAACCCAAGCTCAAAAGCGAGTGTACATTAAGGCTTAAGCTACCCTCGAAGCCATTCTCGAAGATTAAAAAGATTTTGTGTTAAGGACGTCTCAATGCAAAGGTAGGTGCTGCTGCTACATTATGTTACTTGTCACACTCTTCGATTTGGTGTCCTTGCCCTGAAGAAGAAGAATAACGAGATAAGCTAGCAGCCCACGGAGATGCTGCAAAAGTGATTATTGTCCAGCACCGGCGTTAAAAAGTTATCTTTGCGATACAAATTGGCAATTTCATGGCTTGGCAAAGCAATGGTGGAAATGCATCGCATGTGTTTGTTATTATTCATTGTACTGACTAAATAAAACTGCCTCAATGCATGTGATCTCCACAGACATTGCTTTGTTATTCACACACTGAAACAAACCAAGTTTAGTATTTTTCATCACTTGATGCTCCGTTTGCTCATGCCTGTCTCTCTCTGTCTCTGTCTCTCTCTCTCTCTCTGTCTCCCTCTCTCTCTCTCTGTCTCTCTGTGTGTGTCTCTCTCTCTCTCTCTCTCTCTCTCTGTCTCTCTCTCTCTGTCTCCCTCTCTCTCTGTCTCTCCTGTTCTCTCTGGCTCTCTGTGTGTGTCCTCTCCTCTCTGTCTCTGTCTCTCTGTGTGTGTGCTCTCTCTGTCTCTCCTGTCTCTCTCTCTCTCTCTCTCTCTCTCTCTCTCTCTCTCCTCTCCTCTCTCCTCTCTCTCTCTCTTGTCTCTCTCTGTCTCTCTCTCTCTCTGTCTCCCTCTCTCTCTGCTCTCTGTGTGTTGTCTCTCTCTCTGTGTCCTCTCTCCCCTTCTCTCCCCTCCTCTCTCCCCCTCCCTCTCTCTCTCTCTCTCCTCCTCTCCCCCCCTCTCTCCTCCTCTCTCTCTCTCTCCCTCCTCTCTCTCTCCTCTCTCTCTCTCTCTCTCTCCTCCTCCTCTCTCTCCTCTCTCCCTCTCCCCCTCCCTCTCTCTCTCTCTCTCTCTCCCTCCTCTCTCCCCCCTCCCTCTCTCCCCCTCCTCTCTCTCTCTCCCTCTCTCCCCCCTCCCTCTCTCCTCTCTCCCCTCCCCTCTCTCCCTCTCTCCCCCTCTCTCTCCCCCTCCCTCTCTCCCCTCCTTCTCTCCCTTCTCCCTCCCTCTCTCCCTCCTCTCCTCTCCCCTCCTCTCTCCTCTCTCCCCTCTCTCCCCCCTCCTCTCTCCTCCTCCCTCTCTCAGCGAGTCGCAGCATTTAAATGTTGCAGAGTGTAGTCGAGCATAAACTTTGGAATATTCAGAATTCGAGCTTGTTGCAGGTTACTTAAGCATTTAATTGACGATTGTGGAAACGCATAAAAATAATGCTTTTTTTTTTTCAGGCACAGAAAACATAATTTTCCCCAAAGTGTTTATATAAATCCTTGAATGAAAAAAAAGAAAACAAAAGTGAATTACAAACAATTTGAAATAATTTCGGGAAAGAATGAGGTCATGATGATAAATGTATTTTTTGAATTTATGAATTATATTTAACGCTACACAAAAAAAACATATGTCAACAGGATTCACATTTGTGGAAAGGAAACAAGCGTTTTGAATAGAAACAGGAGGTAAAAGGATTGTAGTTAGAATTCTGCAGCGATGGTCTAACCAGGTGAACAAGTTCAAGTGAAGGGAAGAACCAACCATACCTTTTGTGAACGCTCCGCAGGTCTTGCAGGTAATTTGGTCGCTCTATCGGGTGCCCTCGAGCAGCACTGAAAGCTAGAAAACAAAGTTTCTTCAGGATATATATATATTTTTTTTTTTTTCATGAAAAAATTAAGAAAAATGTTTTAAACATTCCTTTGATATCTTTGGATTGTAACCAAATGTAAAAAAGCAACCAAGACATTCCTGGGAAATTTCTGTGAAAGCAGCCATGTCTTTTTCACGATTGACTGTGAAGTACACGTGATGTCACATTGACCACACCTGGTGACAAAACGATCAGAGGGTCTGCACTGAGTTTGGGAGGTCGATGGTGCGATTCCGACCTCGGTCAAGTCATCCGAAATACTTAAAGGGGAATCAAAACACCAAGTTTTTTTTCTTCCTGAAAACCATTGAGAATCATTAATCACAGTCTAATTTGAAGGGAATTTTTTAAAAAATTTTTTGCAAATCACAAAGTGTTGACAAAAGCCCGAGCGTGTCGATTTTCGATTTCACTGGTGATGTCACACATTGAACCCACCTTGATCCAAACGGCGGATTTACATCGAGAAACGGGTGCATGTCGATCTCCAATTACGATACCGATTCCATCGTCATGAGTAACTCTGAAGATTCTCACTGTGTTGAAATGGATCAGTGGGATCTTGAAGAAACGGTTGGAGACAAAATAGGTAATGGAAAATCTTTCGGGGAAATTATAGAGCCGTATCGTTTTGAGCCTTGTGCGAGCGATTCAGACGAAGGCAATGGAAGTGAAGATGGAGGTGTTAAAAATATCAAACGCTGGTCGCATGTTAACTACAGCTCGGTAGGTTTTGCTTTTCCTTCAAGTGACGGTTTATAACGGAGGGATTTTGTATTAATTGATAAATTGGTTTATATATTACTCGGGCAGAAATACCCATCGCCCAGCATACTTGGACACCGCGGACAAAATAAGTGACTAATGCTTTGTCCCACCATGGCAGGCTGACCTGTGTCGTGTATGTTTTACGGGATCGTCCCATTTCATACTTTCCCTGGACGCCATTTATGTCCATGCCGTATCCCACCATCGCGTCCGTGAGATGTCGATGTCCAGCCCCAGTGGAGGGGGAGTGGTGCTGTGGTGTTGAGGGGGTATGGGGTGGTGGCAGGTATTGTTGGGGTGATGGTTGATTGTGTGGAATGGTGTAGAGAGGGGCCCTGAAAGTTTGAGCTTCCTCGGTCAAATCCTCTCGGAGGAGTACATGATGATTCATACATACTCCTCTGCACGATAAGTAGATGGTGGTTCATTTGATTCGTCGAAATTTGTGTTGATAATATATTGATAATCTGCCAGGCAATGACAACAGGTGTTTGATTCACCACTCAAATTGTCTGTGCACATGTATTGGTAGCTCGGTAGAGATGGTGTTACAGTTTCGAGCGACGGCTGTTTCTTCCGCTTAATCATGGGGATGGCGTCCTCTCTCAATCGTGGCAGGTAACCACAAGATCTAGCCATCTCTGTTGTTTCAAAATAGTGCTCTGTAAAATATTCCGAGCACAAAAGTGAATATTTTGTCGGCCCGATCCACACTCGGTTATTTCGGACAAACCTCATCCAATTTCTGCTGACAAACTTTGGGTGTTTTGGCCATTGGTGTGGCATGAAACCATCTCGGTTTGTGGTACTATACAAGCACCAAGGACGCATCGACGAGACATGTTTGTGGAAAAAATCGAAAATTGTTCACCATTTGAGTTAAATCATACGGTCATGTAGCTCGATGACAGTACGGATATGGTGGTCTACTTCCGTATGTGATGTCACGGCGAATCTGAAGGAGAAGAAGAAGATTTCGACCTTTAATCGCAAATTTACCGACTTTATAATTCAGAATTCACATCATATCGATATTGAAGGGTATCAAGGGATTGATCAGTGTCGAGGTGGTCTGAGTGATTGGGTTCCCCTTTAAAGAAAGGTACGTGCTGCTTCTGTTTGACACTCAGGGGGAGGAGGGGAGGAGAGGGGGAAAGGTCATATTACAATCCATGTTATTATTGCTAATCATTATTATCCCCATGCTTTTTGAAAAAAATGGAGGGGATATTGCAATCATTTTTGGATAAAACAAAAACAGAGTGAAGCAGTTGCACTCAGAAAGGGTGATCCCTTCATTAAGGAGCCGTGGTCGTTTGATCCCATGAATTTATTAGATTGAGAAGTTGTTAAATAAGAGTTCATCGCACAAGCACATCTCAAGTATCAAAGGGGAAGTGGTTGGAAAGGAAGAAGGGTGGAAGGGAGTGTTTGGATTTCGTTCTGACACCAACAACGAACAAGAGAAAATGGTGATGCAACGGACAGGAAGACGTACCATAAATGACAGCATCAGGGTCCCGGTGTTCCAAATCAATGAGATACCTATGGAGTGAAAAAAAACTGTAATAGCATCCTCAAACCCATGGGGCACGGCAGTGTCGGAATCGCAAACAAGTGTCAGGTGGCTGCTCGCGAATTGCAGGCCCACAGGAACAGCTGCGATAGCACATTTTAGCTGGTGTGCAATCTTTCAAAGGAATAATTAAAACACAATACAAAACATTGCAAATAATAATTACCAACACAAAGCACTTCACATTAAAAAAAATATATTTTTTTAATGGAATGCTCTGAAGACATCAACAAGAGGGTTTTAAAAGGATTGCACACTATCTACCTGCAGAGGAGATAGCCTGTGCGGTTCACCCCATGTGTGCAATGTACGCCAATAACTTTGTCTGAGACACCGACGGGGACGGTTTGTGAAGAGAGAGAGAAAGAGAACATAATATAATTTAAGAATGCACTTAGAAAAACCACAATCTTTAAACAACACACTGCAGCGTAATCAAATGGCTTCCTGAATCCATTGCCAAGGTCCTCCCTCCAGTCAGTCAAGATTTCAACCGATGGAAACGTCATGCTCTCTCACATAACCAACCGCAGTGCTTTTCTATACTCCATGACCCACTCCCACTTCCCTTCGTACACTGTGATTCGTCTGACCATCCATGCTTTTTTTTTGCCCGTTCCTCTCCATCCTTTTCTCAATTTAACCTTTCATCCTGAATCATTCACACTGTTCTTTATGAGCCTTGACACCCAAATTTTTTTTTTTTTTTACTCCGCATAACTGCCTGCAGTGTGATTTAGTCCTCAATATCGAACGGTAACACAAACACTCACCGTTCTCGATATTTTTTGCCAGGAAGTATTTCACCGTTTCATTGAATTGGTCAATGACGTCCTGATTCGGAACGGACTTCCCTTCAGTATAAATCTTCATGTAACTATTCCAGCTTGCAAAAACTCCTAGTTAAACACATAAATGGGAAAAGCATAACAAAACATTAAAAAAAAAATATATGCAGGTCAACAAATGGCAGTTTTCGCTGAACGACGACAATGACGACGATCAGAACTTCAGAAAATCTTGCACTTTTGACATGTATAGGATCACACATAGTGGATGTTCAAGTGGTTGGGCACAACAAATGCATACCTTCATTACTTACAATTAACTAGAGAGTGCATAGAACGCCTTACCCCACACTGTCTTGAGAAACAAGGACATGGGCGGGGACTACGAGCGGCAAATTTGATTGGTCGTGTCGTGATGACGTAGAACGCTGTAATATTTTGTCCCAGTAATGCTGAAAGGAAGGGCTTTGAAAGCGCCAAAAAGGTGATTTGTGTTCTTCAGTGTTTGAGTGGGCTACATAATTCAAGGGAAATAGAATAAAGGTTTTGAACGTTGTATAAAAAGTTTTCTCGGAGGTTTACCACCGATGATGCAGAGTCTTTTACACCACCTAATTTAACACGTGCAGTGTCGTTCCTGTTGTTTGAATCCTTTATGACGTTCATAAAACACAGTACATTTCCTGTTTGGAATTATTTTCAATTTCGCTTGACTGCCAGACAGACAGAGTTAAAAAAAAAAATCTCACTCCTGTCTGCACATGCACACTCAGGACAAATTCAGAGACAAAGTACTAGTAAACTACAGATTTGTTTTCCGATTCGTGTTCAAATTACAACATTCAATTGAAATCAAGTTGTTCTTTGATCATAAACTGACATCTGCAGACAGACAGACAGCAGAAGTGAACTAATTGCTTAACCCCACTTTTCGCTTCGTGTGCACGTGGTAATAACTTTGTCCTTTCATCATCTTGTTCCTTTTCTGGCATGCCGTTGCATCAATGAGTACACAGTCCTTTGTAAGGAGCGTTAGGGTGAGTGACACATCTATCAGAGTCACTTGGCCAGGTAAAAAAGAAAAAAAACGCACCCAATGATGCCTCTTGAAAATGGCAGGTCATTGTGTACCATACCAATTGGCTGAATTCTACATTCCCACCCTGATCTATGGGGGGCATTGCATCGATGGCACTTGTGTGCACGCATTAAGGACACAACCGGACATCTAGTACTGCATATAGAAGAAGCTATAAGGTAGTTAGAAGCTAATAATGCACACAAACATGCACGATCTTGGTGGTGCACTGCCTGGTGGAAGCCCTGGAGGAAAAAAGTACTTATCTTTTACAATCTTCAAGTATGTTCACAAATAAATAGTTTTACACAAAGTTCAAAATGTTCCTCTGGATTTCATTCTCACCCGACGGTCATAGTATCGTGAAGTGTTGGTGAGGTCAATCACCAGGCCGAGCCTGAGCTGCTGCCTTTCGATCTCGAACATGAGATCCATAGGTCCAAACTGCAAATGAGCTGGAACGTTTCTGAGAATTGCCTATAAAGTGAAATCGCATTGAGTTCCAGATTTTATGAAAAATTCAATGTAAGCAATGACAGATTCAACAATATACGATCCAACTTGGTAGAATAACGCTCACATAGATACATACATACATACATACATGCACACACGTACAAATGTAACCAACGACTTTTGTAAGAGACTGCGAAAGACAGAATCACCCAATTCTAAAAGTAGTCAGCTGTTTTATTGCCCCCCCCCCACCACCCAGGCAGTATTAGTCAGTCTACAGGCCTGAATAGCATCGGCAAACTCATGCCACTGCAGTATTGGAATCACAAGCAATAAGTGGCAAATGGCTGCTTGCAAATTGCAGTCAGCCGACAAGCTTTCGACACCTTTCCTTGCCACCAAGACAGTCATGCCAGCACAACACCCCTTGGGAAGGGAATTGATCGATGGACAGATTGCTGAGGATCCACCGCAAAATAGTGGTGTGACATAGAGCGGCGGAGGTTGGTTGTCGAAAAAGAGGTCAAAATATCCCGGTTGCGAAATGAAACTTGGTATCACCATTGCTCATGCCTGTTCTCCCATCATTTCAAAAGTGAATGTTGACCTTTTCAAATGCAGAGCAAGAAGCGGCCGCCATAAACGGGAGAGGCGAACGCACGGACAGCTTCCTTCCTTCCTTCTCTTCCCCTTCCCTCTCCCCTACTCCCCTGTCTCCCCTCCTCTCTCTCTCGCCCCATCCTTATTCCCTCTCTCCTCCTCCCCCTCCCCCTTTCCCTCTCTCCCCCACTCCCCTCTTCACCTCCCCTCCCCTCTTTATATGTCTGTACTCTATCCTTTTTAAACAGCTTTAATTAGCTTTTCAGTTGTTACTTTTATTTGATACTAGCAAATACAATCCGTTGCTTCGCTGACGGGAATATGGACTCAGATTTTGAATATCAGCTTTTAATTACAGCGATCTCTGTCTTTTATAAATGTAGATAATACTTCTCAAAGCAATCCAATACGAGAGCGAAGTCAATGGCATGCCAACGCGAATCCCCACTCTTCCCACATAAAGCAAAGTTAAAGATGACAAAAAGTTCCACCACAATTGACCCAATATCTAATTTTAAGTTAAAACATTTTTCCGTTTAACACATGTGATCTGAAGTACCTACCCCCAGGGGCATGAACCTGGGGGTCAAATCCAAGATAAAGTATTTTTTACAAATCATTTAATACTTAATGTGTCCCCCAATGTTGATTGCACATACAAAGTTCATTACAAAATGTTAAAAATGTGCCCGCAATTGCATTTTTTCAGTCTTTGACCTTTTTGGCGTACTCCAGGGGGTGGGGCCAAAATGACTACTCTTGCACCTTCTTGCTATGTGGTGATCATAACTACCATGTTTGGTGACTTTCTTCCCAACCATTTAGGAGAGAGTGTGAGCAACAGACAGACAGACAGACACAGACAATTACAACAACATCCCGACTTATTTTTTTCAAAAAGCATGGGCATAATACAATGTACATGCGTGCACACCCCTACACCTAGCACCTCTTCACGGTAATGGTAATTAAGTATGAACCCATGCTACGTTGGGTTCACACTCAACTCAATAAGTGTGAAACCAATGGTCCTGACCACCAAGGGTTGACAAATATCAAAAAATAAACAAATACACAAAACCACAAACTGCTAAAGGCTATCACAGCTGCTACTCTACGAACCACAGCCTCAGTCGGTTAACTTGTACTGAAAAGTTGTTACGCTTACAAAAAACAAAAAAAAAACATGTCATGCCTGTTCTATCTCACCTTGCACAATGGGACTTTGAATGCAATGAAACGTGTTCCTTCTACACGCCTCCCGATGCTCAAATAATTCATCCATCTGGATAAGCACAGCAGACGAAATAATGAGGGCAACAAAACTGTGGGAAACACATTGTCAGTTATATCATACAGAATAAAAAAAATGTAACTTGCTCAAGTATAGGTTAATCCCAGATGTATGCCCTGAGGCATTGCAGCCCTCTTCGTCCGCTGGCTTGCGTATGTTCTTCTGCAACTTGCGATGCTTTATTATTCTCTTACTAACCAAAAGAACCTCGGCCCAGCTATAAACAGTCATCCTGGTGTTTCACAGGCAGGGTGTGTGCCGTTCCTTCGGATGTAGATTAAACAGGTGTCCCGTCTGCCGGCATTGGTTGGTGGAAATTAAAGGTCCGACGGTGTGCTTGGCGAAGATTTGGCGAGCTATCGCCGGCACCCTGAACAAATTCAAAATTCCTGCCCTGACTTCCTATGTTGGAGTGGCGACCCATCCAGAATTGTAACCCGAGCCAAGAAACTGCTTTGGCAAAACAGATACTCTGTATAGAACATGGTACATGATTAATAACCCAAGGATTTCCAGTATAGGGAGATCAAAGATTGTGAAGCCAAGCTAAAGCGACCTGTTGGAAGTCTCCCAAAGAAAGCTCAAACTTATTTATCACATCTTATACCCATGGAAGAAATGTACAGTCTAACACGAGAATGAAGACCCAATTACGATTAAGCATTGCTCAGATTTGCTCAATTCTGGAACTGTTTTATTTTAAAACACACAATTTCATTAATTACAATTTTAAAATCATATCTTATTATAGTTACTTTTTCTTAACTCTCACCTTTCTATAACCTCTCCTTTTTTTGTAAAGTGCTTTGAAATTTTGCTTCCAAAAATAATCATGCCTTTTCTATAAACAAACAAACAACAACAAAAAAACATCGAGTGCCTTTTCTGTAAAAATAAAAAATAAAATCTACTGCCTTTTATGTAAAGAAAAAAACCCAACAAAATCTAGGCCATTTTCTATAAAGAATATCATTAAAAAAATCTAGTGCATTTTCTGCAAAAAAAACCCCAAAAGAGTCGAGTGTGTCTTCTATAAATAGTGCATTTTCTATAAATAATAATAATACAAAAAAAAAATCTAGTGCCTTTTCGACAAAAAAAAATAAAATAAATCTAGTGCCTTTTCTATTAACCAAATAATAAAATCTAGTGCATTTTCTATAAATAAAATAATATCGTGGCTTTTCTACAAAAAAATAAAAAATAGAATCTAGTGCCTTTTCAACGAACCAAAACTAAAAAAATCTCGTGCCTTTCCTATAAAAACAATAAATCTCGTGCCTTTCCTATAAAAACAATAAAATCTTGTGCCTTTTCTATACAAAAAAAAAATCGTGTTTTTTCTGTAAATATTGTTGTGGTCTCGAACCGCATGCATACAACAGATAGGTGTCCAAGACAGTTATTCCATTATTATACGTGTAGATAGTCCCCTTCCTTTTGTTTAGTGGACACAAAGGGAGTGCGTTGCGATATCTAATAGCTAGGGGTTGCTTAAATCATTTTCTTCTTCATTTCGTCCCACTCTTCTTTTCGTCTGATTATTCCTGAGGTAAATCAGCGCGTGCAGCGCCACGGTGAGGAAAACTGCTGCACAGAGATCCTCATTCCGGGCGAGCACTAAACCCGGCGTGTGCAGCGAGTCATGTGCGCTTGGCAGTGCGGGGTTGTCGATCGAGCTTTCCGATGGTCTGGGGAGGATTGCCGGTTGCATTAAAAAGGCATACGAATGAGTGTCTCTTAAGAAGCTGCACGAATGGTGTTTTTTACGGCACGGGAAACACAGCCAGCACGACACCCACGCTGCACGAAACGTGTACGGATGCCGATAAAGCCGACTCCACGCCATGTTGGGCAGGATACGAGTGTGCGGGTAGAAGCGGCTTGTTCCTTT
>CM068964.1:13524304-13534461 GCA_035128595.1 Eptatretus atami | reverse complement strand
TCTTCGATCCAAACCTAACCCTCTTGCTCTCTTAGATCCAAACCTTACCCACCTTCATCTCAACAGATGTGCCTGAATACGGGCTTGTGGGAGCGTTAATTCAGCTGCACCCTGAGAATACTGAGCTCACAGTGGCTTTTGCATCTCATACACTGTCTCCTGTCGAAAGGAAAAACTCGACAGTTGAGAAGGAAGCTCCAGCCTGCGTCTGGGCTCTGGGAAAGTGGAGGATATAACTCTAGGGACGCCACTTCACTTTTTCAACTGACTACACTGCTAGCCACAAAAGGCATGGTCGTGCCAGAATGCCAATCACCAGATGGTCGACTCGACTGCTTTTCTTCTCTTACAATGTGATGCATCGTCCTGGAAAACAGAACTACACTGCCGACTGCCTATCCAAAATGCTTCTGCCTACAAATTGTGATGTGTCAGATGATGAACCTGAGCTGATTGCTGCTATTTTGCTTGCCAAGAAAGAGAGATCTCTGTTTCTTCTTCCTTGTTAGCTTGGCCCAAGTTTATTAAGTATTGTGGACTGAAACAAGTTGATGGAATATAACTCAGTGATCTGAATTTGAGTTGATAGAATTCGCTCAAAACTGAAATTTATCTGTTTCTCTTGCATAGGCAGCTTGGCTGCAGGAAGCATATTGTTTGCGCAACATGCCACTAATCGTGCTCGTATACCAGTAAGGTCTCAATTTTGCGAACCTGCAGAGGGATGACAGGACTGAGTCACCCCCTGGTGTATAATTCGATTGGAAAACAGGGGCTTGAAACACCTGGACAATAAGACCAAGACAGCACTGTCAGACGCAGCGGATAACCGCCTTTGACTTGACTGAGACATGCCCTCAAGAGATTTGAGACTGCTTGAGACTGCCAAAAGATTGAGACCTGGCTAATATCTTTTTTGAATCTTGCCAATGGCTCTCATAACAAACTCATGTGTTGTATTAACTTCATGTGACTTGACTGAAAATTGTGATGATTTTCAGGTGTGCTCGAAGAAACCTGCTGCAATGACGTCCAATCTGTAGCCCCCCCAACATCCTCAACTGGTCGCACTTCGTGCGTTTCTATGCTAACTGAAGAGAAATTTCAAAGGTAATGTTTTGTCCATTTTTAGAAATGTTCTGTCACACAATGAGGATGTTTGCTCATAAAGACTAATCAGAATAAGTGGAAGGTGTACATACGGTGATCATTTAATAGTCATCATGATTGACAGTATAATCAGAAATAACAATAAACCTGGTTAGAACGACAACTCTCGCTGTTTTCAAATTGGATCAGAAATTGGGTTGAAGATTTGCTCTTGAATCTTACCTCTAACCCTTTTTTCTTTCCCCGTAACATGTCTTGTCTCATGTCGCAGGATTTCGCATTTCTGAAACTTTTGACATGTCGGTAGTCACAGCCCATGCCGTGCATTCACAAATACAACTGATGTATGTGCTTGGTGCAGCATGGTCAACCGCACTTGCGAGGGCACTATTAAAGTTATTGTTAAGGTGAGTGAGTCGTGTGATCAATTCTGCATTGATCTTTTCGTCAGACCGGTGTGGGAAGCGTGCAGGCCAAGGCTCGCACTGTGCAAGTACAGTGATCAAATTTATCTTTATTTTTGTCCGAAGCATATGAACAGCAATCGACCTCAATCCAACAATAGGCAGACCAGAAGGATATTAAGTTTGCGTGGTCCAAGTATGTACGATACTGCATGTGCCTTCTCACAGCATCTCACCAAGAGTTAACGTTAAGCAATCGTGGTTGATCCTCCGACTTCCGATGTCCGTACCGGAGATGGAAACTTGTTGCTGGCCAAAAAGTAGATTTCATTTGCCAATAATTGATTGGTGTGTTGCTATTGTTTTCAAAGAGCTATCAGCACAAAATTTGGACGGTGCACCAGAAAAATATTTTTGATCCGATGATTAAGTTTTGTGAAATTCCTGCAATACTCTGTCTTTTTAGTCTCCTGTGATAAATGACGGTATGCTACATTATGGCTTCTTGCAGACATGAGCTGTGTCACTTGGAGATTCCTAGACATGAATGGTGAACTCCAATGGCAGTAATATTTTTTCATTACTTGGTTTTGTCTCATACTAAAATGCTAACGCATTGTCGTGCCATCGGCAGGCACAACGGCAGTGGTACAAAAAAGACTCCCGTCCAATAAAGTAGAATAAGTGAGTGTGATTGCGTCCAAAAGGGACTCTTAAACTAGCGGTGTTCAAAACTGGGCTGCTGTGAAGGTGAAATAAGGAACCATCAGATGGGTGACATTGCAGCTGGGATGTAAACCAGTAGTCTGTATAATGTTTATGTTCCATGTCGCCTGTTAAATTGCGTTGTCAATGTGCCAAGATTCCATTGTGTGCTGCGCTGCCTTTAATATCCCTATGGTCTTCAGACAACAAGAGCACAGCCATGCAAGCCTTGTAAGAGTTCGACACAGAATATGTCAAGGTGCTGAAGGACTAATTTACGGGAAAGGTAGCGCTTTGCGTGGTAACACACCTAAACAAAGTTAAGATGGAATGGGCAGGTTCGATTAGAGAAACGGCGAGAAGTATGGATGATGATGTATGAGATGACAATGATTGGTGATGGTGGACGACTAAGCGGTGTGTCACATCATATGATGTTGGATGCCCGAGCTGTGAGTCGTTTTCTAACGCAGATAACTTTAACACAATATAATATATAAATAGCAGATTTTATTTTTGAATAAGCCTCTCTGTCCCATTAACATTATAACCCCCCACACCAGTCCACCCCACATCATTCCATTTTCCTTGTATTGTTTCATACGCACCCTCCTGTTCCTCTCACTTCTCGTGTTTTCGATCAACATGTTACTTGATTGATAAAAGGACTTCTTTAGTTCGAGAGACAATCAATAATCGAGGGCTGACTGAAAGAGCCAATGACAATGTTCTATATTTTCATTCTTCTTTTATTCATTAAACTTAACTGATGAACACTTGTGTTACTCTCAATACGTAGCCATGGATTAATGAAAAAACAGACTGAAAAAAGAAGTGATTAATGTATCAGAGAAGTTCTGTGAACTTCAGGTAATTAGTGCTGGCAGAAATTAAAAAGAGTTTGTGTAGAATTGTCAATGGTATGATGAAATTCACTGTTGAAAGTAATGACAATCACTTGAAGAGTGATTATGTGATGCCTCAATCACAAAATCGAGATACACGGTAATAATAATAACGAAAAAAGAGCATTTTATAATACCAGTGTAGGCTTATAAAGCAAATTAAGGTATTAAAGTAAGCATGAAAAATGCGTGATTATATGGAGTGATGATGTAGGTAGGAATGAGAGTACTGGGATAGTCCACGAGAGGTAAGATGAAGAGGATAGGATAGGCGCGGTTACCAGACATGTATGAACAATATCGGGATAAAGATCAATCCTCTGAGAAGTATCTCTTCTTATGTTAACGCGACCATTTCAAAACTCTGCTTGTAGGGACGGCGGGGAAAACTGGCCAAGTGTCATGAGGCTGGGCTAGATGGTGTGTCGCGAGTTAGGCAGTGGAATTGGCATAGTGCTGGAGATACTCGCTTGATCTTTGCAAATGACACCTTACAGATTTAAGAGTCCAACGATGCTGGCAGACGGATTCCTGTTTAAACTCATCAGAGGACGGGACACACATGAGAGCATACCGTGCCTGTGAAATCAAGCCAGAATGACATTTTATAAAGGTGTTGGGATTGCCAGATACTCGTCAGGTAGACTAGTTTAGAGACAAGTGTAACGTGACATCTAGGCGCAGCTTGTCACGCGCCGAGGTAGAGTATGAGACAGATATCACATGTCTGGTCTGTAGACTCTCGGATAGGAATGTAGTTCTGGTGCTGAGAGATTAGTAAAATTGACCTGGAAATGGATTGCGATCCTTTTTAAAATACCTTCCCTCGATATCAAGCGTGATTTTTTCTTATTTGCGCCCGAGTTATTCAACTTGGTCCTTGGAGTGTTACTGATGAACTCTTGATTCAACATCGTTAAACCATTGTTGCTCCTTGAGAAATATTGTTCTCGCTTTTTTCTTTCCTCGATATGTTGCGTGAGTTGAACACACAAACTAAAAAATGATCGTGGTACGGCGGGCCAATGTGGGTTGTCATTTTGGTGATTTTAAATTTGGGACTCTCAAATAAGGAGCGTGCTGAACAAAATAAATGTTTGATGATTGGTATTTTTTATTTTGGGGTTGTCATTTGTTGTGTGTAATTGTGTGGATTTGGTAATGAAAATTGTTATTTATTTGTTTTTGAGTGTTGTTTTATGTTTTGATTGGGTTATTTTGGTTGATGGTGTTTTTTTTTTGTTTGGTTAATATTAATTTTAATTTGTTTTGTTTTGTTTTGTGGGTTGTAATTTGTTGTTTGGTTTTTGAATTTTATGTATGATGTTTGATTGTGGTTTGTGTTTATTTTTTTTTTTTATAACTTTTGTATGTTAATGTTGTTTTGTTGTTTTGTGTTGGGTTGTTGTTTTTAAATTTTTTTTGTGTTGGAAATTTGGTTGTGATTTATGCTTTAAAATTATAATTTTTTATGTTTGTAATTATTTTTTGGTTTTTTGATTTTGGTGGTGTTAATGATGTTGGTGTTATTTTTTTTTTGTTGGATTTTTTGTTTTTTGTTGTTTTTTTTTTTGTTTAATGGAACCATAAACCGAGGCAGACACAACTAATCAGCGTTTAGGCACAACACAACTAATTGGTAATTTAATCACACACAATTGCCGATTTATCTCCCTTCATAAATTTGCTACCTGGAAGGTGATAGCTGTTCGTTGACACCAATTGTTTTTTTTTCTGTTTATAGGTAAGGTGTGCCGTCGTAAGACGCTGCCGAGAAGTGGTTTAATTAAATAGCGCTTTATGTTTTTAAGCCAAATAAAGTTTTGGATTTCTGATAAACCGACAACATTGTTTGCATTTCGTTTTCCCTCCCATTCAGACTCCTCTCCTGGAAAACACAGTACAAGACGGGAACAGAAGGCAGGGAACAAGAGAAGAGCGAAGAGGATACAACAAGATGCATTATGAATGTTGGGGACAAAGAGAGAAGATGAAATGACTGACAAGGAATAGACGAACAAGACGTAACAACAATAAATTGCATGAATTCACAAACCCGAAGTGTAACACATCTCCCTGCCTTCCTCTTCCATCCAACTTACCCCTGTAAATTGAAAGAAAGTCACTAACCTGATGTTCCTGCTGGAATCTGAAGGCTTGACGCACGGTAACCAATTTCACCAATTATAATCCGATTGCTCTGAAGATAGAAGTCCCGCGGTTACGACATCCTTCATTTGATTCCAGTTAACATCGAACCCCTATGAGACAATTGAAAGACATCGGGACCAATTGGTCTACCGTGAAATAGTCTTACGTTTGAGTCTGGTAAATGTTATTGTGTCAAATATTATCAAGATTATTAAAATTGAAATACTTGCAGACAGAACGAACGCTAAATGTTGTCTGCCTCCGGCTCCCAACCAGCTAACCAGACGACGGTTCGCAGCTGCTGCGCAGCTGTATGTTGATCCTCTGCAAAGCTTTGATTCAGGAATCGGAGATGCCCTCGGAGATTCTTGGTCGTTCGTGGGGTCCACCAAGAGTCCATGATTCAAATCGATTCTTTGAACTCTATCTGGGACTGAGATGCTGGAATGTGGATGACCATGTCTGACTTATTCCAGTTGTTACGGAGTTCAGTCAGGGTGGTACGGCGCCCACCACTTCCAGACTGCTTGATGGACTGGATTCTGGGGAGGAGCTTGAGAGATCTAAATGCGGTTCATGTTTGGGAATAGTGCAACGATTTCTGACCCTTGATGTGCAGATGTCTCTTCCATGTTGACATCATGCCCAATCCTGAAGAGAAATGTTACTTTCTATCAGGCACAATTTCCGACCTTTCAATTTGGAAATCAGACGAAACAACATCATATCTATTGTTAGATGGTCATCAAGGAAGAATTTAGATGTCCGAGCTGGTCTGAGTTTGGTTCCTCTTAAAGGTGGCTGGCTAAACATCTAGCTTCTGAGTTCAAATCCCTTTGTCCTGCAATAACACCAGGTGGTTGATTCCCCTCATCGCCTCCTGAGGAGGCAAAATGAGTTCCAGCTTACTGGTAAAAAGGGCACTGCATCAGGACTTCCAGAAAATGTGCAACCCAGCAGCCAACAGGCTGCAGAACGAAACAAAAAACAATTCTCTTTATTCATCAAAATTACCAACACAAAAACAATGCACACACATGTTAATTAAGTGTACAGTTTGGCAAAAAGGGGACAAAGTTTAATGTATAGTCCCAACCCTGTTTCCCCAATTCCCCTTAAATTTACACATCACGGATTGTGTTCATGGATGATTTCTCAAGAACGTAACCCCGTGAACGGCAAGCTCTTACCTGGGCACGGAACAAAGGGCAAAGGGAATTCGGATCATTGTGGAGCGACCTGTGTTGGAAATTGGTTCTCGGGTTGTCCCTCACCACTCGCTTAACTCCATCCCCACATTTTCGCTCGTTGATGTTTTGCTATTTCACCACACTGATTATGTTGTTTTGTGACATTCTTCTCATTTATGATCGTCGAGTTGTTTGCCAGGTCAAGATGGTTGAGAGTGTTTCAAATGCACCTGGGCGATTGAGCTGAACTGACTTTAATCTCTTTTTGAAGAAATTTCTCACATTCATGAGGCTGAAACAATGTGGTGGTAAACACGGACGTGAAAATGATGTCAAGTCTCTACATCCGTTGTTTGATTATTCATGCTGTTGTGAATGTATGAAAGTCTGTGGACAAGAGAAGTTTAATCTCGTGACCTGTCCTCATTCCAATAGGCGTAGGATATTTAACTTTATTCGGCACAATTTAAACATTCTCAACAACCAGTTTAATGTTACAAGTTTATATTCATTCAAACTGTAAACTCTCCAATGTTTCAAGCCAGGATTATCTCAACACTTTGATCACGAATTTCAAGCTAATATTTATGATAATTTAACATCTCACCAGGAACAGCAAATGACTTTACAAATCCACTGCATTACTCCTTGTCACCACGTTCAGAGCAAAGGATATGATCAGTGTGAGCGTGGATCACATGAATGATGAACCTCAGCATCATCCATCGTCTGGCTGTGGAGATTTTGATCATCTGAACCATGTGCACCTGGTCTGTTGTGGTTGCCTTGTCGTGCAGTACTCACCTAGTTTGGTGCACATGAAGGCATGGCAGGTCAAGGCTGATCTACAACTGTACTTCTGTATCTGGACACAGATGAGACGATCAAGGAGGCCGTTACCCTCCCACGCGCCTTGTATCGTATCGTATGGGTGACAGATCATGAGCAACACTTCAACCAATTATTCATCTCTTCTGATTTAACAATTAAAAAAGCTTTTAAATTTCGTTATTTTTCATGATAAAGGCAGGTGACACCCCCACCAAGATCATTCTCATCAAACTGGAGTTAAAACTAAACTGACCTCTCTTCGCCTTTGATCTCTATTTTTACTCTTTCTCCTCTTTATTTATGCAAGGAAACTTCATGCATCAATAAGGACACCGCTTTCTCTGGCTCTCCAGGATGATGATCTTGGAAAAGAGGTGTGACGATACAGAACATGAAAACGCTGAGTTTGTGTTTTTTTACAAAACAGATTAATTCCTTATCCTGAGGATTACTTTTCAATTTAAAAATATTTCACTCTTCCGTTGGACTGTTGTTACACTGACACTTTTGACAAATTTCTCACAAAATTTCACAAAAAGTTCAATACTTTATGAGATTTCCCCATTCGTATTATGCTTACAATTTGCTTCAGCAGGATCAAAACTGGAACCTCATTTTTGAAGCGAATCGAGTGTACCAGATCATCCTTTTTCCCATGCCATGTCGAGATGAACACTAATCCGCTCCTGATTATTGTTGATACTGTTACCATTGTGGAGGTAGATGGAGGAATTTAATCGGGAATTAACATTGAATAGAGTTGCTTGGTCCGTGGATGTGTAGAAGCATCTCGATGTGATTAAGTAGGAACCTGTGAGCTTAAGTATTACGTGTCCCACACGAGGGGTGTGTGTGTGTTAATTAGCTCGGGTTTAAGAATAAGTTTCCCCATTATGTAATTGCCCCTCTGTATTTTCCATTTGTTTTTAATATTCAAGATCGGAAATAAAGTGGGGACACGTCCCTAAAGCCAGGCGTGCGGAACTGCGGAGCCCCGCCTTCCCGGTTCATGTGAAGCAGCCATGCCCTGGAGTGGTAGGATATAGGCGTGAAAAGAGGAAGGTTGCTTGCACATTGTGGAGGCTTCCTCCTGTTTCGGAAGAGAGATCGGCAGAGCGCACACACGAGGCATGAGGAACGCACGAGGCAGAGTTGATTCGAAGAGAATCAGAGCGGAGTTCAGGCTTGCGTCACTTTTGAGAGCCGTGATTAAAGAGAAGGCTGGCGCATTTTGAGAGGCGAGAGGGAAGCGCACGTGAGAGAGCGGGAGTTCAGGGTGAGCGCACGTACGAACAAGACACTGGCCTTGGGCTCTTGGTTGAGTCTGAGCAAACGGACCCAGCCTTGTGTATGTCATTGCGGGTTAGTGAAGATGACCGAGCACACAAAGCTGTTACACGGGCTCTAAGCCTTGGTGTGGAGTGTCCTGATCGGGATGCTGGCTAGCATTGCTCTGGCAGAGAGCGCCATTTTGCACGCGTGTGCACGTGCTGGTGGGGGGCTCAATTCCGGGTTCAAGAGATCAGCTCTGGCCAAGCTAAGTGCAAGAGTGGTTGAAATGAAGGTTTCTTTTTATTTTGTCCCCGTTGTCTGTATTGAGTCTGTGTGCGAGGCGCCTTGACTGTCGGATTTATTATTTCATATATTGTATTTCCTTTTGAATTATCGTCTTTGTGAATATTGTTATTTTCATTAAATGTGTTCATTTGAAGAAACTGTTCGTGTATTTGTGTGGTTCGAGGATAAACCGCCTGTGCATCCATTCATTCCCCATGCTCTCCGCCCATCCACCATGCCCTTCCAGCGCGTGTTAAAATCTCCGAGGATCAACTTGTCCGCCTCCGTTAATGAGGAACCGCTCGCCCGCTGGGGTGTCAGTGTTAACCGCCCGGCCACCCCACGACGATACCATGACGTGCAAGACCGTGACCTACAGGTGATCAGCTGTCAATCAACAAATCCACGCCTGTTGGTGTCATGTGCAACCCTTGAGATAGACTTAAACCCCACAAGTACTTTTTAACTCCAAGAATCATGTTTTTTTTCGGTATGAAAACGTTTATGGAATCCATGCTGCTAAAATGTTCTGTGAGGATCGCGTACATATTCGTGGGATTTTCCTTTTTTTAAATTCCTGTATCCATTAGTTCGCACATTTAAAATGTAGATTAATTTATTTATTCTTCCTCTTCTTCTGCTTCTTTCACCCCATTCTACCCTTCATCTTCGCTGCTTTTTGGGATGTTGTTTTTCCTCTTCTTTTAAAATGTCTTCAACCTCTTGCCACAATTCACCTGCATTCTGTAACCAAGTCCAGCCTGCAAAACAGCTTTGAAACCTAGCATATTGTTCAGAACCATCTTCAAAGGTCAAATCTAGGTTGCAGTTTGTGACGTTTTCACCTTTCCAATTTGACTTTTAGTTTTGCCAACAGAGTATGCATGGGCTGTCCCACATCCTGCCCTGCAGAGTATGGCATCACAAGCACTTCAACTCTCGTTATTGAATAGTCAATCTGTTCACGTTGCCCATCAGTTGAAGCACCATGTGTCGCCGTCTATCGTGGTTGACAGCCTCTTCTTGCAAATCGAGATCATTCACAGACACTCCAGAACACCACCAGTGCTCAGTGAGTGCTGTTCAATGCACACATAGCCTGTTATTTCAAATTGCACCAGGTTGACAATTTGTACAACAAACAAGCAGTTCAATCACGGTCTTTCACATCTGTAAGATGTCCATGCCCAGTTATATGACGACAAAATAACATAGCAAGGCTCAGTTGCAACCGTTCCCGAGAGATTTTGGCCAGCCTTGCTCTATTGGCACTCACACAAACTCTGAATGGGACAGAGCAATCA
>CM068964.1:13461704-13492416 GCA_035128595.1 Eptatretus atami | reverse complement strand
TATGTACTGTGTGTGTGTGTGTGTGGTGTGTGTGTGTGTGTGTGTGTGTGTGTGTGTGTGTGTGTGTGTGTGTGTGTGTGTGTGTGTGGTACTCTGTACTGTGGGTGTGTGTGTATGTACTGTGGGTGTATGTTTAAACGTGTACTGAGTTCAATGTGCTACAAATGACTAACAGCTCAATGATATTACAAGCTTATGAAGCGATGCTCCTTTGTACTCCAAACAGCATGGTGGATGGTCCTTGTCGAAATCGAATGGTGATTCAGACAGTGAACTATCCATAATTACTGAGGATGATCAATGCAGGAAAGCAAATGAACCTCGAACTTGCTGAATGCCAAACTTGCTGTACAACCGTCTATCTTGCTGCAACAGCCGGCACAACCACAAAGACCCACGAGAATAAGCCTTGCCTAATGGACTCCATATGACGTCATAAATCAGTTACTCTTGGGACCCATATGACGTCATGAATCACCCTTCTGCTGGGCTCCATATGACGTCATGAATCAGTCTTTCTATTGGCCCCATATGACGTCATGAATCGGTCACTGCTGGGCCCCATATGACGTCATGAAATCTTCTTACTATACAGGCATATGACGTCATGAATCAGTCTTACTCATGGGCCCTTAGGACGTCATGAATCAGTCTTACTATTGGACTCCATATGACGTCATGAATCAGTTTTAATTTGGGCCCCATATGACGTCATGAATCATCAACTGTTGGGCTCCATATAACGTCATGAATGAGTATTACTATTGGGCTCCATATGACGTCATGAATCAGTTACTCTTGGGCCCCCATATGACGTCATGAATCACCTTCTGCTGGGCTCCAATGACGTCAT
Source organism: Eptatretus atami (assembly GCA_035128595.1). Taxonomy (NCBI): domain Eukaryota; kingdom Metazoa; phylum Chordata; class Myxini; order Myxiniformes; family Myxinidae; genus Eptatretus; species Eptatretus atami. The sequence continues at coordinate 13,491,563 of CM068964.1, read as the reverse complement.
GAATCAGTTACTATATGGCCCATATGACGTCATGAATCAGTCGCTGCTGGCCCCATATGACGTCATGAATCCGTATACTACAGGGTCCCATATGACGTCATGAATCAGTCTTACTCATGGGCCCTTAGGACGTCATGAAATCACTGTTGGGCTCCATATTACGGTCATGAAATGAGTATTACTATTGGGTCCCATATGACGTCATGAATCCGCTATTACTACAGGGTCCCTATGACGTCATGAATCAGTCTTACTCATGGCCCTAGGACTCATGAATGCAGTCTTATCTTGGCCCATGATGACGTCATGGAATCATCTAATTTGGGCCCATATGACGTCATGAATCATCACTGTTGGGCTCCATATACGTCATGAATGAGTATTCTAATTGGGCTCCATATGACGTCATAAATCATACACTGTTGGGGCTCCATATTACGTCATGAATGAGTTTTACTATTGGGCTCCATATGATGTCATAAATCAGTTACTCTTGGGCCGCCCATATGACGTCATGATCACCCTTCTGCTGGGCTCCATATGACGTCATGAATCAGTCTTCTATTGCCCCATATGACGTCATGAATTCGGTCACTGCTGTGCCCCATATGACGTCATGAATCGTCTTACTACAGGGTCCCATAATGACGTCATGAAGTCATGTCTTACTCGTGGCCCTTATGACGTCATGAATCAGTCTTACTAATGGACTCCATATGACGTCATAAATCAGTCTTAATTTGGGCCCAATATGACGTCATGAATCATCACAGTTGGCTCTCATATGAACGTCATGAATCAGTATTATTATTGGGCTCCATATGACGTCAAAAATCAGTTGTTGCACTGTTACTGTTGAGTCCCATTTAACGTCATGAATCATCCTCATCCACCAAAGCAAACTCTCAGATGAATCTCATAAAACCTGAGCAGTGGCGTATTTAATAGACATTGGAGAACAGATAAAAATGAAATTTCACATTTACATAAGATGTTTAACCCTTTTACCGTCGAAATAATTTAAATCCACCAGTGTTGGTCCAAATAAATCATGTAAAAAAAAAAATGATAGGCCCAATAAGAAGTAAACGGTGATAAAATCTAAAATTAACAAGTTAATAGTTCATGATGACAGTAAACGAAACGTTTTACAAAACTCGTTCCTTGAACAAAAATGTGTAAAATATAAAGATGGTACGAACATATCACAGGGAAATAGCGAAACGATGATGCCGGAAAATGACGAAAAAGAAGAAAAGCATGCGCCGAGTAAATTCCTGTCAGGTGAAAAGGAATGAGTTAAAGAACGAAATAAGGGAGTTGAGTTTTGGTATGCCAGGTTTAGTGCTGCGCATGCGCCGAGTAAAATCCGTCAGGTGAAAAGGAATGAGTTAAAGAACGAATAAGGGAGTGAGTTTTGGATGCCCAGTTTAGTCTGCGCATGCGCCGAGTAAATCCTGTCAAGGTGAAAAGGAGTGTGTGTGTGTGTGTACTCTGTACTGTGGGTGTGTGTGTATGTACTGTGGGTGTATGTTTAAACGTGTACTGAGTTCAATGTGCTACAAATGACTAACAGCTCAATGATATTACAAGCTTATGAAGCGATGCTCCTTTGTACTCCAAACAGCATGGTGGATGGTCCTTGTCGAAATCGAATGGTGATTCAGACAGTGAACTATCCATAATTACTGAGGATGATCAATGCAGGAAAAGCAAATGAACCTCGAACTTGCTGAATGCCAAGACTTGCTGTACAACCGTCTATCTTGCTGCACAGCCGGCACAACCACACAAGACCCACGAGAATCAGCCTTGCTAATGGCACTCCATATACGTCATAAATCAGTACTCTTGGGACCCATATGACTCATGAATCACCCCTTCTGCTGGGCTCCATATGACGTCATGAATCAGTCTTTCTATTGGCCCCATATGACGTCATGAATCGTCACTGCTGGGCCCCATATGACGTCATGAATCTTCTTACTAAAGGGTCATATGAACGTCATGAATCAGTCTTACTCGTGGCCCTATTGACGTCCATGAATCACGTTCTACTATTGGACTCCTTATGACGTCATGAATAGTATTACTATTGGTCGCCCATATGACGTCATGAATCCGATTACTTTCGTCCCATATGACGTCATGAATCACCCTTCTGCTGGGCTCCATATGACGTCATGAAATCAGTCTTTCTATTGGCCCCATATGACGTCATGAATCGGTCCACTGCTGGGCCCCATATGACGTCATGAATCTTCTTACATAGCTAGGTCATATGACGTCATGAATCAGTCTTACTATTGGACTCCATATGACGTCATGAATCAGTTTTATTTGGGCCCCATATGACGTCAGATGAATCATCACTGTTTGGGCTCCATATACGTCATGAAATCATCACATTGGGTCCAATTACGTCATTGAATGAGTATTACTATTGGGCTCCATATGACGCATGAATCAGTTACTCTTGGGCCCCATATGACGTCATGAATCACCCTTCTGCTGGGCTCCATATGACGTCATTGAATCAGTTACTATTGGCCCCATATGACGTCATGAATCAGTCGCCTGCTGGGCCCCATATGACGTCATGAATCCGTATACTACAGGGTCCCATATGACGTCATGAATCAGTCTTACTCATGGGCCCTAGGACGTCATGAATCATCACTGTTGGGCTCCATATTACTCATGAATGAGTATTACTATTGGGCTCCATATGACGTCATGAATGAGTATACTTTGGGTCATATACTCATGAATCCGGATATACAGCCCATATGACGTCATGAATCAGTCTTACTCATGCCTTAGGACAGTCATGAATCAGTCTCTTACTATTGCGACTCATATGACGTCATGATCAGTCTTAATTTGAGCCCATATGACTCATGAATCATCTTATTTGGGCCCCATTGACTCATGATCATCATGTTGGCTCCATATTACGTCAATAATGAGTATTCTATTGGGCTCCATATGACGTCATAAATCATCACTGTTGGGCTCCCATATTACGTCATGAATGAGTATTACTATGGGCTCCATATGACGTCATAAATCAGTTACTCTTGGGCCCCATATGACGCTCGATGATCACCCTTCTGCTGGGCTCCATATGACGTCATGAATCAGTCTTCTATTGGCCCCATATGACGTCATGAATCGGTCACTGCTGTGCCCCATATGACGTCATGAATCGTCTTACTACAGGGTCCCATATGACGTCATGGAATCAGTCTTACTCGTGGGCCCTTATGACGTCATGAATCAGTCTTACTAATGGACTCCATATGACGTCATAAATCAGTCTTAATTTGGGCCCCATATGACGTCATGAATCATCACAGTTGGTCTCCATATGAACGTAATGAATCAGTATTACTATTGGGCTCCATATGACGTCATAAATCAGGTTGCACTGTTACTGTTGAGTCCCATTTAACGTCAATGAATCATCCTCATCCACCAAAGCAAACTCTCAGATGAATCTCATAAAACCTGAGCAGTGCGGTATTTAATAGACATTGGAGAACAGATAAAATGAAATTTCACATTTACATAAAGATGTTTAACCCCTTTTACCGTCCGAAATAATTTAATCACCAGTGTTGGTCCAAATAATCATGTAAAAAAATGATAGGACCACCATAAGAAGTAAACGGTGATAAAATCTAAAATTAACAAGTTAATAGTTCATGATGACGGTAAACGAAACGTTTTACAAAACTCGTTCCTTGAACAAAAATGTGTAAAATATAAAAGTGTACAACATATCACAGGGAAAATGCGAAACGATGATGCGGAAAAATGACGAAAAAAGAAGAAAACGCATGCGCCGAGTAAATCCTGTCAGGTGAAAAGGAATAAGTTAAAGAACGAATGAGGGAGTGAGTTTTGGTATGCCCAGTTTAGTCTGCGCATGCGCCGAGTAAATCCTGTCAGGTGAAAAGGAATGAGTTAAGAACGAATGAGGGAGTGAGTTTTGGTATGCCAGATTAGTCTGCGCATGCGCCGAATAAATCCTGTCAGGTGAAAAGGAATGAGTTAAAGAACGAATGAGAAGTGAGTTTTGTATGCCCAGTTTAGTCTGCGCATGCGCCAAGTAAATCCTGTCAGGTGAAAAGGAATGAGTTAAAGAACAGTAGAGGGAGTGAGTTTTGGTATGCCCAGTTTAGTCTGCGCATGCGCCGAGTAAATCCTGTCAGGTGAAAAGGAATGAGTTAAAGAACGAATGAGGGAGTTTGGTTTTGGTTTTGCCCAGTTTAGTCTGCGCATGCGCCGAGTAAATCCTGTCAGGTGAAAAGGAATGAGTTAAAGAACGAATGAGGGAAGTGAGTTTTGGTTATGCCCAGTTTAGTCTGCACATGCCGAGTAAATCCTGTCAGGTGAAAAGGAATGATTAAAGAACGCAGTGAGGAGTGAGTTTTTGGTATGCCCAGTTTAGTCTGCGCATGCGCCGAGTAAATCCTGTCAGGTGAAAAGGAATGAGTTAAAGAACGAGTGAGGGAGTGAGTTTGGGTATGCCCAGTTTAGTCGTGCATGCGCGAGTAAATCCTGTCAGGTGAAAAGGAATGAGTTAAAGAACGAATGAGGGAGTGAGTTTGTGTATGCCAGTTTAGTCTGCGCATGCGCCGAGTAAATCCTGTCAGGTGAAAAGGAATGAGTTAAAGAACGAATGAGGAGAGTGAGTTTTGGTATGCCAGTTTAGTCTGCACATGCGCCGAGTAAATCCTGTCAGGTGAAAAGGAATGAGTTAAAGAACGAGTGAGGGAGTGAGTTTTGGTATGCCCAGTTTAGTCTGCGCATGCGCGAGATAAATCCTGTCAGGTGAAAAGGAATGAGTTAAAGAACGAGTGAGGGAGTGAGTTTTGGTATGCCCAGTTTAGTCTGCGCAGCATGCGCCGATAAATCCTGTCAGGTGAAAAGGAATGAGTTAAAGAACGAATGAGGGAGTGAGTTTTGGTAGGCCGAGTTTAGTCTGCGCATGTGCCGAGTAAATCCTGTCAGGTGAAAAGGAATGAGTTAAAGAACGAGTGAGGGAGTGAGTTTTGGTATGCCAGTTGAGTCTGCCCATGCGCTGAGTAAATCCTGTCAGGTGAAAAGGAATGACTAAAAAACGAATGAGGGAGTGAGTTTGGGATGCCCAGTTTGTCTGCGCATGCGCCGAGTAAAATCCTGTCAGGTGAAAAGGAATGAGTTAAAGAACGAATGAGGGAGTGAGTTTTGCTAGCCGAGTTTAGTCTTCGCATGCGCCGAGTAAATCCTGTCAGGTGAAAAGGAATGAGTTAAAGAACGAATGAGGGAGTGATTTTTGGTATGCCCAGTTTTAGTCTGCCCATGCGCCGAGTAATCCTTCAGGTGGAAAGGAATGAGTTAAAGAACGAGTGAGGGAGTGAGTTTTGGTATGCCCAGTTTAGTCTGCGCATGCGCCGAGTAAATCCTGTCAGTGAAAAGGAATGAGTTAAAGAACGATGAGGGAGTGAGTTTGCGTATGCCCAGTTTAGTCTGCGCATGCGCCGAGTAAATCTGTCAGGTGGAAAGGAATGAGTTAAAGAACGAGTGAGGGAGTGAGTTTTGGTATGCCCAGTTTAGTCTGAGCATGCGCCGAGTAAATCCTGTCAGGTGGAAAAGGAATGAGTTAAAGAACGAGTGAGGGAGTGAGTTTTGGTATGCCCAGTTTAGTCTGCGCATGCGCCGAGTAAATCCTGTCAGGTGAAAAGGAATGAGTTAAAGAACGAATGAGGGAGTGAGTTTTGGTATGCCCAGTTTAGTCTGCGCATGCGCCGAGTAAATCCTGTCAGCGTGAAAAGGAATGAGTTAAAGAAACGAATGAGGAAGTGAGTTTTGGTATGCCCAGTTTAGTCTGCACATGCGCCGAGTAAATCCTGTCAGGTGAAAAGGAATGAGTTAAAGAACGCGTGAGGAGTGAGTTTTGTATGCCCAGTTTAGTCTGCGCATCGCCGAGTAAATCCTGTCAGGTGAAAAGGAATAGTTAAAGAACGATTGAGGGAGTGAGTTTTGGTATGCCCAGTTTAGTCTGTGCATGCCCGAGTAAATCCTGTCAGGTGAAAGGAATGAGTTAAAGAACGATGAGGAGTGAGTTTGTGGTATGCCCAGTTTAGTCTGCGCATGCGCCGAGTAAATCCTGTCATGAAAAGAATGAGTTAAAGAACAATGAGGAAGTGAGTTTGGTATGCCCAGTTTAGTCTGCACATGCGCCAGAGTAAATCCTGTCAGTGTAAAAGAATGAGTTAAAGAAACGAGTGAGGAGTGAGTTTGGTATGCCCCAGTTAGTCTGCGCATGCGCCGAGTAAATCCTGTCAGGTGAAAAGGAATGAGTTAAAGAACGAGTGAGGGAGTGAGTTTTGTATGCCAGTTTAGTCCTGCCCGCAGCATGCGCCCCGAGTAAATCCTGTCAGGTGAAAAAGGAATGAGTTAAAGAACAATGAGGGATGGAGTTTTGGTAGGCCGAGTTTAGTCTGCCGCATGTGCCGAGTAAATCCTGTCAGGTGAAAGGAATGAGTTAAAGAACGAGTGAGGAGTGAGTTTTGTATGCCCAGTTTAGTCTGCCCATGCGCTGAGTAAATCCTGTCAGGTGAAAAGGAATGACTTAAAGAACGAATGAGGGAGTGAGTTTGGTATGCCCAGTTTAGTCTGCGCATGCGCCGAGTAAATCCTGTCAGGTAAAAGGAATGAGTTAAAGAACGATATTGAGGAGTGAGTTTTGCTATGCCGAGTTTAGTCTTCGCATGCGCCGAGTAAATCCTGTCAGTGTGAAAGGAATGAGTTAAAGAACGAATGAGGGAGTGATTTTTGGATGCCCAGTTTAGTCTGCCCATGCGCCCGAGTAAATCCTGTCAGGTGAAAAGGAATGAGTTAAAGAACGAATGAGGGAGTGAGTTTTGGTAGGCCGAGTTTAGTCTGCGCATGTGCCGAGTAAATCCTGTCAGGTGAAAAGGAATGAGTTAAAGAACGAGTGAGGGAGTGAGTTTTGGTATGCCCAGTTGAGTCTGCCCATGCGCCGAGTAAATCCTGTCAGGTGAAAAGGAATGACTTAAAGAACGAATGAGGGAGTGAGTTTGGGTATGCCCAGTTTAGTCTGCGCATGCGCCGAGTAAATCCTGTCAGGTGAAAAGGAATGAGTTAAAGAACGAATGAGGGAGTGAGTTTTGCTATGCCGAGTTTAGTCTTCGCATGCGCCGAGTAAATCCTGTCAGGTGAAAAGGAATGAGTTAAAGAACGAATGAGGGAGTGATTTTTGGTATGCCCAGGTTTAGTCTTGCGCCATGCGCCGAGTAAATCCTGTCAGGTGGAAAAGGAATGAGTTAAAGAACGATGAGGGAGTGAGTTTTGGTATGCCCAGTTTAGTCTGCGCATGCGCCGAGTAAATCCTGTAGGTGAAAAGGAATGAGTTAAAGAACGATGAGGAGTGAGTTTGGTATGCCCAGTTTAGTCTGCCCATGCGCCCGAGTAAATCCTGTCAGGTGAAAAGGAATGAGTTAAAGAACGATGAGGGAGTGAGTTTTTGTATGCCCAGTTTAGTCTGCGCATGCGCCGAGTAAATCCTGTCAGGTGAAAAGGAATGAGTTAAAGAACGAGTGAGGGAGTGAGTTTTGGTATGCCCAGTTTAGCTGCGCATGCGCCGAGTAAATCCTGTCAGGTGAAAAGGAATGAGTTAAAGAACGAGTGAGGGAGTGAGTTTTGGTATGCCCAGTTTAGTCTGCGCATGCGCACTGTATTCGGATTCGCGTGCTGCTCTCGGTGCTGAAGCTGCTCTTCATGGCGCTCTTGCTCGTTCTGCTCGGGCTCTCGACGCTCGGAGGACTCGTTTGGCTCCTCCTGCCCGCCATTAGGTAGGCTTGAAGGGGAATAACCTCGTCCGGTCCGTGGGTACCGCCGTACTCGGCGGAATTGTCCATTTGAATCTTCCCTGGGTTTGTGGACCCCTTCAGGGTGAGTTCCTAACTTCTCCGTCCGAATGGCCATCACGGGTCCACTTGCTCTCCCCGGGTCGATTTTAAGAGATCTCATGGTTTCTTCAGCACCGCGGTTCATCCGAGTCGATCATATCATCGGCGTTTTCTTTGCGTTTGTTAATTAAACTTTCAGGTGCTTTTTGCTGCCACCGTTTCCCGGGCTGACAGGACAGCTTGGAGAAAGTGAATTCCCCCTTTGAGCTGTGTGTGTTACCGTGGTGAAGGTTCGATTCCCGACCCGACTGTAAACTGCCACCCTGGTGTTTTTCAGGCAGGATGCTTCGTTGTTGAGTTCGCCGTTCTTCGTCGGGGGACATGGTGGTCGTATGGCAGCTTAGCTATCATTTCTTGAAGCGCAACTGTGAAGCTGATGCAGTGCCCCTCTACCAGTACACACACTGGAACTGGTACTCATTTCGCCGACCTCGGAAGGATGACAGGCTGAGTCAACCCCCTGGTGTATTAATTCAGCAGCCGACGGGGCTTGAACTCAGGACCCTAGGATCCCAAGCCGCCACCCCAACCACTGAGCCAACACCAGGCTATGTCGGGGATATCATGCCATCCCATATCCGGACGTCCGCAAACATTTGCACGTGGCTGTTAAAGATCCCGTGGTGCCTTTCAAAAGTAGTACACCATTGTGCCGGTACCCTAGCTCAATTTGGAATTCCTCTCCTGGTTCAAAGCAGCACCCTGCAGTGAACAAGCGACCTGTCTTGGGTACATCTCAACTATGGAACCGTTCACCATTAGCCTTGAGCAGTTTGATGCCCCTGGAGGTCGAACAACTAACTCTGTGCTTCACCATCGTGATACGGTTCATAGTCAACGACACTCGCCTATTACGTCTCGTACACTATTGATCTGCCATCACAAGTTCCATTGGGAATCGATTGATCGATCAACAATCAGTGCCTTAAAGATTAACCTATTTGTCGGAGTTTGGAGGCTGAAGGAACATGACTGTGCGTGCCATCACCTTGTGGGATGTTTGTCACGGTCAGAGGCAAAACGTCGTGTACAGATGTTTTACTCTTTTATTACTTGCAAAATCGAAGATTTGCAAGTATGTTGCTTGATCTGGTCTGTCTGGCTGTTTGGGTGTATGTCATTTAAGCTACAGGTCGCGATTCGAGACCGAGCTTCACGAAACTTAACCGCGTGGTAGAGCTAGTCAAAAGTTAGAAGCCTATTCTCTTTCAAGAGGTCAAGTTCACATATAATCGTCAATTTTCATCCGATTGATTTGAAATATGAACAGAATTTGCACGTTGGGTCGCTGAATTGGTTCACAAATCAAAAATTAGAAGCCCTTTGTTTTTGAGGTCCAAAGGGCAAGGTCGCAGCGACTGATTTCTGATTTCGCAAGTACCTGTCTGTGACGGCTTGTTTATTTTCTGCTGTTCCAAGTTTCGTATTGGGCCAACTTTGCTCTCTAGGTTACCTTCTCAAGTGAACTTCTTACAGAAATTATCCTTGCTTTGGTTAACTAGCTCGTACGTAGTGTTCACACAGTGTTCAACTGTCAGTTGAGATCATTATTATTATTATTTTTTAAACATTAATAATTTAATGAAGTTTTTCCCCACCCCTTTGGTACTTTGATGCACCTCACCTGTAAATTTAGCAAATTGATGCTCAGCAAGTCTTTTTTGCACCTGCTGTGCTATGGATTGGTCTCAACCCTAATGGATTTTAGTATTTCAGGATCAGCTTAAAAAATTCTGTCAAAGCGATTTATGCAATTACTGTTTTTTTTGGAAGTATTTTATCCACCTACAAACACCTGCTTGCATTTTGCACCTGTGCAGCATTTTCCCTCCCTTTCAAACACACACTGAAGTGTGTCGATAAAGTGGCAAAGTTGTCTTTGTGTGTTAAATTGTGAAAATCTCTGTCAAATTGCGCAATGAGTATGAAAAAACTGATCGAGTGGTAGGGACATCGGACTGCTAGGTGGATCCAGGTTCAAATCCAGCTGAAGGCAGCAGCTTGAACGATTTGTTCGTGAAACTCAGAATTATGATGTTGCTGTCGGATTGTTGGTTTAAAAACCCAGTTTGTTCACTCTTAATCTTCAGGGATGATGCTAACCTGTGACATTGTGCCAGACTGCACTTTGCTGGTGTGCACTGAATGGATCAGAACGTAACGGACAAAAAAACAAAGACGTAAAACATGCATGCATGGGGTGGACAAGATGGATGCAGAAGGAAACTCCAAGGAGGGAAAACTGGAAAATTGGGAGGACGAGGGATTATGGTGTGTTGAACGAGGCTGGAAAAGATCATTGTTGGATTGGGGGCGATCTGAGATGGTGGTGAACAGCTGCCTTAAAGACCAGGAGGGATGAATGAGATTGACGAGGATGCAGAAGTTGATTCCACAGGCAGGAAAAAAAAGAGGAACAAATGAGTGCAGGTGAGCAGTGATCCTGGATTTCGGTAGGTTCACCACAAGGGTGTTGATGTTGGATCCCTGCAGAAACCTGGGAGGTGGGGGACAAAGCACGGAAAGAGCAAAGGGAGCAAAACCAGAAAGGAGGTGGTAGAAGAAAGAGAGACCACCGACTTGTCTTTAATGTCTTTAAAGTGATAATTTCATAGACTCAGCTTCATCGCCGGAGATTCCAATAAACAGCCTCCATCCATTGTTCGGTGAGTAGAAGCAGCATGTCCAAGGTGGAGTGACCTGGTCTGAATCCAAATTGGTGATCTGAGATGAGTTTGTTGGAGAAAAGGAAGCTTTTCATATCGACTGCGATGATGGATTCCATGACCTTGCTGATGATTGGAAGTAAGCCCATTCTTCTTCCAAGTATCCCTCTATGTTGGTGTGTCCCCCCCTCCCCTTTTCACGATGTTGTTCTTTTGTTATGTTCTGAATCGTTCTGTGCTCTAGCTCCTCCATGAGCCTTGACTTTGGACACAAAACAAAGATCGGAGCAATCATTTCTCACATGAACGTGCAAGAGAACTATTTCCAAAGAGTGCTAAGTACACACACAGTTCTTACAGTTGAAACGAGACCAGCCCATAGTTTTGCAACTCACTTGTTACATTTGGACTCCACCCAGAGGGCGAGTTGTGACACCGTGTGACTGAGAAGGATAGGCTCCGATTGGATGAGCGTGATGGTACGGTGGTGTCCATTGGCTGTGAAATTCTGACCACTTGTTGCTCATCAGATATTTCGGGTGAAGGAGGTTGGACATCAAAAGTTCAAAAAAAGCTCCCGAGGTTGAATGAATGTAATGAAAATGTTTTATATATCTCTTTTCAATGGGCTTGGGAAACTTAGATAATTTTCAAAGGAAATTGTATATGATAGAAAAGTTTTAGGACCAGTAGTATTGCAAATATGAGAGGAAAATACAAAGTGGAGACTCATGGAGTAGTTCAGGAAAAAGCAAAACATTCAAAAGTTAAGGGGTTACAAAAGGTAACAAACATGCAACTGTGCACAACTTGGTTAAAATCTAACGATGATTGAGCGATAATTTTGACGAAGGTTAATTGAATATTAAACGTAAGTTTAACACAAATTTTAAATATTTTTAATTTTATTTCATTCTAAATATCTGCTATTGTTGTTGGATGTTGTGCCACAATTAGCACGCGTCCCCTGCCGTTACAGGCGGTACGTTGCGGGTGGTGTTTGCACATCTTCTGCGCGCTTGGATGGCAAGACTGCCCTCATCACCGGCGCAAACACCGGCATAGGCAAAGAGACTGCGTGGGATCTGGCCAGGCGTGGTGCGTGCTGTTTTACTTGTGATCTTTTCTCGTCACTTGTAATTTATGTTCTACCATTCATTGGTGTGAGCGAACACTGTGTGTGGAATACATAATTAGCGTTTGAACAAACTCGTGCAGATGGTTCATTGGCGTATATACGGTGTTCTTTAATGCCACTGTAAAATATCATTAGTAGTACCAAATATAACAGACGCTCGTCTCCTGGTGGAGGGCGGTTATAGTTCAGGTGCATTAGGTGATAAAGTTGATTTTCAGTTTGATTTGATGGAAAAGTATGGGCCCGTGTGGGCTGAAATGTCTGAAAACACAACTGTATTCACTCGGTGAAAACTATGGAGGATGAGCGGTCCTGAATTCATGAAAAACATTCCATTCGTTTTTGTCCAGTGAAAAGGCCCTTAAACCTTTTTAGACCTTAAAGGGATGTAAAGCGTCTAAGTCGTTTAAACTCTGAAGGGTGTAGGGGTCTAAAGTGTTGAAAGGATCTTAAAAGAACTGAAAGGGTCTGCAGGTCGAAAGGGTCTATCAGGGTTTAAAGGGTAATTGAGTCTCTAAAGGATCTATGGGATCTCAGGGGTCTAAAGGGTACATTCCAAAGCAGTTAGGGGTCTAAAGGATCTATTTAGGGGTTTATAGGGTCTAAAGTGTTGGAAGGGTCTTAAAAGGTCTAAAGGGCTCTAAACAAGCTAATGGTCAAATAGTATACAGGTGTAAGGGGTCTCAAGGTCTGTGGGGTTTAAGTGGTTTAAAAGTCTAAAGGGTACGTTCCAATAGTATTTTGGGTCTAATATGTCAATAAAGTGTAAAGGGGTCTAAAGGATGTAAATGTCTAAAGGGTCTTTAAAAGGTCTTCAAAAGTCTAAGTGGTTTAAAGGGTCAAAGCAGTCTCATGGGTCGAGGGTGTCAAGTGTTGAAGGGGTCAGAAAGGATCTATGGGGTCTAAAGGGCCAAAGGTACATTCCAATAGTAGTTGGGGTCTAAAGGGTCTATTGGTCTAAAGGGGCCCATGGGGTATTAAAGGATGTAAAGTGTCAAAAGGGTCTTAAAAGGACTAAGAGGACTGAAATAACTGTCCCCTCTCTACCACTCCTCTCCTCCACCTCAACTCTCTGTCCTCTCCTCCCTCTTTCTTTCCCGTTCTTCAAAGCAAGAGCGCATTTATGACGATATTAGTTTAAAATATAATTAAGACAAATTTAATTATAATTTGATCACATTACATTGAAAGGTTAAATGAAGAGGTTTAAATTAAACGATGATAAAACTTCATTTTTTATTTATTTATTGAATTCACAATCTCATGAGATGACGGAATCTCGTGATATGTGATGGACCTACAAACATCGATTACATTTTGAGTTAATTAGTTAATTATCTCACCACCTGGATGGGAATTTCAAAAGGGCTTCATTCGTTTTTGCACATCGATGTCATGAATCATAATGTTGCGTTAAGCCACCTCGGAGGAGTCGGGAAAAAAACAAAAAAAATGTCATTGCTGGAAGGAAGGACCGACTGAAGGACGTTGTTATGGATTTAACAGCTCATCTCGACTCCATTGTGGACAAGCTAAAAATGAGCCGATAAAGTTTAAGTTCCATGCGTTTAACACCATCATTACGTGACCCATTCTTATTGTGGACTCCAATTGGCTGGCAGCTGCTTGGTTATTGTTTCACTGTCATGGCTGCTTTGTTGCTGCTGTTGTGACTTCCATGTATGTTTTGGGGGGCATTGTAGCACTCACAACTGATCGGAGCAGCCATTCGTGACTGGCTGAGAATTTGTCCCTGGAGAGGTTGCAATTCCATTGCAGGGTGTTGCCAAGGCTACTCTCAACCGGTGTATAAATTTGGGATTTTGCTCAGGTATCAGCACACGATGACCTACTCATTAATGAAAAGCATTGTGGGATATTTAATGTTCACCAGCAAATGAGAGCAGATAAGATTACTATCTTAATGTGCCATCCGAAAAATTGTGTAATCGATGATGGAACACCCTCCTTGCATCAGTGTGACATTTTATAGTTGGGCTGGGGAACGAACCCGGACTAGGAAGCCGAAAGGCAAGTAAGCTTCCTCCAAAATATCCTGAATGCCCAACATGTCTTTTAGGGCTCTAAAACCCATTTTCTCTCTCTGAGCAAAGTTAATCAGTCCAGTCCATTGGGACCATACTCTGTACAGAGCGTTGGTGCTGCCGAAGCAGTCTCCTTGGCTATTGGGCACAATCCTGGACGGTCACCACTCTGACGCAGGATACTTGAATGGCTCGGTCATCCCAGCAAGCTGGTACTCATTTTGCCGACCTCGGAAGGATGGCAGGCTGAGTCAACCCCCTGGTGAATTAATTCAGCGGGCAACGAGGCTTGAACTCAGGACCCTCGGATCCCAAGCCGCCACCCTACCACTGAGCCAACACCAGGCATAAAGTTAATCAGAACATTTATGTTTATTCGTTGATGTTTTGTCCTTAACGTTTAAAGATTGCAAGAAAGATGCTATCAAGTCATGGATTGCACCAGCATTCGTAAGTTTGTGTGAATTTTTCAGAAAGCACTAATAGCCACGATGCTGCATTTGCAGTATTTGTATCGTTCAGGGCATCCCTTTGCCAGTGCTTGTACAGAGCCATTGTGAATGAGGATACACGATCAGGGTTGAGTAGGAGGAACACGAGCAGCTGTGCTGCCCCGCAGGTGCACGAGTTATCCTCGCGTGTCGTGACATGAACAAGGCAGAGAGTGTTGCAGCCGAGATCACAGCCAACACGGGTAACACTGATGTGGTCGTGTGCAAACTGGACCTGGCCAGCACGACGTCCATTCGCAACTTGGCTGCTCGAGTCAACAAAGGTATTTTGAATGTGACCGTTCACCCTTGCCGTCTTTATGTGAAAGAGCGGGGAAGAAGTGTTGGATTTCATTATTTCCAAACTGAAATGGTTAAGTTGTATCCAAATTTTGGTCATCGTCAGGTCGATGATATGTAGCTTTACATGTTTGGCTGTGGGGAGGTTTGGGTAAATCGATTGACAAAAACTAATTTTTGACTTTGAAATGTTCATTCAATCCTGTTACTTAAAACTTGATATTCAACTTCTTTTTTTCTTGCCAACTTAAGCTTTATCATGACATTTATATTTGTAACATTGTGAGGGTCAACATCTCTCTGGCCATTCTCAGAGAACAGCCTCAGTGCCAGCGAGTTTGGCACTTTACTCAGGCAAACTGGCAATGACTGCAAGCAGCCATCACAGTTCAGGACTGGTCTCCTATGTTTACCACCCTTGATATGAATTCAGCCTGGAAATTCTTTCACAAAAGCCTGCTCTCTCTCTTATGCACAGATTCATCCCATCTCATCTTCAGATATCTTACCCATCCTCCCACCCATGCTACTCTGAATCATGGGGTGAGGCAGTTGCCTAAAAACAACTTGCGTTCTCCTCTTCGAAGGCAACCTCCGATCATTCCACAAAACTCCCTACAAGTGTGTGTACTCTCAGGAGAGCCCCAAAACAACATCTGTCCAATATCAAGAATGATATTTCAAATTTGTCTCCCACCTCTAAAACCTGTTTGCACCTTGTCAAGTCTGTCTCTGGTGTATGCTCCCCTCCACCCCTTCCCTCACTTCAAATGGCACCACATCCGACTCTGCTCATGAGAAGCTCGAATGCCTCAACTCTTTGTTTGCTTAAAAATCTTGTCCCTAACCCCCTCTCTGTATCCACACTTTCTAGTCAGCTCCTGGACTGTCTTTTGCACTTGAGAAAGTGGAAAAGTTTATGGCAATCCTCGACTCTGAATCTGACTCTGACTCTGCAACTGGACTGGATAGCTTCAGCTCACGTGTCCTAAAAACCTATTCTGCTGCTCGTGCACTTCTTCTGTCTGCTACTTTCACCCTAACATTTGCTGTAGGTCATCTTCCATCTGCTTAGAAATCAGCTAACATCTTAGCAATACATAAAAAGGTGCAAAAATGGATCCCCTTAATGACAGACCAATTGGCTTTCTTCCAATCATCAGCAAGGTCATGGAATTCATCATCGCAGTTGACATAAAATGATTCCTTTTCTCCAACAGCCTCATCTCAGATCATCAATTTGGTTTCAGACTTGGTCACTCCATCTTGGACATGCTGCTTCTACTCTCCCAGCAATGGATGGAGGCCATCAATATCAGTCATGAGATCAGGGTCATCTCTCTGGACATATCTCAAGCTGTTGATACAGTCTGGCATCCTGCCTTGCTCACCAAACTGTCTGCCAATGGAATCTAAGGCCAACTCCACTCTTGGATTACTGACTTCTTCCACTCGTGTCGCCAATTTGTGTCCCTCAATGGAATCCGTTTCTTCTCCTTTCCCTGTCAAGGCTGGAGTACCCCAAGGCAGTGTTCTGGGCCCCATCCTATTCCCAATCTTCATTAATATGTCTCTGACTCTGGAAAATCATCTTTATCTATTTGCTGATGACTCCACCCTCTGCCATACCATCTGTCATCCCTCAGACTGGCAAGCAGCAGCTTCTTCGCTCTCTGCAGATCTGGATAAAATCACAAACTGGTCCAACACGTGGAACATGTCTTTCAATCCTGACAAATCTCACACTCTCACTATGTCTCTCTGAAGGACCGTTTAGAACCCCCCCCCCCCATCTACTTTCTCAACAATCCTCTGGAAGAAGTCCTTTCATTCAAGCTTCTGGGTCTCACTATCTGCCATGATCTTTCCTGGGAAAGTCACATTCCAACCTGGCCTTCAAAGCCAGTCGCCGACTGGGAATCCTCCGTCGTGCAAAGTCCTTCTTCGGCCCACCTGAGCTCCTGACCACATACAAAGCTTTCGTCTGCACCCTGATGGAGTACTGCTCTCCCCTCTGGGCTGGTGCTCCTGCCTCTCATCTTTCATGGCTTCACGCTGTGGAAACCAAGGTATTTAAGATCATTGGTATCTCCCGCGGTAAGGCTGAGTCTTTGGGCCTCTCACTCTCTCACCGCAGGCACGTCGGTGGTCTTTCTGTGTTCCACCGTCTCCCTCCGGTCTCGCCCCCACCCCCCTGCTATGTCTGCGATATGTCCCCCCATATTTCCACAGGACGCTCAAGGTCCGCCAGCAACCCCTTCTGGTAAAACTACAAAAATCACATATCACTGCTCACCCTTCACTCTTTCATTCCTATTTCTCCCGCCTTTGGAATAAATCCCACATTCTCTTCAATTCCATCCTTCCCTCCAGGCCTTCAAAACAGCTGTTCACCACCACCTCTTATCTTCCCCCATCCAAAACACGATCTTTTCTAACCCGTTAATCCACCCCAAACCCACCTCCTTCAAATTCACTGCTTTTCTTCCTGAAAGTCCTGTAGTGTCCATCTTGTATACCCTGTGTTCCCCGCCCCACCCCTCTCCCTTCCACAGAGCTCCTAATGTCTCTGTCCCCACTGTTTTGTCCTTCCCTGTCCCACCCCTCTTGTATCCTGCCCCCCCCCTTGTTGTGCGTTGTGTTAGCTCTCATACGAGCCTCGACAATGTATACAAAAAATAAAAAATGAAGCATGATACTTATTCCATTTAACCTCAGAGAACTGACACACATTCTGTTCTTTTACCAAAGATAGATGCAAAACTCAGAATAAGGGTGACTTCACATTGGATTTTGCTTCGGACATGAATTTCCTGACGCCAACATGGGGGGCTGCCATTGCAGTACAAGTAGTGCACGTGTTTACAAAAATACGGTTCCTGATTGGCTTGGAGTGCTATTACTGCACCGGCTGGCCTATTTACCCTGCTGCTTACAGCCAACTGACGTGTTAACACCTGGAGAAATGAGTGCTTGTAACTCCTACCCAATGCTCATCCTTGGGCTTTGTTCACGTGGAGAACTTTACACACACAGCAGGAAATACCATTTTATCCATATTCTCTGCTCGACAAGTCGCACTTCCATGGAACGAAATGAAACGATAGTGGCAGACTGCCCACGGCCGATCTTGGGTCTCGCTCTCAGCCATGATCTCTCTTGGGCGAGCCTCATTTCAAAGTCGGACTCCAAAGCCAAATGCCGATTGGGCATCCTCCGTCATGAAAAGTCCTTCCTTGGCACACCTGTGCTCCTATCCACCTAAAAAGTTCTCATGCGCAGCTTTATGGAGTACTGCTCTCTCCTCTGGGCTGGCTCTCCTTCCTCATATCTTGCTCAGTTTGACGTCATGGAAACCAAGACCTCCAAGATCATTGGAATCTCTCACGATGAAGCTAAGTCCGTAGTCTCTGTCTTCTTCCTGTATGGTCCTGCAACCTCTGCCCTCTCTTTATGGTCCTGCAACCTCTGCCCTCTCTGTGCTTTGTCCCAGGTATCTGCAGGACGCATGCGGTCCACCAGCAATCCTCTCCTTGTGAAACTGCCAAAATGCAGAATCACTGCTCACCTCTACTCATTGGTTCCTCTTTTATCCTGCCTGTGGAACCACCTTCCACACTCTCCTTAATGTCATTCTTCCCTCCAGGTCTTCAAGACAGCTATTCACCACCATCTCAGATCATCCCCCATCCAAAACGATGATCTTTTTGACACCTGTGAAACCACCCCCACCCCTCCCAAAGATTTGCTTCTGTATCCATCTTGTCCACCCCTTGTGTTCTCCCCTACCCCTCATCGTTATCTGAACCCTTGTTTGTCGGTCTCAGTCTATTTTCTCCCCTGCCCTGCTGTTGGCGTATCCCCCTTCTCCTGCTGTTTATTTTGTTATGTTGTGTCCTGATCCGTTCTGTGTTCTGGCTCTTCCATTAGCCTTGACTATTCAAAAAACACCAACTATGCATTCCCTGCCACCTTTCGAAAGAGCATTTTTATTCCCAAGCTTTTTGATGGGGGATGTTGTTAAAAAAATAATAAAGCTAAAGGGGGGATATGGGATATTGTAATCGGTTGTCTGTCTGTCTGCCCGTCATGCTATCTCCTCCTAAATGGTTGTGTGGAAATGTACAAACTATGTACAGTACAAGCTATCTCATGTGCAGCCTATGGATGCTGGTTTGCATCTAATTCCGTGAGGCACATAGGGCTTCCGAGGTAGTTTCGGTTGGCTAAGGAGTACAGTCCTGGACCGCCACACCGACACATGGTACTCAAATGATGTCTTATTACCCCAGTAAGCTGGTTGTACTCATTTTGCCAACCTTGGAAGGATGACAGTTTGAGTCAATCCACCTGATGTTATTTCAACAGAATGACAGGGGCTCAAACTCAGAACCCTAAGATCTTAAGCCAGCCACCTTAACTGTTAAGCCAACCCCAGGCCTACTTAATGGTACTGAGTGATCATCTTTGCCCCATGTACCAAACATGGTAGTTATAATCACCACATGGCACAAATGTGCAAGAGCATTATCATTTTTAGCTCTGCCACCTGGGATGCGGTCAAAAGGTCAAATACCGAAAAATGCAATTACGGGCACAAACACATTCTATTGAAACTTTGTATATGCAATCACCATTGGGGGACGCATGAAATACCTAACAATTTTTTGGATGCCTTATGGTTCATGCCCCATGGGGTGGGGACTTGGGGTCACAGGAGTCAAAATGGAAAATTATTTTAAACTCAAAATTTGACATTGGGTCAATCCTGGTGGAACCTTTTGCCATGTTCCAACTTTGCTTTCGGTGGGAAGCATGGGGATTTGCGATGGTACACCATAGACTTTGCTCTAGTTATTATTTTGTTGGCTGCGTTAAAGATGATGAACAGCCGACTATGAAAATTATCTGACAAACATGAAGGGATGACAAGTAATGCGGAATAAAAGGTATCTTCGTTGGATGTATGATTGGGCACAAGGTGCTGGTGAAAGCATGACTGAGTGGAGTTTTCCAAATAGAGGAACAAAAGATCGCTGAGACATGTCAGTTGAGATGATAAGGGAGCACAGTGTGGGAGGACTAGTTTCTCAGAGTCAATTGTCAGATGAACATTGGTTTACCTGGTGGAGATGGAATAGGACACAGGGATAAAGAGAGCAGTGGGATGAGAAAAGTTGGCACAAATGTGAACGGAGTTTGATAATCTACCAACTGGTGTTCGGCGAGTAAGTAGTAGGTTTTGCCATTTTACTTCACAGCGGCGGATACCCAGTGATGCTCAAGGCCTTAGATTCCACCATCGTGCTGGAAGTTCTGTCCACAGTGGAGAAGCAAATTCCATGTTGCTTCAAAAGAAGGCCTTGTACTTTATGGACAGCTGCTCATTGCCAAGCTGAAGGAATTATCTGTCCTCAAAGTCGGTCTATGTAACACCAGAAATTTGGATTGCGCACTGGAAATTGGGCACGTTGTCTTTCTGGACTTAATATTTTCTATATTTAACCAACTTGACTAAGTGATTACGTTTTATTTCCAGAGGAGTCTGCACTGCACATCTTGATTAACAATGCTGGGGTGATGGCGTGTCCTTACTGGAAGACCGAGGATGGTTTTGAGATGCAGATCGGTGTGAACCATTTTGGTAGGTTGAAGTTAGTATTGGAGAAGCTTGTTTAATAGTTAACTCTGATCATAAAACTAATACTGATATCTCTTGATGTTTTTTTTTGTTTGTTTGTTTGTTTTTCATCAATTTCTTACTTTTGTTTAAATATGCCCTTGATTTATTTCTTTCACTCTGTGAACACAGAAGCTGAGTAACTAAAAAGCATTGCCTGGGTCTCATCTTTCTTATTTGTTGCTTTCCTGTTCTTTCTCGGCCTTGTGTTGTATTCCAGATAAATCTTTTAAACAAATAATTTATATTGTGTAAACGGGGGAAAAAATATCCATTGCAGGTCATTTTCTACTGACATACCTGCTGCTGGACCTCTTAAAGCGCTCTGCACCAGCAAGAATTGTCAATGTGTCTTCAATCATGCACAAATGGGGCCACATAAACTTTGATGACTTGCAGAGCGAGAAAAGCTACAACGGAAACAGCGCGTACTGTCAGAGCAAGCTCGCCAACGTGCTGTTTACGCGTGAGCTGGCACGGCGTCTCCACGGTAAGGAGCAGATCTGTCATGACGATACCCTTTTAAGCGGTGAAACTGCTTCAATATTTGGTGTCCTTCCATCTGTCAATCCTTCAAAAACGAAGAAGAAGAACCTTTCTAAACCACCATGTTTCGTTCGTTTCTAGGCTTTGTCTATTTCATATTAAAAATGCCAAACTTCACTGCTTCCTTTGGACATGGGTGCGATTTTTCTTCTCCAAGGTGGCACGTGGAAAATCTGATCGTCATTTTGGCCCAGACTAATTGTACATTATTCTTTTCATCCTGGCCTTTGTATATTTCCTGTGTTATCGCAATTTGCATTGGTTTTTATTATGAAAGCCAGAGGCAACACACTTTGTCGTACCTCAAATCCAAATGAAGTGCCATTTTTTTAAGGGATACTCTTTGACTTTTTGCTAAAGGTCACAAATCTAAATGCATGGATGTATCAGATTTTGAGAATCCTTGGAGGTTGCCAAAGATCACGACCAGGCTGTTCTTAAATCTTCTGTATGCAGTGGTGTTCCTTATTCCCCATGGTCTTCAATTGTCTGCTCATTGAATGATGTGTATTTTTCAGCGCTGCATCTGTGAGTGGTATGCATGACATCGTGACGTTTTCTGTGCCTTTGCTGAAATAAAAAATTTAATGGTAAATTGTAACGAAGCAAAAGCTCATTCATCATCAATTATCTCTGACTTTCTGGAAAATCTCCTTTATATATTTGCTGCTGACTCCACCCTCTGCTGTGACATCCCCCATTCTTCAGATAGGTAGGCTGCATCCTTTTCCCTTTCTTCAGACCTTGAAAAAATCAAAAGCTGCTTAAACACATGGAATATAAATTGTATGCTCATTAGTGTATGCTCACCTAGCATCCCTTCCCTTTTCAAATGGCACCACAGTTGACTCCACTCATGAGAAAACTGAATACCTCAATTCTGTGTATGCTTCCAAATGTTGTGTCCCCAATCCTCTCACTCTCCATACCCTCCTTCCTTGTCGCACCTAACTGCTCATGGACTCTGTTTATTTTGCACATGAGGTGGAGGAGAAGGTTATTTCAACCATCGACTCTCACTCTGCTACTGGACTGGCCGGCATCAGCTCACATGTCCTAAAAACCTGCTCTGCTGCTCTTGCACATCGTCTCTGCCCCTTTCACCCTGTAATTTGCGTGAGGTCATCTTCCATCTGCTTGGAAATTCACCATCACTGCATTACATAAAAAAGGTGCAAAAACTGATCTACTCAGCTACAGACTTATCAGCTTACTTCCAATCAATAGCAAGGGCATGGAAGCCATCATCGCAGTTGATATGAATCCTACCTTTTCTCCATCAACCTCATTCAGATCACCAATTTGGTTTTAGACCTGGTCACTCCACCTTGGACGTGTTGCTTCTACTCATCCAATAATGGGTGGAGGCCCTTAACATCAGTCATGAGATCAGGGCTGTCTCTCTGGACATATCTCATGCTTTTGATAGTCTGTCATCTTGCCTTACTCTCCAAACTCTCTGCCTATGGAATTCAAGGCCAACTCCACACATGGCTGACTGACTTCCTATACTCTCAAAGCCAACGTGTGGCACTCGATGGAATCATTTCATAGCCTCTCCCTGTCAAGGCTGGAGTGCCCCCAGGGCAGTATTCTGGGCTCAGTCCTATTCCTGATCTTCATAAATGATCTCTCTGACTGGAAAATCCTCTTTATCTATTTGCTGATGTCTCCACCCTCTGCCGTGATGTCCTTCATCCTTCAGACAGGCAGGCTGAAAACCACAAGCTGGTCAAACACTTGGAATATGTCTTTCAATCCTGACAAATCTCACACTCTCACAATCTCTCACCCCGCGCCCCTCTCTCTCTCTCTCTCTCTCTCTCTCTCTCTCTGAAAGGACTGTCTGGCAAACCCTCCTATCTACTTTCTTAACAATCCTCTTGAGGAAATTCAGTCATTCAAACTCCTGGGTCTCACTATCAGCCATGATCCTTCTTGGGCAAACCACATTTTAAGTTGGCCTCCAAAGCCAGCTGCCAACTGGGCATCCTCCATCGTACAAAGTGCTTGTATTCATCTTGTTTACTCTATGCATCCTCTGCAACCATCTTGTCCACCCCATGCATGTGTGTTTTGCATCCTGTTTTTGTCTGTTACGTCTTGATCCATTCAGTGCACTAGCTCCGGTGTGCCTTGACTACAAAAAAACTAGAAAGGCACTCAATAGAGTGCATACCTCTGCCACGCAATGCCTCATCCATGAGAACATATCGGGCCCATTACATTTTTGAAATATCATGCTATATATAGTTTTTGGCCCCATCTCTCACCGGTGAAGAATGACTTTAAAAATTAAATAATTCTCTTGTCCGGATCCGGATTTGGATCTTCACCAAAATTTAATCGATTCTTCCTTGTCATACACTCAACATGTCTACCAAGTTTTGTCCGAATCCGTCCACCACTTTTTGAGATATCATGCTACATATCGTTTTTGGCCCTACCTCTCAATGGTGAAGAATCACTTAAAAATTAGAGTAGCTGGATCTGGACCGGATCTTCACAAAAATCTAATTGTTTCGTCCTTGTCACACACCTAACCCAACCTGTCCACCAAATTTCATCCGGATCCGTCCACAACATTTTGAGGTATCCTGCACACACACAGACAGACAGACAGAAAGGGGTGAAAACATAACCTCCTTCATCTTCAGTGGTGGAAGTAACTAGAAGGGCACTCTTTGACGTCGTGACGTCACCAGATATGCCTCCGCCAACATAAAAAATATGGCTGCTGAACAACTTGACTGATAATTTTTTTGTTGTTGTTTTTTCCCCCCATATAATTTCCTAGATGACCCTTAAAATTTTTTCAAACTGAACGGATAAATCGTTTGACGTATGCAATTATGACGTAATGAAGCCACCTTTGACATCATTAAGAAGTCGCGCTTATTTTCCAGACAAAACTATTACATGAATGAAACGCCCTTCCTGACACGTTTTGTCAGTCAATTGATTATTTTACATAGTGTAGAGTTCAAGCCCATTAGGTGCTGAACGATCTTCAAAAATTGAGTTGTAGGAATTGTGAAATTTGGAGAATGAGGTTGTATAATTTATTGACAGCAATGTTGAGAAGGTCAAGTGTGAAACACGCTGATATTAAAAAAAAGTGCTCCACAGAAAAGATTCATGGTTATTGTTTTCAAAGTGGTAATAGTCAACATCAGGTAGAGATAAACGAGGATCAATGTTGTGAGTAACTCGCTTTCATTTGTGTGCATGCAATTACCTATGAGGATACAATACTTGTGTTTCATTGTACCTTGCAGGAAAAGATGAGGCAAGTGAGAAGCTACTCTTGTGACCTGTCATTTGAATATGGTGATGTTAATTTGGCCTGTTAGTTTTGGTGTGTGTGGGTGGCTGTATGCAGTTCAGAAATTTTTGTAATTGGTTCCCATATGATTGGTATGCATGTTTGTGTGCGTACCACCTTCCCTCTGGCAGGTTCTGATGTGACGGCAAATTGTCTGCACCCTGGCGTTGTACAAACGGAGATGATTCGACATGTTCCCATTTTCCAAACTCTCGCGCCCTCCGTAGCTTTTTGCCTTAAGACCCCCGCAGAGGGCGCCCAGACAACCATCTTCTGCGCCGTTGCACCGGAACTCGCCACTGTCTCGGGAATTTATTTCAGGTGTTTGGCTCGATAAATTTGTGGGCGAGTTTGCTCTATGTATGTGTGTATCCTTGGCAGGTTCAGGAGTTACCTCCAACTCGCTGCACCCTGGCGTGGTACGAACCAAGCTGACGCGCCACAACAGTGCATCCAGGATTTGTATATACTTCCTGTATTTCATTTTTAAGAACTCCAAACAGGGAGCCCAGACAAGCATCCACTGTGCCGTGGCAGAGGAGCTGAACACTGTTTCAGGCCTGTATTTCAGGTGCTGCCTGGGTCTTGGGGCTGATTGCTAAATGATGGATGTGGGATTTGGTTTGTTGGACAGAATGCAAAATTGTCGTTACCAAGCCGTTACTTTATCTCAGCTGAACTGGGGATATCTGCTTGGAACATTGAGCATATTCCAGATATTGAATTGCCGTTTTTAGACACCTAAGTGATTTGCTACTCGGACAAGTTGTCAGGAAAGTCCGGTCACTACCCTGACGGTGGTTTCACCTTGAGCTGACATCCTGCATTTTGTGTTTCAGCGATTGCGTCCCAACTGCAGTGGGAAGCTGTGCCAACGACCAACAAGCTGCTTCTCGCCTCTGGGACATGAGCTGCCGTCAGCTGAGCATTCAGTGGGACTAAGCTAAAAATTTCCAGGCAATCATTGGAGGGTGTCCTGAGGGTCCAGGTGAAAATGTGCTCTGGAGTTTAGAATAAGGTTTGCAATAATTTGCGTTTGCTGAAATCATTGTTTGATTTTTTACAATTTTATTTTAATATATATGTATGCATATCAATATTATATTTTTACTTAGATTGTTTAAAATATTAAACCATTGCTCAAAGATATTCCGAACACAATCAGTCGATTTGTTTTGCAAGCATCTCGTTTACCCTTTTACGTTTATATTTGTGTCGCATATCAAGTCCATTGTGATTAAGAAACAAGCAATTTTTTTTCAAGTTTGCTGCCATTCTATCTTTGAAAAGTAAAACATCCGTTAGCACAACAGAGCATCTAACAATGCACAGCCTGACCAGGGTATTTGTCTTGACAGCCCTTTCATGCAGGATTGGGCAGAAGAGAGTGGGGGGAGCGGAGGGGGGGGGAGTAGTGGGGGGAGAGGTTCAAAAGGGGAGGGAACTACCATATTTTCCGGTGTATAAACCGCACTTTTTTAATTGGCAAAAAAGGTAAAAGTTGCAGGTGCGGTTAATTATACTGGTATAGAATATCAGTCTCAAAAACGATCAATGCTGAATTTCAATTGTATTCCAAATGAACACTTTTGTAGCAGTCAGAACTGCTATTAAGCTCAATTCCACCCTTTAAATTTTGAAAATCAGTTCAGGTTAAGAGTTTGTACAGCATTTTATGAACTGTATGCGGAAATTAAATAAAGTGACACCCAGAGACACCCGGAGTTTAGGGGCGTGGCTTATATAGAGCCTCGTGGCTCTGAAAACAACATTAAACACAAAAAAAGAAGAACACCTGGTCTCACATCAAAATAATTATTCAAAATAGAGTCCAATAACAAAGCACCTACCTCAAATAAGCTTGCGTGGCAAGCTTCCCTCTTATGTCGTGTTCAAGAGGAAGACACTGCCCAAAGACAAGTTTCCAGTCGGCGTCATTGTTCGTGCGCAGCAGAAGGGGTGGATAGACGAGGGACTTGTAAGGGTGACTCTTTTTACATGTATCATTTTCTACATGAACATCCGATGCAGGCAGAATTAATCCACCAAGCTTATTCCTTACATGCTGACGCTATGCGAGCAAATGCTGGATAGCGTGCGGGGCATGGTTTTTTTCTAGGAACAACCAATCAACCCCGAGTACTTTTCTATACGAGGGCAGGAAATGGATTTAACAGGAAGAAGAAGAATCACAAGAGCGAGGAGCTACGTGGGACGGTGAAGCTTTAAGAAGTGGCACTTTACCAGTGCCGCTCGGTTCTTTTGGCTTCCTTTCATTCTCTTCATTCTTCCTGGTTCTCTTTGTTTTCCCTCGTTTCTCTCAGCGGTTCCTAACTTGCTTCCTGTGGATTACTCGCGTCGACCAGACGAACTTTCCTACTTTGTAGGCCTTTGTATTCGACCCAGGTTTCGAGGAACATTAGCTGCATCTCGGTGGAATCACCACAGACAACCTTTCCTATTTCCCGGACTTGGTATTTTCATCAGTTGAAAAATCAACATTTCGTAACGTGTTTCCCGCCGGGATTTTCGACCCGGATTCCGAGGAGCATTGGCCACATGCATCTTAGTTGAACTTTCACCATTACTACCATCTCTACGTTGGCTGAGCATTATGTTCATTGGGAGACTACCGGCGTTCATTGGGCAGATGAAAAAGGTCGACCTTCCGATGATCAGCGGGTGGATCGTCAAGGTGTGGGAGGAGATACCGTCGGACATCAACAAGCAAGCAATTCTGAAATGCTGCATCAACAACAACATGGACGGCACAGAGGACAACATCATTTGGGAGGAGGAAGCTGCAAATGATGATGACAACGACGTGGACAGTGACGGGGACTTCCTTTACCCTGATTTGGACAAGGACTTGCATGCCGTCTTCGACGAGGAAAGCATTGACGAGGATTTCCTCGGGTTTAGCTGAAAAGCTTCATCAAACCCAAACGGCCCTTTTTCAGGACCACAAATCCACAATAAATATGTATCATACCCGTATGAATCCCTTTTCTTCCTTTTTCTAGGAACAAAAAAAAGTTATGTACAAACGTATTTAGATCGAGATCAGAAAATAAAATTATTAATATATTCATTTATTTTGAGGGTGAAAAACAGGGGTGCGGTGAATACACGGCCGCAGTTTATACACCGGAAAATACGGTTTATGAAAGTTTACTTGCATGTGGACTCACTGCCACACACACAAACGATTACTTACAATAGCTTCTTCCCTTTAAGTGAGATTAATGAGTTGACTGTTGAGCGAGACAGTCGAACGTTAGGCATGGACAGCCAGTTCATGAATAACTTGGGCAAAAAACTTACTGCAGCTGACCCCACCAGAAGGTGGGTAATGTTTCTATAAGCAGTCAATGGCGAAACTGCAAATGTGTTTACACGTGAAAAATTGCGGCATCTCACGGGTGGAAACCGAGAATCTCAATTACATTGAGAAATTGCCGAAGCTGTGAATGTGTTTACACGTGGAGAAAGATCGGTGTCATTTGCGTGGAAATGCAAAATCTCAATTGTATTGAGATGTGACCGAATTAGTGAATGTTTCTACCATGCACCTTAGGACACGCTGGGACCCCAAAAGGTTCCATAGAAAGTTTGGCGGGGCTCGTCCCAAAACTGAGGGAGTAGTTTGTGGATGGACAAACAAATAGACAGACAGACAGTCCTGCTTTATTGTATGGATTCCTTGAGAAAGTGATTTTCATTGTAATGATTTTTTTTCATTGTATAGAAGATTTTCATTGTGATGGTTATATTAAAGTTTTTATTCCTCCTAAGGCTGGAGGTATAATGTTTTTGAGTTGTCCGTCCATGCATATATCATCGGGCTTTTTTAGTAACCACGATAACTTTAGAACCATGAAAGGATTTCAACCAAACTTAGTGCACAAGTATGCACTGTACGACAAAGATGAACTGATTCAATATTGGGTTCAATAGGTCAACTGCCATGTGCCATTTCAGATTAACTCTGCAGACCATAACTTGAATTAGAAGTATCTGATGGTTGTTTCTCCTCTACTTATCTCTTTTCTCTCTTGTGCTCTCGCTCATGTGACCTTTAATTTTTAATGTGTCCTTTGATTGAGATAAAACGTAACAGTGGGTTGACATCTACCGCAGGTGGTGGCATATCCATCAACACATTTGTGCTAAATTCAATTTTTTAGTATCTACTATCAATAAATAGAAGTTGTGTGGCTGTAGCTATGTCAACAATATTCACTCATCGATTGGTTATGGCACTGACCAATTGGGTGTGCCTGTTTTTCCCAGCGTTGTTCTTTGTGTCTTCGAAGGTCAGCCAAGATGGGCTCAGAGACAAACCGTTAAGAATGAAAATAATTAAATATGATATATGATGAAGTGTTTAATGAACATGTTTTTGTTGCCACTGGTGCCGTTCGTGTCAGCAGAAAACGTCATCACAATTGACGTCACAAGAGTGTGTTGCAATCTTCGAATGCGTTCGCATGGAGTACGACATGTTGTGATCAATAAAATGTATTTCAAAAATTATAAAGTGCATTTCCAAAAAAATTCTGCAGCACATTGCCCAATGAGGGTGGGCTGAGTAGAGTACTCTCACCCGTTGGGCAGGATTTCCCGCTAGTAAATACAATTTTGCTTTCCACCATTCCAAAAGGTTTTACCTTTTCAAATATATTTTGTCAGCCTGGTTTTGGCTTAGCGGTGAGGGTGGCTGGCTTGGGATCTTAGGGTCCTGAGTTTGAGCCCCTGTCTGTCCTTTAATTCACTCCAGGTGGGGTTTACTCAACCTGTCATCTTTCCGAGGTTGGCGAAACAAGTTACCAGTGTGCTGGTAGTAGGGGCATTGCATCAGCGGCACAGCCCCACCCTCAGCCAATGATGCTATTCACAGCCTTGTGCTGCACACGAAGGAGGAGGAGGAGAAAATATATTTCAATAAAATTATAATACAGCACTGTACTATATTTCATTTGATAAGTGTCCATTTGTTATTGGTGAAATTGAAGATTTGCAAGTACGTGTGTGACTGTTTAAACAACAGTTTACAGTTTTTTTCAACAGTGCACAAACAATTATGCTTGCAGCCCAAGTAACCACAACGAAGAAGAGTACGTGGGGGTGGGGCCTAATAGCAGCCATCACGGAGTCCTGCAGGCAGTATGGCGGCTCTCACACTGATGCCGTATTGGCAAGAGTGGCCCCCTTCTAAAAATAGTGAAGACCACTGGCATAGATGCTGAAAACATAAACCCATGCTGTTATATAAAAGTTGTTCAAAAAGAAAATATAAAAGGACAAGACAGAAGAAGAAAAATAGAAAAGAAACACCAGTAAAGATGTCTCACTCCGAGAGTCGTTGATGAATGGAATGATAAATTAGAAGCATCTGATGGTTGTTTGGAAAGGTAGTGGCAGCTAATAGATCATACTAAAACACACAATTTGCTGTCTGTCCGTTTGTCTGTCTGACTGCGATACATTCGGTCATTACTTTGTAGGGGTTTCAATCCCTACAGACTTGCCTGTTGAGGAAATAATGTCTTGATTAGGTTTTGTGGCCTTTTTTCAAGGCGTGCACGACCAGCCGACTACAACAGGAACAATCACAAAGTCCGACCTAAAACAACCAGGCCTTCCGCACAAGTTGTTCGTCATGGGCCGCCCCCCTTCCCCTAAT
>CM068964.1:13426886-13438988 GCA_035128595.1 Eptatretus atami | reverse complement strand
TGTTCTCTGAGACTTATGTCTCGTGTCAAAAAACGATGAGTCTCAAGCGACGAAAATGGGTATACACCAACCGGGTCTACTCACGCGATTACGATCCTTGGCAGTGTGCCTCTAGCTCTGACCCGACTGATCAAGACAATGAATCTCGAGAGCCCCGGTCGATGTTAGACATGGAAAATACGGAACAGCTGCTTGGAAAATGAGATCAACGGTACGTGTGTGATGATCTAACACAGTCCCGGTATCTGCCACTCGGACTTCTTCAGCACTTCAACCTCATCCTATCGTCCTACCGAGCTGGCTCCCTGAAGGGATGCACATCTCGCTCATGAAAGTCCCTCTGACTTATACATAATTCTTCTCCTCAAATTCAGATGCTAGCCTGTTGGTAGTGTGCGTGTACGTGGTTTCCGATTCAAGGTCCGAAGTCATTATAATCACCTTATCGAACATGTTCAAGATGTCATAGTCGTCTGGGAGGGTGGTATCACCTCCTAAGCAACAGTGCACATCCTGCCAAGTTTTTATTATCGTCACTCATGGAAAGTGCATCAATTGGTACTTGACGTTCCTCGCGTATCTACTCTTTTGAAAATCATCTTTATCGTAATCTGCTAGATTGATTCTCAGCTGCTCCTGATCTGTTGTGGCTTTCTGTGAACATAACTATACTACCCCTATCATAATCAGGCAGGCTTG
This sequence comes from Eptatretus atami, assembly GCA_035128595.1. Lineage (NCBI taxonomy): Eukaryota > Metazoa > Chordata > Myxini > Myxiniformes > Myxinidae > Eptatretus > Eptatretus atami. The sequence goes on along the minus strand of CM068964.1, from coordinate 13,438,289 downwards.
CAGCAATTCTTCCGTCTCTGGGCCAAGACTGTTGACTAGATAACACATAGCTGGCTCACATTTATCTAATCATTAGGTATTAGTCTAGACCGTGACCTGGAAACTGGTTAACATAGATACAAACTGTACCCGACCGTAAATACATCGCAATAAAGCTCAGGTACTTCTCTTTGATGAAGTGAACTATATACCTCAGTGATCAACTGATGGCAATACAATGAATCCTAACCCTCCAATTGTCAACCTTTTGCCCATGCACTAAATTCGCAGATCGGACATATGAACAACATAGTGGTGTTCCTATTTCAGCAGGTAATAAAACGTGGACCCTTAGAGTCTGTTCCAACGGAACGAACCCAGCATGATCTTTATTGGACGAGCACCGAAAAGAATTAAAGTTGCCTCCACGAAGCTCAAGTCACCGACGATAACTCTTGCTTCATACAACACTCGTCTTCTCTCGTCGCAGCTGGAAAACTTATCTAACCCAAAAACACGAGAACATTGCATAAAGCAGCCGAGGCGTGAACACTGCTTAAGCGGCCTCGTTCCTCCCCTGAGACTGGCTTCCCTTGCCCCGAGTTGCTTGCTAAGTTTAAAAGCCATGGAAAACAAAGGGCCTTCCCAAGATAATGAATTCTCTTCGGAGATTGGAGCCTACGCACACCGGTTAACCACGCAGACGACGGTTGGCTCATAAAAAGCTACCCCAGACCTTAATTGTGTAATGTGCTGTATAAACAATGTAAATCAGCTTAGGAATGGTCGTGGGTCGTTGATGCACGGGTACGTCACGTGAGCGCATCGCTGAGCCTGGTCCTATTGAGGCGATGAATATTTTCCTGGGCTTGGCAGAACGAACTGTCAGAGTGTGCGTCGTGGTCGACAAGAAAACACGCCCCGATTGGCTGGTTGTCCGCCGAGTGATCCGGAACAGCCACAATGGATTTGGTCCGTCAGTGCAGATGTGGGCTGAAGGGTAAGGCCCATCGCTATTTGTTAGACCGGTGCGATTCTGTCAGCTTGTCTCGCGTGGAGCAAAAATGATGGCATTAAACTATGATATATCACGTACTCAAGCTGTGGTGTTCAAAAGTGACTCCATCCGTTAATTGTTTCATCCGTCGACGTAACAATAGAGTCTTTAGGGAAGGGCTGTTTGTGAGCAAAGGCTATGTAGGTCATCCGTATATCGTATGCGCTAATATTTCCCAAGTGCACCGCCATACAGCGACAGTGAACGATAGGTATCCGCTCCAGCCCAAGCCTTCCCGGATGAGTGAGGAAGTGTAAGGTGAACAGAGCAGATGGTCGAGGCACATTCAGATAAAAGTTGAGTGCGTGACTTATTTGACAAACACTTCAAAGAGACTAACTTCGAACAACGTACTGGCATCAATTTTGTGTAAAGCTTAGCGACTTCCCAAGTGGAAAACGATCCGCAAGTTTCAACATGCCTTCGGAATGAAACGACAATGGCAGCTAGCAAACGAATGACGATCAAAGAGGTCAGGGTAGGTGGTAGTACGCTCAAATGGTTGCGACATCAGTGAAAGTGCAGCACGTTTTGGTCAGGGCCTTCACCATGCCGAAGTGAAGATCGTCATTGACAATGAGGGACCCTGCGATCCCTGCACAAAGATCCAGTGAATCAAGACTCAGAGAACTTGCAGAGAGGCGGGTCAGCATTAGGATCGCCTGATAACATAGTATCAGTTCATTGTGTGATAGTATCGAAGTGAGCGTATAGGACCAGCTCTCAGCGAAGATTCGTGCAGAGATGCGCTTACAGAGATGCCCGAGTGAAGAGAAGCATATGCAGCACAACTCCGTTCGGAGATCGCCGACAGCGACAGTCAGCTTTTGACTGATGGAACTACGCGCTGAACCATCAACTTTCTTCAACACAGTGACACTGCATGAACCAACACAGTTGGATCCACATTCATTTGAAAGAGAGAAAATCCGAGCGCGGCCAGACTCAACGTATATCTACCCTGTCGAACTTCGCGTCAGACGGTTAGCGTTCAGACCGCTGGAAAGCGCTATGTGCAGCGGTAAATCAACTTCACGGCATCCGAGTTGTGAGAGTGACGACCGACCTCATCAAGGCACTGCAGAGAGATCGCCGTCGCATAGCCTTCAGTGTATCTACCGCACGACCAATTAAAAGGTAATACGGATACTATTTTGAGACACACAGCGTGACATCAGATGATACCATAACAGTGCCACGATATGTGTCCGTTGTATTTGTATTGTTTGTCAAGTGTAGATGGCGCGATATATCCGATTGTGGGCGTGCGCTTGCGACACTTACAACCTTCTCACACAAGCACCACTGGTCCGATCTAAACGTGCAAAGGTGCTGCCAGGAGTATCATGACAGCTTCTGGGACAGATGGAGGTGCCTTTTCAGTTTGATATATAAATTTCAGGACACAAGTGGCAATTCCCACGTTATCAGCAATTATGATTATCGAGCCTAACCAATAGAAGAGGACGCGTCATATGCATCGCGCCATTTATTGTAACGCCACCAAGTGACAGGAATTTGCTGCGTCAGGCGTGGTCGATGGGGAAAACCTTAGCCGCGTCGCACATTAGGGTTTTTCTCTGCTCTCTATTGTTGTTTTTCCTGCGAAAGGAACATACGGATGGCGCAAATTGAAAATTGCCATATAAAACTAATATGATAATTTATCAAAACGTTGGCAGATCCAGCAGCCTCCGCATTCTTGCCCTGGATGAGGAAACAAAGAAGCGCCGTTTCCTCAGCAATGTTGTTTATGAAGAGGTGCTAACGAAATAAAGGTGTGTACATGGAGACAATTTTTATTATTATTTATTTATTGAAGAAAAATTGTTCCGAAAATAAAAGGGGGTGGAGCAGGCTGAGATACTTATAGTCCATATATAACTTCTATTACTTTCCTTCACCGCAATAAACGGTCTTACTCGGTTGTCTGACAGATTCTCATTAGAAGGCAATTAATAAAATGGAACGTAAATAAGCACGGCATCGAAACAAAGCAAAGAGGACGTTGTGTATTCATCGTGCTAATGCATATTGTGAGCGCAGCCTGTGATTCAAATTCGATAATAGAAACTCTGTAAACTGCAAGTAGACTCACAATTGAAGCCAACGAAGGCTGCGTACACGAGCGAATGTATAAAATGAGTGAAAATAATAACGTAAGCTGATATACGTATATAATAATTATAACGATTTATACACTAGACAATCAATGACATAGGTACGAATTATATACTAATGTAAGATAATGACGACGGTATAAGGGCGTGACCTGGCTAGCTATTAAAATTATATTCTTTGCATCTACTTCTAGTAATCCGAAACTCTTGTATGACGGGGAAGAGAAGTGTGTCAACGAGTGGAAAATTGTGACAATTGATTATACTCAACGAACACTTTGCTCTGTCGTGAACACCATTGAACGCTGCTTTGCTATATGACGTAAGCAACACAGGATGTATGCGACCTGCGTATAAACCCCTTGGCATACGGGTTCCCGCAGCAAAACATTCATTGGTTGGAGATTGGATTCGTTTCTAAGATGTTCACTAGATGTTCGTAGATAATGAGGCAATTACCATCTTACTTAACTCGCGATATGCGGACGGTGTGGTAGTGCCTAGTTCATGCACAATGCGCGGTTCCGTTGGTGGGTCAAGTGAAGAGAGTGCCAAGATAACTCTCTGCAACGCGCACAAAGATGATACGCTTGCAGCTCCTACGCATACTCTGAAGTATGTGACATTGATCGGTTATGCATGCGCCAAGTTCAGTGTGGGACGGTTTTTCTTACGACACACGTTGTTGGTATATACACCCGGACGAAATACATGGTCGTTTGAGATTACCATTCCCGTTGGAAAACATCCGGTCTTACTCACAATGGCTGTTGCTGTTGCAGTTAGATTATTGGTCGGTCGTGAGTTTGAACCCCCCTGCCCGTCCCTGAATATGTCAACGCTGTGATTTGCTCTATGTGACCACTCGCCTCGCATCGCCGGAGAGACCGCAACCGTCATGGTCGTTAGTCGTAATGTGGTTGTGCAGCGTCGTGGTCCAGTAGTGGCGTGTGATCGACCGACGACTCGACAGATGAGTGACAAAATCGTTGGTTCGCCGTAGCTGTTAGCTTCGTGTCCGGTTTGAACGACGTTCGGGTCGTCTGTTGTGACGCATCGAGTCGACTCGTTCTGCGTCGAGTGATGTCCGGATCGGATCGTCTTCGGTGCATTTACACGTTCCCACCGGACGACAAATGTTACTGATGTGAATTCGGGATCTGGGCGGGTTTCGCCAGCGAGGTTTGTAATGGTGTTGTGTCTCACTGACTCTTCTATGTTTTCGCAGAGCTCAATGCGCTTTCCGATTGCGATAGGACGCCGTCTTGATCGAATCCATTGTCAGGTCGCGAGTGAGTATTCTGGGATTTCCGCGCTAGCTGGTTTACGACTGCAGGACAGGTGCTGCTGTGGTGCCCTCCCGAAACGTTCAGATGCGATTCCTCTGCCAGTGGTGACTTCGTCCTATTGCAAGCGTAGCTCTTGCTCGTGTTACGATATGCCACGCATTCCGGTTCGAATATATATTACTGCTCGGACGTCGTTTACCTGCCAGAGATCTGGTGCGCGGCGTGATGCCCGCTAAATATAATACACGAAAGAGCAGTTGCTGTCGATTACTCATTGCATTCTCCACGCGCTGTGGGCGCTATGCATTGAAAGAAGAAACATCGTAATTATTAGTCTCGTGCATTGCCCTTCGTCCGTACATCACTCGGACGACATCATGCAGGTCACTGCCGTGACTCGAAGATCCTCCCTGCTCTAGGATTGCGCTAGGCGTACAGCTTACTAAGTTTATGTCTATATTTCGATTAGAGTCAGATGTTCTTGTGCTAGACGGTCAGTGTCGGCGTGGTGGAGCGAGGTGACTAGTGCTCAGCCTTCTGCTTGCTTGTGAGTCACTTGGGTGGGGGGTGATGGTGAGTTAGAGCTTATATTCTCGTTCTTTACTTCTATTTAGCTCCATGGACACTCTGTTCGTATTATGCGGATGAGGTTACTCGGAACATTGGATACTCTCGCTTTCTGTCAGTTGTCGCTCTACCGACTTTGAGTACTCCATCCAGCTCACCTCGTCTCAGCCAACTCTCTGTTACATGATAACTGTCGAACACTGACGCTACTTTAATATGTGAGTATCGCCTCGATCCTACCAATCCTTCCTGATTTCGTAACCAGTCGATCCTACTTTTCTCATCGACCTGTCTCCTGACTCTCTCGACTTGTACTCTTTGCCATTCTGTGTGGTGTGTGTTTCGCAAATGCTTAAGATGCATCCGCAAGATATGGATGTGACGTTGGGCAAGTGTTGTGATGATTGCGCTCACATCGTAGGCTGCATTCAACTCAATGTCTCTGCCGTTCACAGTTGCTCATCTTTCGGGAGATATCTCTTCTACACCGCTTTACTCCTCCTTCTCTATTTCCACACGTTTCTCGTATACCTTGCGAGCGATTAATTCACTGCTGTTCCTCTGTTTGATGGTGCTCGCTTCGATGGTGCTACGAGTCCTGCAGAGACATGTAGCACTGAAACCGGCTTGGCAGCCTTCATAGACTCGTGGACACGTCTGATGTTGCGTCCTTGTCAATATTCCTTGTAGTTAGGTTATTAGTGCATTGGTATTTGTTCTCTTCCACCTGTGCTCTTCTAGTGGGCATCTTGCTCCACCTAGGAGCATCCCCTTCCAGTCACATCTGCTCTAGACAGAATGTCTTCCAACCGTCAGTCACTGTTGCCTCCCGATCTCAAAGACGATATTGCCCTGGTCTCAAGAGTCATACTCTTTACCCGTCTCGTTGCACTTATCGGAATGTCATTCATATATTCTCCTGTCCTGGCTGTACCCGAATGACCCAGTTCGCCCGCCAGGAAAGTTCTGTCTCCATACTCATTCTTGCAGCGCCATGTCCTTTCTCAAATTGTCTAGTCAGTCATCTCGATGCAGCCTTCCCCGCTCCCTCCACGGTCTCTGGCCAGCTCTTCCCCACACACGCAGTCAAATTAAGTCTAGCGTTTAGCGTCCTCTCTCGTCTTCAGCCACGACTCGAACTCCCTTTCTGCGCTTTTTCTTACCAGCGTCATCAGCTAATGGTTATGGACGAATGACTGAATTTGGCTTGGAGAAGGACTTCCGCTGCCTGCAACACTCCAGTGTTCAGCTCGCATTGATTATGTCATTGAGACAGTCTCAGCTGCAGCAAACCAAGAGATCTGTCCTACTTATGTTACCTCTGTTTACTCTCTTTTCTCGCTATAACCAGTCCACTTTTGCTTTCGGGTATCCCGAATCTCGTGTTCTCTCGAGTGTCCCCCAATGAACAACCTCTGCGGTGCAGTGTCTAGGCAGATATTGCTCCCAGGATCTCAATCAAATCCAATATGTCAACTCCCCCTTGATCTACCAACTAATTGCTTTGCGAGAAATGCTGTTTCATGGTCTTTTTTATACTATCCTATTCAACATTCCCCCCTAATCCGTAATTTACTCTGTATAAAATGTCGCTGTAGCCTGTGCTTGTTTTCTTTCCTGATCTCTAGTACTAGCTTGCCCCAGGCTTTTCGTTTTTCAGGTATCTTCATCACATTAGTTCAAAGAGGTAAATCTCTCTTCCAGGCCTCTTTCTAGGGCATCGACTGAGGGACATCGCCTTCTACGCATAACCAACCCCACTCTCAGTTCACTCCGCGGGCTCTCTGTGTAATCTATTCGGCGCTCCTCCCCGTGGACTTCCTCTGGCGTATATATTGTTCTCGGAACCTCATCACTGTAGGTCAGCTCCACTCTATCTTTGCTGAATGGCTTTCATTAGGCGCTCTCTCGTTGATAGTACACTTCATCTATCTCATGCTCTTCTAAATCATCCCCGCTATTGACTCTTTTAGTCCATACTGACTCTCGATTTCTATTGATGGTTTTGCTGTCGGTTTGATGCTAGTTCGTGATCGTGAATGATAGCCTCGTCAGATCCATGCTGCGCGCTCCTTCCCCCTGTCTATTCAAATGACGATATATCACGGTTCGGTTACAAGGTTGACATCATGAAAAGCGGAATCTAAAAAAAATGTTATAAAAATTTATTATGAGCATTTCTTCCAGCTCCACTGCCACATACCACTATTTAATACTTGGTTGCTTCCAGGGTCTTTCGTGCGAGTTACGTGGCTAATGAAGCGGACGTTGGCGTTCTTATGCCGTTCTATACAGCTCTGATGTGCGACAAATACATACTTGCAGATTATGTAGCTGGTGGAGTTACTCACTCCCCTATCTCCAACAGCCCGCAGATTATGTTTCACTTCATATTTACGCCTCCCCTTCCATCCTGCAGTTTCGCTCACCTGTGTCCTAGACTCCTTCATTTCACTGTCCTTATTTCCCCTAACTCCACTTTTGTATCCACACTTACTGCGTTAGTATCACCTTTCTCATGTTGTCCTGCCCCCATCACTCGTATTGTCTGTCAGCCAACCCAGCTTACTAGGTGCCTCCTCGCCCCGTACTCCTCTGTTTATTTCCATGGTTTGCTCTCCTATTCGCTCCCAAACCTCTCTGTCTATCACGTGATCTTTCGCTCTTTCTGTGTAGCTATCCTCCTCCGCACATACTAGCCTCTTGTTTGTCCGTCTTTAGTTCATGCACTGCCTTTTCTCATGTTTCCACTGCTCCCCTTACTTAAAATTCCAGCACCTATTCACCCGTATATTATTAGTCGATAGCTTCTTGCTCTCAGGCACGTCTCTTCTGTTCACCTCCTACGACACATTTCTGCTTCTTCGCTGTCGCTCTATATGTTATCCGTCCATCATCTCCCTCTCCACACCTTCTCCTTTGTACCCTCGTAGCTCGACGTTATTTCGCTCAACCTAAAATCTTTCTTGGACCCTGCTCTTTTAACCTCCTACCTTTTCTTTTCACCCTTACCTCCAATACCAGATCCAAGGCAACTTGTTTGCCTGTTGTCAGTGTTTAATGTTGGTATGAAACATTGATCTTCCCGCCAACGCTCACCTAGAATCTTAAACCTATTTAACAAGATGCTGTTCCATTACCACCTACCTCAGTGGCAAGACCTCTCCACCATTTTGGTGTTCCATGATTCCTTTGCTAGGTATTCTTCATTGTTAGGTGCCTCGTCTCTTGAGAGGCAATTGAATACCAAGCGGGTCATCTACCTTTGTCCCTCGCAACACGGCTCCTCGATCCCTTTGACGCTTCTGGTACTCATGTTGTTGCTTCACTTAATACAGTAACTTTTACTAACACTTTCTTATTCAGGCTTTCCGCTACTCCTTTTGCAGCTGGTAAAGTTCCACATTAAATCTTGCATCTATTTGTTCCAGCTACCACCCGTATTCACAATAGCAACATACTCCAGTGCGTTCCTGCAATCTCCTGCTTCTACCGCCGCGATCTCCTTCTCCAGTGCGTTTGTTGAACTCCATCCTATTCTAGCTTAAGTAACAGTGCGATAACATTGCCTCTGTCCATCACCTGCCTTAAACTTCCCAGTCTCATGCATCTGGTCACTTCGACCACATGCTTGATGATCTCTTCCTTATGACTCCGTTATTCCATCCATACTCCATCCATGATCGTCCCCGCGTCAAACAGCTTGATCCTCCGCCCGAACCTCCTGCGCCCTTCTCCTTTCTAATTTGGTCTCTCTGCATGCATACGACATCTTTTTCACAACGCTACTTTCTTGTTAGGATACTTACTCACACTCGACTCCTCTCCCCCCCACATATGTAACCCAAGTTCAATACCTATCCTGTTAGGAACCCCGCTCATGAACGCTCCTCACTGCAAGTCAGTACCGCTTGATCTAGTTTGGATAACTCTCTGGGTCCTATCAATCCTATGGTCATAGGTGCTGCAGTGTTCTACCTCCATCTGGTGTTATCACATGACGCCTTTCAAGAAACTTAACGTGAGTTCTCAATATTGCATCTGTCGTTGTGTTGCATCGGTACAATCCACTTTACTCTCTCTCTTTCTTTCCCTACACTTATCCTCCTCATGGGAAGCTTGCCTACTCACTATTGGATCGGATCTCCCACTCTACACTTGACTCCGTTCACCCCTTACCTCCTTCCGATGTGGCTCAGCTCATCGCTACCCCCCTCGCGTGCATAGTACCTCCCCTAACTTTCATCCACCTTCTGCTTATGTTCCTTTCTACTGCTCCGTATATAAATGTAAACTTGTGCTATGATATATTCGTCACAACCATAAACTGCTTTTACCACACAAGTTGGGTCAATCATTCTCTCATCGAAATCTCAGAAAAAGAATTTCGCTGCAAATTTGGCGCACGTCTAAATTCAACTCCATACTACGTTCAGCATTTCATGCACGCATGCAGAGTCGTAACACAGACAAATCCAGTTATGATAGCAGCGAATCAACTGTCAATGCAGTCACATCGCACCGTGGGCCGATATAGCGATCCGGCGCGAGAACAAAAGCTCCAGCAGCACGACCCGCTGATCCTCTCCACCAACAGCAGTGAGTAATAGCGACTACGTGGCATTCTCATCCGATTCTAGTGACCCGCTCGTTCGTCTGCCACTACACAAGCAGGTGACTTAATATTCTCATCTTGGCACGAGCACCACAACTCGCGATCTCTACCACCCCATCAGCTGGTTTGACATGAAAGCTACGTCATGACCTCATCAGCCTGCATGGCGACACTCTCGCTGATGTGCTTCTTTCGAGAGCCATTCGGTGTGCTTTTAATGCGTTCATGGCCACTGCGACTCTGAGTTGTACGTCATCACACAGATGGGAATCGAGCCCAGTGGCTCCCGACAGACAGACTGCAGGTCTCTTCTTCTTCCGCAGCAAGCCGTTAATATAAGCTACGCCGTCTAGAATGAGTTGAATCTACGTCGCTCTGCTCCCTCTACCGACTCTCCTCTGGTCGTTGTATATTTTACCGTTACTCCTCATCACAGACAGTCAGGTGGCATCGAGCCGGATGGTACTACCAGCGACAACGGAGTGCGTCTCGACGACCATCAGCTTGCATAAACAGCGAGTCCGAGACTTAGTCAATAAGCTCGTGAAAGCGTCAAAAATGCTCTGCCGTGCATTAAGATTCTCTTCGCTAGCTCCCTCCCCACTTCGCAACACAGCACGATTTCTCGTTAGATATTACTACTCTAATTCACTAATGATTACGGCACTTGTATTTTTGTTTTTTATAGCGGTTACTCTGATTACTAGTTTCTTGCTCTATTAGAGTGGCGTTGTCGCCGTACGCTGAGCGCACCCTCCCCACCCTCACAATCGTTTCAACATTCGTCGACCAGATAACAAACCACCATGCGTTGCGCTTACCTCTCACTGGGCGGCCTCTTACGGTCCGTGCCGGCCGTTATGTGCAGTTGTCGCCTGTATGATGGCGAATTCATGGCTCGACCAAATAGAGTGCGTATAGTACTGGACTACTTCTACAGACTCCTCTGTGTGCTCGTCAGATGATAGAACCCCTACGATAGATCGTATTCTTTTCGCTCTCCGCGAAGGCCCTTAGACGCAATGATGTGCGTTAGGTCTTATATTTTGGCTGTGCCCGAGCCACTGTGCGTGCCTAATAGTTAAGAGTTTCAACATTCACACCCGGCTCCCTCCTGTCGCACTTTCGTCTTGAGAGCAACGACTTGGATCTGTGGTGCTATTCGTGTGTTTTTCTCATAATGCGCAGTAAGTTACTCGGAGAACTTCTTACTCAGTATGAACACTGTAAGGCTCATCTATACTAGATAGATAGTGTGCTGGCTCCGAGACGGAATGTCTACGCTCAGTCATTCGACTAGTATATGTATGTTTTCTATGTAAGGTGGTATTTTAATAATTAACATAGCTGCTTAAGTTGCTAGTTTACACACGTATGAGTTTGACATTGAGAAGTGACGCAGAATCTAAGAAGTCAAGATTTACTCTCCTGTCATTTGATTGGCCATGACAAATTCGCTGCCCATGACCATTGCCAACCTATTGCTCACCTATGCCACGATGAGACGACAGGGGTGGAGTTTGTGTAGGAGACCTGGAAATTACTCAGTGTCATTACAGATATTCTCATGTTGCGAATTGCTTTTAAGTTTTGAATAAGTAGCTGTAAATAAAAATTTGCCCATGGGCATACCAGCTTAATTTTGTAGGACGTTTATTCGGTCTGCAAGGATGTGGAGGTTAGGCTGAATTCTCTTAACACTCTTCTCTTAAAGGCACACCGATTTTTTGTCATTTGTGGAAACAAAAAAAGTTGGCACTTTTTTTGCTATAATTG
>CM068964.1:13398904-13426861 GCA_035128595.1 Eptatretus atami | reverse complement strand
GGGGGGTTTGCACGTACGGCCACGCACCTATGGGCACGCACTAGTACTTTAAAAACAAAAATAAATCCGTAAGCATTGGAGTTATATTATTTACAAATGTGCTGTGTTTGGGGTGGGGAGGGGGTAGGATGGTCTTTGCGCCAGCATTTTTGACGGGCTTTACATGCTTATATATACTTCGTCTTGTTCCTGCGCCTTGCTGTGTGGTGGAGAGGACCTGCGTCGTGTGCTGGTTGTGCCATGGGCTCGATTCCACCTGCTGTGTGATGGAGAGGACAGCGGTGCTTGTGCCCATGGGCTTCATTCCACCTGCTGTGTGGTGGAGAGGATCAGCGGGTGCTGGTTGTGCCCGTGGGCTTTATTCCACCTGCTGTGTGGTGGAGAGGACCTGCATGTGCTGGTTGTGCCCATGGCTCGATTCCACCTGCTGTGTGATGGAGAGGATCAGCGGGTGCTGGTGTGGCCCATGGGCTTTATTCCACCTGCTGTGTGGTGAGAGGATCAGCGGGTCGTGCTGCGGTGCTGGTTATGCCCGTGGGCTTATTCCACCTGCTGTGTGGTGGAGAGGATCAGCGGGTGCTGGTTGTGCCCGTGGGCTTTATTCCACCTGCTGTGTGGTGGAGAGGATCAGCGGTCATGCTGCGGATGCTGGTTGTGCCCGTGGGCTTTTTCCACCTGCTGTGTGGTGGAGAGGATCAGCGGGTCGTGCTGCGGGTGCTATTTGTGCGCACGGGAGATTCGGCCCACGGTGCAGTGGACTGAATTGACAGTTGATGCTGCTCATACTATTTGTGCTTTCGGACTCTGCATGCGTGATGAACGTCGAACTGAGACATTGAGTTAATTTTGAAGTGTGAATTTTGAGCTAAAAATTTTTTTTTTGAGATTTTGTGAGAGAATTGATTGACTTTTGTGAAAAGCATTTATTTGGTGTAAGCTGAATAAGCACAAATTTAATTTATTAGGAAGAGTGGGACATAACGAAGTGGAGAAAGAGGGGAGGGAGTGAGTGAGGTGGGGGTAGGGATGAGTGCCTCGAGGATAGGGGTGAGGAGTCAAGTGTGGTGGGAGAGCCAAGGGGTAGGCATGGGGGAAGGTAGGGAGCGAGAGAGAGAAAGTGGGGTGTGTGCATGCACGCACACAAGATTATGAGAACAGTTTAGGGTCATGGGTCCAGCAGAGCATCCCGGGCAGCACTGCCGATTGATGACCAGGCCGTCCCAAACTGATCAAGATGGTACTAGCTCTGCCAGGTGGGCAGCGGTTCAGAAGCGAGGTTCGGCTAGGTAGCTTGATTGTGGGTTCAATGGTGGGGGGGGGAGAGGAGTCGAGGTGCTGTAGATTATGCAGAGAAGGAGGTTGGAAGTGTTGTGTGTGCAGGAGACCAAATAGAAAGGAGACAGGGCGAGGAGGTTGGTGGGAGGATGCAAGCTGTTGCACGTGGGTGGAGATGGAAGGAGTAATGGCGTGGGAATAATTGTATCGGAAGAGATCAGCAAGCAGGTGGTCAGAGTGGAAAGATGGGAGGGACGGATAGTTATGGCATGGGTGATGGTACAGAGGCAAATGGTTTGTGTTATGTCAGTAGATGGGCCACAAACGGGAAGGATTTGGGCGGAGAAGCAGGAATTCAGGGACGCACTGGAGAGGTTGATGGGAATGGTTGAGCTGGACATGATGCTGTGCATTGCAGGGGACTTTAACGTGCATTAAGGAGTAGGAGAGTCAGGTGAAGAGAAATGTGTTGGTAAATTTGATTGGGGGACAAGGAACAGAGAGGGTCAAGAGATGGTGGAGCTCGTGGCGAGAAATGGGATGGCCAGGGCTGGTTCATTCTTTCAAAAGCGAGAAAGCCACATGATTACCTATAGCAGTGGACATCATAGAACAGAAATGGATTTAGTGGTGGTAAGGAAGCAGCAGTTGTAGAGGGTTAAGGATTGTGAGGCAGTGGTGGGAGATCATGTTACCACCCAGCACAAGCCTGTGGTGTTTGTGGTATGGATGGAGAAAAGGAGGGAGGTTAAGAGCAGGGGTCAGAAGATTATTAGGTTGGGGGAAGTGTAGGGAAAACGTCAACATCGAGTACAAGGAGAGGTTGAGGGGTAGGTTTGAGCGACAGCGAAGAAGCAGAACGTTTGTAGGAGTGGAAGAAGTACGGAGAGGCTTTTACGGGAATTGCTGAAGTTTTTTGTGGCAGGACTTCAGGAAAGGGTGCATCATCTAGGGATAGAAACCAGCTATGGTGGACACAGGCACAAAGGCAGTCGGTGAAAAGAAGGTTTGGAAGAGTATGGAGAAGATCAAGGATAGGGGGAGGCAGCCATATGTGGGGTTGCTACACCTGTATGGGAAGAATAAGAAAGCAGCAAGGGGACTTGTGGATAAGGTGAGGAATAAGATGAAAGAGGAGGTCTATAACAAGTTGGAAGAGGATGGTAGGAGGAAGATGATGTATAAATTGGCTTGTGATAGGGATGAGAGTGGTAAGAACATGAAGAGGGTATTTCAAAGAGCTGTTGAATCGGGAAGGAAGCAACGGTGAGCTCGAGTGAGCTGGAGCTACCATGTTATGGAGAGGGGAAAGTGGAGTTGGTGGAGATGACAGAGGAGGAAGTGCGGACAACATTGTAGAGGATGAAGAAGGGAAGAGCGCCAGGCATTGATGAGGTGTGTACAGAAATGATAATTGCAGCGGAATAAGTTGGAGTCAGTTGGACAAAGAGGCTGTTGAACATATGTATGAGAGAGGGTTAAATTCCAGAGGAGTGGAGGACAGGGTTAATTGTGCCGATATGGAAGGGGAAAGGCGATGTTCAAGATCCGGGGAAGTACAGGGGTATTATGCTCCTCAGTCATGCAATGAAAGTGCTGGAGAGGATTTTGTATGGGAGGATAAGGAAGAGGGTAGAGACAGAGATCAGAGAAGAGCATCAGGGGTTTCGAAAGGGTAGGGGGGATGTTGAATGGGATGTTAAAGCTGAAACAGCTTGTGAAGAAGAGGTTGGAGATGCAAGGTGAGATGGCATTGGGATTTGTGGACCTGGAGAAGACCTAGAACACTGTCCCGAGAGAGATGGTGATGGTGACACTGAGATGGATGGGAGTACCGGAAGCAGAAGTTAGGTTGGTGGAAAAGATGTACAAGGGAACAAAGAGGAAGAGTCTTGGTTGGTTCTGGGATGTCTGAATAATTCAGCGTGAACATTGGTTTGAGGCAGGGAAGTGCTTTCAGCCAACTCATGGTCATCATTGTGATGGAGCTGGTAAGCAGGAAGGTGAGGTTGAGGGGTAGTATGGAGAGGATGCTGCACGCAGATGATCTGACTGTTGTGGTGAAGAGTGGGCAGAAGATGCAGGAGGTACTGGGGGATTGAAAAGAGACATTTGGGAAGCATGGGCTGAAGATGAGTATGGAGAAGACTGCTCGGTGGGTTGGGCAGCAGAGAAAATAAATGAATATCAAGTTAGAGGGGAAGTAGATCAGACAGGGAAATATGTTTGAGTATCTGGGAGGAACAGTGACTGGGGGTGGAAATTCTGAGGCAGAGGTGTAGAGGGGGATTCAGGTGGATGCAAATGCATGGAGGAGGGTGGAGGAAATAATAGCAGACAGAAAGATATCAAGAAAATTGAAAGGGAAGATTCTGATGTCATGTGTAATGCTGGCCTACCTTTACGGTCTGGAGATGGTGGCACTGACAGACACAACAACAGAGGCTGCAGGTTTGTGTCAGTAAAGAGGGTGGATAGAAGGAGGATGGATAAACTGGTGGAGGAGATTGGTGTGCAGATGAGCTTGACGGGAGATTGGTGAAATGCCGGCTGAGATGAGCTGGACACTTGGTGTGGATGTGGAAACAGAGAATGGCAAAGAGAGCGGATAGATTGAGGGAGCAAGGTCGGAGGAAAAGAGGTCGACTGCGGTTGAGATGGGAGGATTGTGTGAGGAGGGATATCCATAAGGTAGGGGTGGTTGAAGAGTGGAGAGAGTTGGCTGAGGACAGAGGGGGTTGGAGGAGTATCGTGGTCAAGGCCGGGCAGAAGCGTGGTACCATCGGACCTCACCCTTTATAAAGGAAAGAGGAGGAGAAGAAGAAGAAGATATATAACGGCCTCCACAGCACATATACCTCCCACCCGGCCCCCCTCCTCCCAAACATGATTAATAGGAAATAACATTCTTTTTAACTTATCCTAGCCATTGAGAAATCCCAGATATGACCTTCCCATCGGTGTTATGAAGCAACGAAACCAGATACGATGTCTCCTTCAGTGAAGTCTACCTGAATATTGGTAATGACAGCACCGTCTTTCCCATTGCAGACGTCCATTAAATAAATCAACCAAGCCTGCCATGTTCACACGAGGTAATCCTGCAAGGTTCAAAGTCCACTCACTGGCAGAGATGGTTGAACGTTTTGGTAGAACACGTCCATTCATGAACCTTTGGGCCTCGATCTCGTCCACATCTTCAGGAGTTTGCAGTACGGGGAGCTGCAAGCTATCATCTTTTTGTGCGAGTTCAGAGAGTTTTTCCAACTCTTTCATTGTGCATATAGGCACACCCCGTCCGGTATGATTCTAAGTATTTTTGCCTTCTTTTAGAAACTTTGTGAGACATTTTCGGAAACAATCCTTATCTCTCACACACAATGTATGTTTGCTTGCCCCGATGAACCCCGGTGCCAGGGGTTTCTACGCATGGTCGCCAATCATTCTGTGTGGATTACGTCATTTAGAAAGCCACGTATAGTTCAGAGAGCAAAGGTTCTGATTAAAATTTCACATTTCTATTTCACCCCCTCTCCCCATCAAGAGTGTTCGTGATTAAAAATAATAGCTTATATATATATATTCGTTTATTCCTTTTTATACATCCGTCGTGTACGCAGGCCCTTCAGTTGGCTTCAATTTGGTCTACAATTCCAGTTTAAGATGTTTCTTTTCTGATTTCATCACAGGCTGCGCTCACATATGATTAGCACGAGAAACACAAACGTCCTCTTTGCTTTGTTCGATCCGTCTTTTATTCCCTTTTATAATTGCCCTAATGAAAGCTCGTCAGGACAACGTGACGCGTTTCAGGGTGAAGAAAGAAAGAGGTATAATGCTTAAATTCCCTCTCCACCCCCCTTTACATACGCATCCCCCTCGAGTGGCATAATTATGATACACCAAGCAGATGAAATTACCTTAATGCACACATTTTCATGCTAACAATATGGTCTTCAAGAGGCTTCTTCCCCCACACCAACCCCTCCCCCCTCCCCCACACCTACTCACCTCAATCCCAACCTACTACCTCCTCCTCCACATCATGGGCTTTGTTTGCAGACAACAGCTTTTTAAAGCGCTTTTATAACAGATTCCAAGCCATCTCCTATAATCGATCTGCCTTCGTCTCTCTGTATTTATAATTATTTAATGATTCTCTCCCTGTCCCTTCCTGGACTATTATATATTACAAGTGATAAACTGGAACGGTACTCGGTAGAGCACATATCTCTGCCAGGCTAAACATTTTATGTTTTGTATCCCACTGACAGGCCGGATGTGGATCCTGACCCTCACCAAAATCTAATCGGCTTATTCTTGTCAACTAACCAACTCATCCACCTAATTTTGTCATTGACCGTCCACAACTTTTTGACATATCATGCGAAATATCGTTTTTGGCCCCATCTCTCAATGGTGAAGAATCACTGTGTGGACTGTGCTTCCCCGCTGACGGACCCCTGGTAGATTGTACCTGTTGCTGCATTTGAGCCTGGGGAGTAAATGCTGAAATCTCTCCGGCTTCTTCCCGACATCTTTGTTCATTTCACATTTCTTTCTAATTACACTGGTCTGCGTCATTTCAGAGGTCTAGGTTTTCTCAACGCTTCTTGTATGCTTTTTGCATGCTGAATTTAGAAATGTATCTCATTTCGCTCAATCAGGTCAAAGTTTTTATGATGCTATCTCAATTTTAGGGAAAAAATAATCAAAATTTGTTTTTTTAATTAGCATTTTTAAAATTCAAAATCAGACTTACATTGACAGAAAATGTACAAACTATATATAAAATGATGCACAAGTACCGTTAATGTGAAATTCAACATTAAAAAGACGAAGGAAAACAGCGACTGCTGGAGCGACTGAATTTGGGTGTTGCCAGAAACAACGATTTATCTATATTTTTCTGAAATTGAAATGAAAGTAATTGAGAAGGCACTTTCTTCCACATTAAGTGTACTTGTGTGTCAATATACTCGTATGTATAGTTTGTACATGTTCTGTCAATGTAAGTCTGATTTTGAATTTTAAAAATGCTAATTAAAAAAATAAAAATTTTGATTTCTTTTCCTTAAAATTGAGATAGCTGATTGATAGCTAATTGATGAGATAGCTGATTAAAAAACTTGACCTGATTGAGCGAAATTAGATACATTTCTGAATTCAGCATGCAAAAAACATATAAGAACCGTTGAGAAAACCTAGACCTCTGAAAAAAATATTTCAAATGCAGCCCAGTGTTATTTTCGCAATTATTCTTTATTCATTCTCTTCTTGCTTTTTCTTCTTTCATCTCTTTTACTCTCTATTCCTCTCTTTCCTTATCTATCTTACTAAGGAGAAGTGAATTTTTTCAGAAATTTTTCTGTAATGCTCACTTGGCTGCACCTGGATGGGTTTGAGGGTAGGGGAGTGGAGCCTGAAAGCCGAATCCTATCCAGGTTCCTCCTGATGACTCCATCTTTGCTCTTTACTTCTTCAGGTTCCTTCTTGGTCTTCCGTTTCATTAAAAAAATTAAAAAAAATTATCGAATCTGGATCTTCTCCAAAATCAAATAAATTCAACCTTGTCACACACCCAACCTGTCCACCAAATTTTGCCCAAATGAGTGCACAACTTTTTAAGATATCCTGCTTAGAGACAAACAAACAAATGAAAAATCACTCATAGAGCAACACTTGGCAAAACAGAACAAAGTAGAACGGCACTCGGTAGAGCGCGTACTTCTGCCAGGGTGAACAGTTTACGTTTCGTATCCCACTGATGGGCTCAATCTGAACCAAAATCAAATCCTCTTGTTCTTGTCACCTAACCAACTTAATCACCTAGTTTTGTCATAACTCGTCCACAACTTTTTGAGATATCATGATGTATAGTTTTTCGCCCTATCTCTCAATTTTATAAACTCGGCCGATGTTCACCTTTTGACTGAAAAGATAATTGGTGGTTGAATTAATTGACAAGATATGCAAATCCTGTTCAAATTTCAAGTCAATCGTATGGAAATTGACAATTTTAGAAATTCGGCCTGCATTCACCTTTTGGCCGATATTGACCTCGAAAATAATAGGTGGTTGAATTCAGTGATCTGACCTGCAAATGCTCTTCAAATTTCAAGTTAATCAGATAAAAATTGAGGATTTTAGAAATTTGGCCGATTTTGACCTTTTGGCTGAGGTCAGGTCAGGTCAGGTATGGGAGCGTACGCCGGAGCAGCGCGTTGCTGCGTCAACTTTCCACCAGTACTCCAGGGGCGTCCATCTGGCCATCCCCCAGGCAGATACCTGGCCCATCCCCATCTCCTTAAGATGCTGATCAACCTGCTGCAACCACAAAGCACGTGGTCGGCCCATTGGCTTCCTTCACTCATGAGGCTACCTCGCTGAGAGAATCTGGTGAGCAGGTTCAGCATCAGAAAACAAGCCACATGTCCGTACAGCCGCAGCTGACGCTCAGGCACTATGCAGGTAACAAATCTCATTTGAGTCTCTCTCAGCAACCGCTCGTTAGAAATAAAGTCCGACCACCGATAGCCAAGGATTCTGCGAATAGAACTGGTATCAAAGGAATGAAGTGTCCATCTCAGATTCCTGGTCAGAGTCCAAGTCTCACATCCGTAGAGCAAAACTGGAAGCACCAAGCACATGAAGACTTGGACTTTCGTCGTCCTGCAGCGGGTCGCGGCAGCACCACACCCCAATGATCCTCTCAATCCATGACTCCCCAGGCTGACCCGACGTCTATTGACCTCTGGCTCACAGCCAGCAGAGACATGAATATCACTGCCAAGGTAAGTGAATCTCTCTGTTACCTCAACATCCTCACTAACAGCTCAGTCTAGACTTTCTTTTGGCACTGTGTACAATGTACATATATATATGTATATATGTATATACAGTATATATAATATATATATATATATATATATATATAGTATATATATATATATATAAGGCCCCACGAGGAGGAGTGATGTAAGCAACATTTTTTTAATGATATGATGATGATAGGCTCGTATGATAGGGTGAGGGTTAAAATAGTGCTATATGGCATTATCTCCAAAACGGCCGATGTGTCCCTTACCTCACTCCTCCTCGCGGCGCCTCATATATATATAATATAACAATTTATACATATAAATATAATATATAACATATATATATACCTATAAATATATATGCGTATAAATATAACATATATAATATATATATAATATATACATATATATTGTTGTAGTTTTCCGGCGTGCGGCGACCGCTTTAGCAAATTTACGGCCGCACGCGCCCACCGGACGTGGCAAACCTAGTCGCAGCTTCGGATCAACGCGAAATCCATCTACGGGTGTTGTCTTAATCACACCGTAAATCAGCCAACTATTCTGCCCGCGCGCGACAGGGTCCGATCGCCGAATTGTCGATTTACCTAATTATGTGCTCAGACAGAATGCCGGGGATTTACACACCTCAACGGGACTGCTTGGAAACGAGCCGCTTAAGCAGCTCGCTCCGTTAGCGATTTGCCGAGCGGTGTATATCGCCAAGCCCCGCCGGATCCGATTACTTTATCGGCTTTTTTAAAAGCCAGCTAATATCCCGAATGCAATACGGCAGCTCAATTAAGGGAAAGGACGCAACGAACAGGTGGACATTCAAACAATGACATTTATTTATACACACGTAAGCAGTCATACACGTATGCAATCATGTAGACAATAAAGCAATGCAAGAACAAGCAAGACAAAGAACTACAACCGTTCTATTTATTATGTACACTTATTACAATTCTACTTAAGGACGTGGCGCCACAACGTTCATACAAAGAAAAACCCCAGGAAAGAAAAGGGCAAGAACTGGACCTCGTGGGCCTTTAATAGTTCACGGAGCCGTGGAGACCGCAAGGGCTCCGAGAGACCGCGCAGGCTACCTTTCACCTCGTGGTGACTCGCCGGGCCTTGGTTCGGTGGCCCTGCCCGCACTCTGCTGGACTCCACTGTGCCTTCAACCGGCGATCCGGCTGGCGACTCCTTCCCGGCTCACCGGGAGACCAAGGAGAGAGACCAAGCAGAGGGACTTTCTTTCCCCTCACTGACAGACTCCGCTGCACTCCCAGACTGCAACTCCCGACTGCAGATGATTGCAGCTCGACTCCGCTCCCAGACTTCCACTCAACTCCACGGCGAACCCAGACCGACCGACCTCTTGGCGTTTTCAGCCCGGCCTTTTATCGCCCCGGCGCCTCGCCCTCCCTTCGCGGCGCGTGGGGGGGGGGGGGGACATTCCAGGGGGGTTCGGCTCGGCTCTTGGCCCGCTCTTTTGGCCCGATCATGGACATTATGTTTCTTTCCCCTTCTGAGGGAAAATTCCAACAGAGCTCGGCTGGGGTCAGTTGTTTTCCAACCGTCATTTCTGTTTACCCGTTCTGATGGATATCGGGGCGGGAGTTGTTGAGATGTTGTTGTTTGCAGTGTGGTTAGCGCTGTGGTGGGGATGGCGTGGTTGTTGAGATGGTGGTTGTTGTTGGCGCTGTGGTGGGGATGGTTGGTTGTTGAAAGGCGGTTGTGGTTGTTGAAGTAGTAGTTGTTCCAAAATAAAGATAGCAAAAGAATAATGGCTGACTCAAAGATCACAGCCCGGTTACACGAATAAATCCTTTAAACATCGGTGGGGAAATTAATCTGAACACACACTTATCGACATAACTGATCTCTGAGGAACCTGTATGGTGTTCTGTGAATTTCCACAACCGTAACAATATATATATATACATATACATATATATATACATATATATACATCTACAATATATATTATATATACACATATAAACACATATATATATACTTGTATATATATTATATACATATAATATGTATATATATATATAAATATATATATATATATATATATAAATATATATATATATATATATTGTTGCGGAAATGGCCCTTAGTATGCGACTAATATATGGATTATCCCAGATCCCCCATTAAATGCATGTTTAGCCAGGTTGTTCAGTAATTTGACGTTACATGTGTGTCGGGAGGTGTCACAGGCTGTTATTTGTTTGTGCAGTGGTGTGGACCGAGAGGCTCTTCTTCTTACTTCAGATGTTCCAGACAATAGACTCCGCCCAGCGTGCTGAGAGGGGGAGTGGCCTAGAGAAGGAAGTGAAACTGAAGGGGAGGAGTTTGTCGCGCGGAAGAGGAAGAGGGCGCTGCCCGAAAATAAAAGGTGGAAGAAACTGAGAGGACGGAGTTGGGCAGTCGGCTTCAAGCGAGCGTGCGCCGGGAAGGGAAGAAGAAAACGACGGGTGTCGAGGCGCGATCTGCTGGATGAGCAGTCGGGCTTCCAGGCGAGCGAACGAAGGAAAGGCAGGGTGGATCTGGACGTGAGTGCCGTGGTGGCGCGCGATCGGCTGTATACGGGACGGCTGTGTCCGTTTTCGTGAAGGAACGAGCCGAAAGAAAGGCAGGGAAGGGACTGCATGAGGTCTGTCTGCCATCTGCGATCAGCAGAAGCTGAACCTGAGAGCACCGAGGTCAGTCTGCGATCAGCAAAAGCTGAACCTGAGTGCGCCGAGTCTGCGATCGGCAGAAGCTGAACCTGAGTGCGCGAGTCTGCGATCGGCAGAAGCTGAACCTGAGTGCGCCGAGTCTACGATCGGCAGAAGCTGAACCTGAGGGTGCGAGTTCTGCCATCGGCCGAGAAAGAAAAGCTGGACCTTGTGAGAACCAAGCTGAGACCCACCATCGATCTGACGGTCTTGTGCGGTCAGACCTTATCGCGGGGTCAGAACGCTCGGAGGCCGCGTGCGTGGGTGGTAGCGACAAAGGAGGACGAGCGCCATTTTTGCCACGCGGCATGCTCGAGCTTGGGGCTCAAATCCGTGGACATCCGCTTGTCACGAGCCACATTCGTGCTTTTGACCACTTTCCTCTCGTCCATGAAACATTACCAAGTACTCTGTCTTGTCTGCATGCTGTCCATGTCTTGTCTGCATGTCGTTTAAGGCTTTATCTCGTTAGTGTACTCTTCGAAACCCATAATCCGCAGCTCCCTAGGTAAGAACGGGTTATAGATTAATTAAAACATTGTCGTGAATGTTTTGCTTGTGTCGTGTTCCCCTATGTCCGCAATAAACCTGACTGATTCGTATGAAGTTGTCGCTTTGGGTTTGTTTCGTGCCTTGCTGAGAAACAATTAGCTCGCTTTGGATTAAAAAAGGAAAATGGTTACAGACTGGTAGACTGTGCTCGGTCTCTGACAAAACCAGTCTGTAACCGGGTATATTCCCCCAGCTGCAAGGTACAGGTGTATTTTGGTATCGTGGTTCGAGACGCGTAACCCGAGAACTGTGCCCGAACCAGCCGTGTAACAGGATAAGTCGCCCTTGGACACTTCCCCCCCGGGGGGAGGGGGGTACTTGTCCTAGGAATAGTCTCCCCTCCCTGGATAACTTGCCCCCATGGCCAAAATAGTTTGTACTAAAAATATATACCTCTCGTGTTCATGTTGTTTACATACTATTTTTTGTCCTCGGACAAGTACCCCCCAGGGGGGAAGTTGTCCAGGGGGGGTAGTTAAACTGTTACACCGGCGTTATAACCCCGGAGACGGCGGTGGTGAGCGTGGCGCCGAATCTGTAACATTTGGCTATCAAGAGTCGGGTGCGAATCCCGCACCACTGAATCCTCAACAATATATATACATTACATATACATATACATATATATCATATATATATATATAATATATATATATATACATATATATATATATATATATATATATATATATATATATATATCCCTGTGTCGTAAGAGGTGACCAGGGTTGCGTCAGGAAGGGCATCCGGCGTAAAACCTGTGTCAAATCATTATGCGGATCATAACGGATGATCCGCTGTGGCGACCCCTAACGGGAAGCAGCCGCAAGAAGAAGAAGAAGAAGAAGATATATATATATATATATATATAATATATATATATATATATATATATATATATATTATACATATATAGTGTTACGGCTGTGGAAATTCGCATTACACCATAAAGGGTCCTCAGGTGAGATATATCGGTAAGTTCATGTGTAGTTAGCCAAACCCGTTGTATTGAGGGAATATATGTGATCCATTCGGGCTGCGACGCTTCAGTTAGCCGTTTTTCTTTGGCTATTGTTAATTTGGTGCAAGAACAACAACGAACATCGCCACAACCAACATCTCAATGATCACGCCATTCACTACACGACGCCACCTTCCACAACTACGCTACCACATCTTCGCCACTCGCCATTCAACGAGCACCGTGCGGTCACGATCTCGCGCGGGACGGATGGGGGGGCGGAGTGGCAGCGCGGCCGGGGTGCGAAGGGCATCTCCCGCCTGAGTCTTTCTTCCCTCGTCATACGGCGCGTGCAAGAACAAAAACCAACAACGCCTGTGGGTTTTCCCGCCATTTTTCCCGCGCTTGTTGAGAAAGGGGGAGGGTGGCGCGTCCTCTCCCGATTGGCGGATGCGCGGTGGACGCGGCCGGGGGAGAGGAACGCCCCCCTTCGAGGCATTTTCTGGAAGCGTCTCGAAGGAAGGAGCACCAAGAACGGGGCGGGGCGCGTGGCGGAGCGAAAGGCGGAGCCGGCCCCTGACAAAAGGCATGGGTGTGGAGAGTTGGAAGCTGGAGGCGCTTGGTTCGTTCAAGGCGATTGACAAAAGGCGTGGGCGTGAAGGTCGACGAGAACGTCGTTCCCTTTCCTGTTCCCTTGTCCCTGAAGGGGAATTGTGGAGAGTGGCGGTGATCGTTCCTGGACGGAGGTTCTGTTCGTTCGTCCGAGCTGTCGAGCGGACCACACGAGCGATGCGCGGCACGAGCTCGCGGACCACGCCGGAGGGACTTGGAGTTACGGTCGCCAAGGACTCGACGCGCTCAGGGAAGTAGCGACTTCCATTTTCTTTTGTGGGTTTGTGTAAATGTCTGTGGGTGGTGCCAGTCTTGAAAAGTAGAACTGTTATAAGTGTTGCCGTGTAAAATCATATTCGGTTGTAGATCTGCTTGCTTTTATTGTGTATTCTTGCTTGACTGATACGTGCTTGTCTGTGTGTGTGCAATAAAGTGCTTACTTGTCCAATTGTTCCCCCGTTTCGCTTCGTCTTTTCCTTTAATTGAATCTCCATCTTGCATCACGTAAGGGATTAGTAGTGGGTTTAAGCACGGTAATTAATCGGAACCGTCAAGGCCGACGATAACTCCGCTCGGTTATCCTGTAATACGGAACGAACCGCTTAAGCGGTTCATGTCCGGAGTCGGCCTGTGGCGTGGTGCGATTCGCCCGGTCGACCATTCGCGCAGGTACTTAGGTAAGATCGAATTTGGCGAGCAACCCTATCCTGCGCGGGTGGCAATTGGCACGATCGTGGTGAGGTTAACCCCACCCGTGACTAGCTCCTGGCGTTGGTCGAGAGGGTCACGACCTGAATTGTCCGTCCGGTGGGCGAGGCGGCCGCCATTCGAGTCAAGCGGCCGAGCGCACGCCGGCGGGCGCGAATTTCGTAACAATATATATATGTAAGCTCGAACGGCCACGTAGCGGCCACGAACAGGATGGAGATCAAACAGAGAAGACAAAGCGAAACGGGAAAACAGTTTACACAATGCACATTTATTACGCGACACACGGAAAGCACGTATATACAGCCATACAAGTCAAAATGCACATAAAGCAACCACAACAATAAAAAGCAACAACGACGGCAGAGTTAATACCGACTACGCGCACCACACACAGCACACTTATACAGTTCTACTTTACAAGACGGCGCCAACACACATTTACACAAAAGCAAAGGAAAGAAGCCACCCTCAAAGACAAGGAGGCAGACAGGCCCGTAGGCAAAGTGCGCGGGACCTAGAGGAGCGGCCAGGTCCGCGAGACCGGGGGGGGTTCCTACCCGCGTCCTCGGTGATGCGTTGGCGGGCGAGCCGCAAATGTGGCCGCGCGGCGGTGCCCCGCTTCGTGCTCCTTGGCGGGTTTCGTTGGCCCACGTGTGGGGTGGGGGGGGGACGGGGCCCCCTTTTTCACTATCTCAGCGCGGGGGAAAGGGAGATTGTTGATGCCCTGGGGGAGGGGAATAATGGCTGGCTGGCTTGGTCCCGCGACGAGCGATCCCACACCGCGACCTCGTCGCCGACCGCCGTCCTTCCTGCTCGGACCCGAGCTCCTTGCCCGCCAGTTCCACCGCTCTCCCTCGCAACTCTCCCGGTGACACTCTCTCGGCGACTCCAAGAACCCAACTCGATGACACTCTCCTCAGCCGACTGCAGAACCAACTCTCTCCATTCGCCTTGCGCTCGCCTTCTTATAGGCTGGCAGGAGCAGCTAATATGCAAATATCGGATCAGGATGACCTCGGGGCGGAGCCACGCTCGCCATTGGTCGGAGGAAACGGGGGCGTGAATCTCCCTGATCCTAGAATTTTTCATATATCGATTTCACAAACACACGCCTGGAGGCGGGGCCAAGCCGCCCCCGCTCGCTTATTGGACGGAGGGGAAGTGGGCGTGAAGCGTTCTTGATCCGAGTTTTCCCCTCGGAAAGGCCGCCATTTGCGCTCTGCGGCTCGGTGCGTTCGGTACCAAACATCGAACGGGCCCCGAGACAGCCAGACGTTCAGTGTTCACAGGTGGTGCGGGAATGGCCGTAGAAGGAGAGGAGGTGAAGGTGGGTGAGGGTTTTCGGTGGTGAGGGTTGATGGGTATGGTGCCGTTTGGAGTGGCGGTGATGCGATGTTTGCGGGATTGAGTTGGTGAAGGTAAAGGTCGTGGCTGTTGGCGTTGTTGTTGTTGTCTGAGGGTTGGAGCGTGGTTGTAGTTTGGTGACGATGGCTGGCATGGTGGTTAAGGTGGTTGTTGTGTGATGGCGGTTGAGACGTGGTTGGTTCAAATAAAGATAGAACAGAAAAAATGGCTAACTGAAAGCGTCGCAGCCCGGATGAATCACATAAATTCCCTCTATACAACGGGTTTGGGCTAACTACACATGCACCTATCAAGATATCTCACCTAGCGGGCCTTTATGGTGTAATGCGAATTTCCACAGCTGTAACAATATATATACATTTATATATATACATATATATATTGTTGCGAATTCGCGCCCGCCGGCGTGCGATCGGCCACGTGACTCGAATCGCGACCGCCTCGCCCACCGGAACGGACAATTCAGTCGTGACCCTCCCGGACTAACGCCGGGAGCCAGTCACGGGTGGGCCTTTCGGCCTCACCACGATCGTGCCAATCGGCACCCGCGTGGGATTAGGGTTGTTCTCCAAACTCGACCTACCTAAGTACCCACGCGGATGGTAAACCGGGCGATCGCACCTCGCCGCAGGTCGACTTCGGACACGGACCGCTTAAGCGGTCCGTTCCGTGCTATCGGGATAACCGAGCGGTGTTATCGTCGGCCTCGACGGTTCCTGATTAATAATTATCGGGCGTCCCGCGCCCACTCAAACCCTTTACGTGAAGCAAGATGGAGACGCCAACAAAGAAAGGGACGCAGCGAAACGGGGGGAACAATTCAAACAAGAAGCATTTTATTTACACACACACAGATAGCACACATAAGCTGTATTTATAGCCACAATTATCAAAATGCACATTATATCACATAAAAAGAGTTAACCCCGAATACGCGTACACACGGCCACACTTACGCAGTTCTACTTTTCGGACACGGCGCCACCACACACGTTCACAACAGAACCCCAAAAAGAAAATGGAAGTGCGACTTCCCTGGTTGTCGCGTCCTTGGCGACCGTCCTCCGACGTGGTCCCGTCTGGCCGTGACTCCCCGCTCGAGCGTGGTCGGCGAAGCCTCTCCGGCGTGCCTCGTGCCTGCTCGTGTTTGGTCCCCGACGCCACGGACCGAGCACCGACTGAGTACACCGACCCAAGAGCACACCGAACAGGACCAGAAAAAAGAACAAGCACGAGACGAAGCAGGACGAAAAAGAAGCACCAGTCACGAGGAACCGAGACAAGAAGCTCACCGACTAGGATCCGCCAACGCCGCCGCCTCTTTTATACTCCGGCGCCACGCCCTGTTTCTCCGCCCCGCCTTTGGCTCCACCCCCCTTCGAGGCGCTTCGAGAAAGGGGCGTTCCCTCTCGTTCCCCCCCTCCGCGCCATGGGGGGCGAGGAAAATCCGTCTGGACCGGGCCAGGAAGAATGGCGGGAAAACAGGCGGGAAAACCGCGCGCCAACCGTTGTGCTTCTTCTTTCCCTCCTTGCGTTCGACGGTTTCCCAACGCGGAAACCGTCGTAGTGTGGACCGTGGAGGATGGCGTTCGTCAGCGGGGGTAGTGGCGAAGATGGTGGTGGTTGTTGTGAGGGTAATTGGAGCGGCGGTTGGCATTGTGCGTAGTTGGTGGCGGTTGTTGTTTGATGCGGTGCTGGCGTTGTTGAAGTGGTGGCGTGGTTGAGGTTGAAATGTGGTTGGTTCTAAAAAATAAATGAAGAACAGAGAAACGACTAACTCAAGTGTCGCAGCCCGAATGAATCACATTAATTCCCTCTAAACAATGGGTTTGGGCTAACTATACATGTACTTAAAAATATCTCACCTACGGGACCTGAATGGTGATTGCGAATTTCCACAGCCGTAACAATATGTATATATACATATATACGTATATATACATATATACGTATATATACATATATACGTATATATACATTATACGTATATTACATATATATATATATATATTTATATCTATATACATATACAGGGTGTCCATAAAGTGTCTTTGCAATTTAAAAAAATTATTACAAAAGCAAATGAAATAGATAACCTGTGGAAATTATAACAAAATGAGGATTAGATATTGAAGTTTTTTTGCCTCATTTAATACACTTCTTTATGGGCACCATTAGTTGCACGAAGCACATCAGACGATAATCGATTTCCTGCCATGTTCGCTGTAGGCATAGCCTCATCAATGGTGACAATGGTGTCAGTGATCCTTTGCTTCAGGTCGTTGATGTCCCGTATCTTTGTTCGTACACGATATCTTTAACAATAACCCCTAGAAAAGAGACTTGAATAATTAATCACTGAGTACATTGAACAAAATCTGAATAAAATATCCCATCAATTGCCTTTGTAATAAATTTTTTAATTGTAAAGAGACTTTATGGACACCCTGTATATATATATATATGTATTGTTAGAATTCGCGCCCGCCGCGTGCGATCGCGCCGCGTTCCTCTAATGGGAGCCGCGTCGCCCACCGGAAGACAATTCAGTCGTGACCCTCCTGGAACTACCGCCAGAAACCAGTCATGGGTGGGGGTTTAACTCACCACAGCCCAGTCCGCATTCTACCCGCGCGAGATAGGGTGAATCGCCAAATGTCGATATACCTAAGTACTCGCGCGGATAACCTACCGAGGGCTGCACCGCGCCACAGGTTGCCTGGACACGAACCGCTTAAGCGGTCCATTCCGTTCTAAAGGGATAACTGAGCGGTGTTATCGCCGACCTCGACGGATCCGATTCTCTTTACGCGCGTTCAAAACCCACTACTCATTCCACGATGCAAGATGGCACTTTCAAAGGGGAAATAGGACACGACGAATGGGATACATTGCACACAAGGACATT
Organism: Eptatretus atami; assembly: GCA_035128595.1. Taxonomy (NCBI): domain Eukaryota; kingdom Metazoa; phylum Chordata; class Myxini; order Myxiniformes; family Myxinidae; genus Eptatretus; species Eptatretus atami. Next base: position 13,408,921 of record CM068964.1, on the reverse strand, counting down.
TATTATAAAGCACAGCTATATCACAAGCAAGGCAGTCATGCAATGTACAAGCAAGGAAAACATTACCACCGACTATAATTATTATTTACAAGCACTTAAACAGTTTTCTACTTACAGGGACACGGCGCCACAGCAGTCATACAGAACAAAAGAAATGGAAAGACTCCTCACAGGCAAGGGGGTAGACGGGGTCCGGAGAACCTTTATGGTCGTGGCCGTGGATGACCGAAAAGGCCACGAGACCGTGCAGGTTACCTGCACCCTCGAGGTGTCTCGGTGGGCAGGTCGCGACGTCTGCTCCCCACGGCAGCTAGCGTGGCGGCGCCTGACTCCGGGCTTGCGACGATGGGCGGTAAGCTCTCTCCGGCGCTCCTCGCCCGACGCGCAGGTTCGCACACACCAGCCGGCAGAGCTGCGCCTCCCGTCTGCGTCCCCGATGCGTCGCCCGGACTCGCCACCGGCCGCGCCTTCGCCAACGGGTCGCTCAACAGGACCTCCGGGAGACAGGGGAAGAAATCTGCGCCAAGACGAGAGGGAGGGAGAGGGAGCATGACCCGACGTCCACGAGAGAGAGAACTCGACCTCGATCACCAAGAGAGCGAGAGCCCGCGTGCGGTCCGCCTTATATAGCGCGGGGCTCCGCCCTTCGCTCCTCCCCGTTTTCGGCTCCGCCTCCCTTCGAGAAGCTTCCCGAAAAGGGGCGTTCCCTCACTCCGACCGCCTCACGCCGTGCATCCACCAATCGGCAGCGAGCTGCCCTGCCCCTTCCCTTCACACCAAGCGCGGGGAAAATAGGCGGGAAAACCCCCACAGGCTCCGCAAGAGCTTTTGTTCTGCCAATTCTGCCCGCGTTCTCGGACGGTTCCCGACGCGGAAACCGTCGTAGCGTGGACCGTGGAGGATGGCGTTCGGAAGCGGGGTGTAGTGGCGAAGATGGTGGTGGTTGTTGTGAGGGAAATTGTAGCGTGGTTGGCGTTGTGACGTACTTGGTGGCGGTTGTTGTTTGCGTGTAGGTTTGTTGCGTGCTTGGCGTTGCGGCGTACTTGGTGGCGGTTGTTGTTTGCGTGTAGGTTTGTTGCGTGCTTGGCGTTGCGGCGTACTTGGTGGCGGTTGTTGTTTGCGTGTAGGTTCAAAATAACGATAGGTAAAGAAAACGGCTATCTCAAAGGGTCGCAGCCCGGTGAACACGAAGAAATCCTCTCAACAATGGTGGGAAAGCTATCTGAACACTCACGTACCGGCATAGCTAATCTAAGGTACTTTATGGTGTATTGCGAATTTCCACAGCCGTAACAATATATATATATATAATATAATATATATATATATATATATATATATTAATATATTGTTGCGGAAATGGCCCTTAGTGTGTTATTAATATAGGATTAGCCCAGATCCCCATTAAATGCATGTTTAGCCAGGTTGTTCGGTAAATGGACGCTACATGTGTGTCGGGAGGTGTAAGGGCTGTTCATCGTTGGTACATTGTGGGTGGACCGAGAGGTTCTTCTTCTTCCTTCCTCTCCCGGAAAATAGACTCCGCCCGCGCTCTGAGAGGGGGAGTGGCCTAGAGAAGGAAGTGAAACTCGGGGAGGAGCCAGTGGGCTTTGAGGCGAGCGAGCAAAGGAAAGGCAGGGTGAATCTGCCGGGGAGAAGCTGAACTGAGCGCGCCGAGTCTGCGATCGGCAGTGGTGAAACTGAGCGCTGAGGTGGGGCGGGATCGGCTTTCGTGAGGAGCACATCGACAGGTTCATCCGGAGTCCAGTGACCCAGCCTCTGACTGTCCCTACCACCCTCACGGCTCGACGACGTCTTGGAATCCCATGGACCCATCCTGCGGAGCCCAACACCTCGATTTGGCATGATCTGGTGAACAGGCCAGGCCTGGACTTGTATGCTGGACCTTGTGAAAGCCATCTGGAGCATACCTCCGTGGATCTTTTGCTCTGGGGCAGTCGACCTCACGGGGTCTGAATGCGCCGAGGCTGCGTGCGTGAGGGCTGCGACACATGGACGAGCGCCATTTTGCCACGTGGCGTTTTCGAGCTTGGGTGCTCGATCCCGTGGACATCGGCTTGTCACGAGCCACATTCGAGCTTTGACACTTTCCTCTCGTCCATGAAACATCACCAAGTACTCTTTGTCTTGTCTGCATGCTGTCCATGTTTTGTCTGCATGTTGTTTAAGGTTTATCTCAGTAGGATTCCCTTCGAAACCCATAATCCGTAGCTCCCTAGTTAAGAACGGGTTATAGATTAATTATAACATTGTCGTGAATGCTTTGCTTGTGTCGTGTTCCCCGATGTCCCAATAAATCTGGCTGATTCGTATGAAGTTGCCGCTTTGAATTAATTCGTGCCGCGCCGAGGAACGATCCGCTGGATTTGGATATAAAAACCAAAATGGTTACAGACTGGCAGAATTCGCTCGTATCTGACAAACCAGTCTGTAACGCGGGTGTCTATTTCCCCAACTGGAAAGGTCCAGGGGTACGTTGGTATCGCGATTCGAGACGCGTGACCCGAGGCCTGTGCCGAACCAGCCAGCGTTATAACCCTGGAGACGGCGGTGTAGGGTGGCACCGAATCTGTAACATTTGGCTGTCGAGAGTAGGGTGCGAAACCCAAACTGGTTACGGACAGTGATTGACGCACTCGTTCGAACTCCCCACCCCCGTATCCTTAACAATATATATATATATATATATATATTTATATATATATATATATTATATATATATATATATATTAATATACCGTATACAGTAATCCCCGTTTCTCGCGGGGTTACGTTCCAAACCTCCCCGCGCTAAGTGAAATCCGCAATGAATGGACGCCTCCCAAAAAATCGACTCGTCTGGTCTGGTCGGTTTGGGAGTGATCGGGTTTGAGGTGCCTGAGATCGACTCGTCTGGTCTGGTCGGTTTGGCAGTGATTGGGTTTGAGGTGCTGGAGATCGACTCGTCTGGTCTGGTCGGTTTGGTAGTGATTGGGTTTGAGGTGCCGGAGATCGACTCGTCTGGTCTGGTCGGTTTGGCAGTGATTGGGTTTGAGGTGCTGGAGATCGACTCGTCTGGTCTGGTCGGTTTGGCAGTGATTGGGTTTGAGGTGCCGGAGATCGACTCGCCTGGTCTGGTCGGTTTTGAGGTGCTGGGTACGAGCAGTGCTCGTCAACGGCGGCAAACTTTTTCCTTCCCGAAGCATATATCGAGCACCTTAACCTTCTCCTGGAGCGTCAGGACCTTCCTGGTGCTTCGGTTCCTTGCCAGAAGCCTTCGAAGGTGCAGGGCGTTTGGGCGGCATCGTGGGGCTTGGAGAAAAACGTAGAAATATTCGAAGTTCACAAGCGAAACTTTGTCTCGTGCGTTGTGTGACTGGTCGAGCACCACGCGTTATAATTTATTGCTTAAATAATTTATATTTTATGTATTATTACCGCGATGTACCGGGGGAATCCGCAGAAAAAATTAGTTACGTTCCAAGTGAAAACCGCGATGAACCGGGGGCGCGATAGGTGAACCGCGATAAAGCGGGGGTTGACTGTACATTATATATATATATATATATATATATACATATATCCATATATATAATACATATATGTATATACACATATATTATATTTACAGCCCGGGGTTCGAGGGTTGCACAAGGGGAATCCCTCGGGTTCCTTCCGAATGCCCGGTCTGAGGCCACCGCGCAGATAACTCCGTGGTCTGGTGGGTTGCTAAGCACCACGAACGTCAATTAACCTCGTCAACTCTAAGATGATTATCTGTGGAACTTCCGTTTACCTGAGGAGGTGACTAAATTAACTGATTTCCGTGCCCTCAGTGCACACTCAGATTACTGCTGAGTGATACAGTGAGTGTAGTCTGATTAATGAGAGCAAATCACATGGGGTCCAACCTCCCTTCTAACTATGCTTTTACACTTCCTGACCAATGAAGGAAAGGATAACCAAGACAGATTTTAAAGAACAATTAACAATCTATTTATTTACACAAAAAGACAGATGGCCATCATTCAATCCGGGAAAAAGAAGAAAAGAAGAACGGAGCATAGGGCTGACTCCTTCCCTCACCTGGCACAACCCAACGGGGCTGGCACAACACAACCCACATATACTGGGATGGGGGGGGGGTGGATAGGGGAAGATTGGCGATGCAGTGTGACGGAATGTGCAGCCCTGTTTCTGAGGCATCCAGCACCGGTAGGCAAGTCCTCTCCATGGTCCCAGATATACCAATGGAACACTGCTCTGTTTCTGCTGTGCACCCAGGACAAGCAGCTCTACATGAACCAAGCCGCGTTCTCGGCTTTATATTCTGCTCTCCTCTGCACCATGGGCTCTTTCCTTCTCTCCTCCGCACTTTGCATTCCTTTCTGCTCCTCGCCGGACTAGCTTTAAGGCGACACTGTCCGGTACTCTCTCTGGGCTTCCTCCGCCTCACACGACATGGCTTTCTCCGTCCCTCTCGTGTGAGCCTCTCTCTCATTGGTGCGCATCCGATGACAGCATGTTCATGATGCAGTTTGTCGAAAATTCTGCTGTCCCTGAGGGGGCCTTCAACACAGCCCTCACCAGCCCCTCCCGTGTGAAAGACGTTGAAGGCGTCTGTGGAAATAAAAGTAATTAATTCCATCTTGTGAAATATGAGCATGGACATTTTGGTAATAGAAAGATCTATGGATCACATAACTATTGCAAAGCACTGGTGTTTCTGTATTAATCATACTGAAACAAATATTTGTCATATTGAGATGTGTTCTTTGTCCGCAAATTATGTACTCATTTCTCTTTATTTTTGCCTTTAAACAATATGGAAGTACAGAATCTGTTGTAAAGTATGTCACCTTTATCGCCATATAAGAATGGTTCGCCAGGAAACATCGTCTGCAAAGGCACTGAGATAGATTTGAGATAGACTTCAATTGTCTGCAGGATAATTATGCTTATCAGGTCTCTCACTATGACGAGGTCAGAGCTCATCTTTTCGACGCACCGGCAGATTCAATGCTGACAGGCCACAGGTGGATGGAATATAATCTCGGTTCACTATACTATGGTCTGTTAATTCCCTATAAACTGATATATCTTTCCATAGTAAACCTAAGGATCATTGATTACCAATACAATAATAATGAATATATAATCCCCATACTGGCCCAAGTGCATCTGGGCCTGGTAAGAGATCTTGTTAGTCCATTTTTAGTTAAAGGAAATATGTACCCATCCGTTATGTTTGTTACTCTAAAAAATACTTGATAAATCATTACATACTGAAGGTTGTTTTTATAAATAAATAGATATGGTATGTTAGTTAACTATGTAACAGTATAATGTTATATTTTCCACTTGGTTGGCAAATTGGGGAGAATTACTTTGGTGATGCCAGAGAGTGGTCCTCAGAGGCATTAGTCTCATTAACTCTGGCCTCCCATTCAATTGCAAAATTGTCCAAACACGAACTCTGTCTTCCCATTGTCCTCTTATCAACAGGAGTCTCATCGAACTGCAGAGGTCATTCACCTTGAATTGTTCTGCAAAAGGTGTGCAAAACAGATGCTCTATCTGCATGCTGAGATAAATGCTTATCATTGTCTTAAGTAAATGAAGGTTTTCTGTGTATATACGCCCTGAAGGAACACACGCATTCTTTCACAATGCAATCTGCTTAATTAGGCACAATATTGTTTTATTTTTGCTCAAAGGACCTCATGTGCAAACAAAGATTTCTTGTAGTTTGATTGGCCAAATGCCCTGTGATGTTCTGACCCCTCCCAATTTCCATTTGTATAAAAGGCCATGTATTCTGGCTCAGAGGCAGAGATCTGCTTGGACTCTTGAAACAAGCCCTTCTTTCCACATATGTGTTTTTGTATAATAAACGATCTGTTAAATTATAAAGGGTTTTCTCTTTTGGTTGGAAATCTCCACCATACGTCTTGAGCTCCTCCCTGCACATGCAAAACTTCCTTTGTACTGTACATACTGTTCGCATGTGAGAAGCGCCGTACTTAATTGCATATGGGAAGAGCGTTGTACTTTATTTTGAATGCAACAAACATTGTGCTTTGTGCCACGACCGTGTGAAATGCAGTAAGGAAGAGTAGGAAGCACAGGGGAAGAAGAATGTGGGAAATGCTTAGCAGGGTCCTCATGTCCACAGCTGCATTACCTACTCATTGGTACAAATACCGAAGCTAAGGTCCACGCCCTCAGCGTGCACCCGAGTATTTATTACTGCCGAGCGGGACAGCACTGGCTCACCCACAGAGCTAATTAGTGGGGCCAAAAACATCCCTTCTATCCATCATGTACATGCTTTGTCGGATCAATGGAAGAAAGGATAGCCAAACAGATTGGAAAATGTCACAACTATTTATTTTCACACACACAAGCAAGCAATCATCGGACACGTATTTACAAGAAAAAGGAAAAGGCACAGAAGAGCAGACTTACCCCTTGTACGTATTCCCCTTAGACAGACTTACTTTGACAAAAGGTCATCATTCAATCTGGAAAAAAGGAAACAAGAAGATCTGAGGAGAAATAATCAGAACGAAGTGTGGGGGCGACTCCTCTCTCACCTCATGCAACCATGAGGGGTTACGTCAGGCCAAATGATATGAGAGGGGGAGGGGGAGGGGTTAGGATGGAGTGTTGGAAGCGTGTGGTGCGAGTCTGTATGGAGCTCGCAATGTGAGCTGTTGGATTTAGTCCGAAACGGGGGCTTATGGATTTCGTCTCTATTTTCGTGTGCGTCCGCAACCATATCTCGCACATGTATGGACTGATTTTATTTGTACTTGGCACAAAGACAACACATGATGGTATACATATGCACATCATTTTTTTGACATCAGATCCAACATGGCTGACTGGCAGCCATTTTAGTTGTAAAAAACCTGATGTTTAACATGTCCTCAACCATTTCTCGAAAAGCATTTACCGATGTTGTTCAAACTTGGCACACAGATATTGAATGATGGCTTACATATGTACTTCATTTTTTTTCGACAGCAGATCCAAGATGGAAGGTGCCTTGAGCCCATCCCTGCACACACAAAACTTCCTTGGTACGTACATACTGTTCGCATGCGAGAAGCGCCATACTTTATTGCGTATGGGAAGAGCGTTCTACTTTATTATGAATGCAACAAACATTGTGCTTTGTGCCACGACCGTGTGAAATGCAAGAAGGAAGAATAAGGAAGCACAGGGGAAGAAGAATGTGGGAAATGCCAATGTTCCCCACCCCATCCCTCTCACACTCTCTTCAATCCCATTCTTCCCTCCAGGTCTTCAAAACAGCTGCTCACCACCACCTCTTATCTTCCCCCATCCAAAGCCACGATCTTTTCTACCACTGTTAATCCACTCCAAACCTACCTCCTTCAAATTCCCTGCCTTCCTTCCTAAAAGTTCCCTGTTCGTGTAAGGTCCTGAAAGTCCCTGTGGTGTCCATCTTGTGTATCCAGTGTTCCCTGCCCCCATCCCTCTCCCCTCCACAGATCTAATGTCTGTTTCCCACTGTTTTGTCCTTCCCTCTCCTGCCCCTCTTGTATCCTGCCCCCCTTGTTGTGTGTTGTGTGTTAGCTCTCATATGAACCTCGACAATATATACAAAAAAAACAAACAAGATGGCCAACTGGCAGCCATTTTAGTTCGAAAAAAAACCTGATGTTGAACATGTCCTCAACCATTTCTCGGACAAGCATTTACCAATGTTGTTCAAATGTGGCACACACATAAAGAATGAAGGCTTACATATGGAGGTCATTTTTTTTTTTCATTATCAGATTCAACATGGTCGACTGGCTGCCATTTTATTACTTAAATGTGTCCCCAACCATTTCTCAGACATGCATTGCCCATTTTTGTTCAAACTTAGCACAAGCACAGTACACGATGGCATACACGTACCGCTCACTTTATTTTGTGATATGATCAAAGATGGCCGAATTTTAGTTGTATATACATATGGGCTAGCCCTTTAACTCCATACAGCAAGATTACAAAAACAACGGCCAGGGGCTATGACATTTTATGTCTTTTTTACTTGTTGAATTGAGGCTTGGTGAAGCGGATTATTGGTGGATTGAGGAGAGCACGTGGGGGATTATTGGAACAGGTCGATGGTGGATTGAGAGAAATATTGAAAGCATCAGAGGAAAGGGGGTGGAGGTGAGGGAAGACTTCGCACCGGGGATGCACAAACGAACAACGCATTTTTCCCCCCAAGCCTTTAGACAAGGGGAAAAGACCTACCTACCACATAAACTAACTAGAAGGGCACTCGGTAGAGCACATCCCCTTCTCCACTCAATACCTGATCCATGAGAACATATCGGGCCCAATACATTTTTGAAATATGCTACATATGAAAATTTTAATGATTCTTCACCATTGAGAGCTAGGGCCAAAAAATATTTATAGCATGATATCTCAAAAAGTTGTGTACGGATTCAGACGAAACTTGGTGGACACGTTGGGTGTGTGGCAAGAACGAATTGATTTGATTTTGGTGAAGATCTGAATTGGAATCTGGATACGAGAATTATTTAATTTTCAAAGTGATTCCACACCATTGAGAGATAGGGCCAAAAACGACATATATATATATATATATATATATACATGTAAATGTTATATATATAATATATATAATATATTATATATATATATATATATACAGTATATATATATATATATATATATATTAAAATACATGAAAACAAACACGACATAATGAAGATCTTCATTATCTTCATTATGTCGTGTTTGTTTTCATGTATTTTTGAAATTCTGTAGTACCAACCATCTGTTCATATTGTTACAGATCTGGAAACCATATGCATTCAAACATACAGATGTCCCAAGAGTCAGTTATTCCGTTAAGTACATGTGAGACAGGTCCCTTCCTTTGTCTAGTGGGAGAATCAAAGTGTGCGTTGCGATGTCCTTTTAGGTAGGTTTTACATCTAACGACCATCCAACAAACCATCCAACGACCATCCAACAAACCATCCAACAAACCATCCAACAGACAATCCAACAACCATCCAACGAACCCTCCAACGATCATCCAACAGACCATCCAACAAACAAACCAACAACCTGCTACCGAACAAGCGCTTCATCCGTCCAAACGGCGACTCGCTGTCCGAGGCAAAATCCTCTTGCAGTGGTTTCTTCTTGGAGGATCCAGACACGCCTGAAGGGGGGGGGTTTTCGGGTCTGGCCGAGACCCCGCCCAGAAAGGGGCGGATCCGTGTAGGCCCTGTCCAATCGGGGCGGACGGTGACGTCTGTTTCCCCAAGCCCCACCCCATTCGGGGATCCATAAAAATACGACACAATCCTCAGAGTGTAAGTTTTTTGGAGGAGTGAGTTGGTTGGTTGTGTGTCGTGCGGTTTGAGCTGGAGTCTGGGGCGTTCGAGTGGAGTTCTGCATTTGGCTGGTGTTCGTTGGAGTCTGCCTGGGTCCGTCCGCAACTCTGATCTCCGCCCTGGGACTCCGACTGCTCCGCTCGGGTTCCTCCATGGGCACGAGCCCCACACATGTGACTGTGGGCCGAGCCGCACGACCATTAGCAGGTGCCGCACCACGGAGCACCCCTCCCTTCAACGTGCAGGTACCCAAGCGAACTGCGACCCCAGCTCGTCTCTCCCTCTCTGGCTGCGGGGTCTTTTAATAAATCATCTGAGTGTGCGTCTGAGTGTGTGGGCCCATCTTGTAAGTAGAAGCTGTATAAGTGTTTTTGAACATTGTAAATTCTTGCTTGTATATTCCGTGATAAGTCTTGCTCTGTGTCCTCGTTTATTATAAACAAATTATTGGAGAAATGTTCCCAGTTCATTTCCGTCCTTTCTTTCATTGGTCCAGCATGGTTCGGATCTGAGTTAGGTGGGTTTATATCCCGGTAATCGGTTAATTCCTAGCCGGCACAACTTTAGCAGTTCCGCTCGACTGCACCCGAACCGGAGCTGGTAGCAGTACTGGAATCTG
>CM068964.1:13369461-13382096 GCA_035128595.1 Eptatretus atami | reverse complement strand
TGTTTGGGGTGAGTCAGAGGCTGCAACCACGCCTCACTCTACTTCTTTCTTTTCTTCTTCCTATCTATGTTTCCTATCTTAGGCCTAAGTCACATTTGCTCTACGGCTAGGATTCGGCGGCCGTACCCCCCCCTGAATTGACGAAACGTGCGGCGGCCGCAGAGTTTCTGAGGTGGCCTCAGGGTGGCCCTACGCCGTATGGCTATCTTTTTACAGGCCGTAGGGGTCGCCGTGGAATTATAGCACGGAGTTATAACTTTTTTCATTCTATGTTGGCCGTAGCAATTCGACAAGCCAAGCTGTGACGTAGATGTGTTCCACGTCGCCGTACGTAGGGCGTACAGTGGGCTTGCGTTATTCGTGCGGCTGCTGTAGGCTCTTATCAATGAAAAATGAATTTTGCCAACCCCAAAAAATTACGGCGGCCGCACTGTTTCCACGGTCGCCGTAGGGTAGTCCTAAGGGCCCCTGTGTTCAACGTACGGTGGCCTTGCAGTCTGTGTGACTACCTGCGGGCAACGCAGGGTCGACGCACGGTTCCCTACGCCCCGTGCGCCCTACGTACGGCCTCCGTGGCAGTCTGCGTCGACCGTGCGTCCACCGTGCGCTTCCGCTAGAGATCGGAGTATAGGTGTTTGCCGATACGGTACTCCGAACTGGTATTCAGTTATATATATTATAGTTATAGTATATTCAGTTATATATACTGGTATATTCGAACTGTTATATTTTTATTTCAGTAAAAAAGAATGTGATATATATATATATATATATATATATATATATATATATATATATATATATATATATATATATATATATATATACCACTCGTTACCGTCCGTCTGGCCGCACGTTCCCTTAGGGTCCCCTGCGGTCGCCTTGCGGGCACCTTGAGGCTACTTGCCTCTGCCTTGAAAATTCTATGGCCGCCGCAGGGACGCCCTAAGGTCACCGTGCGACATCAAATCAAAGACCGTACGGCACCCCACATTTTCGGTCTCCACAATTTCTAAATACCGTGCGGCTCCCCGAAAAATAAAAACATATGTGACTGCTACATTGTGTGACCGTGGAAATACTGCGGCCGCCCTATAATTGCTAGTGGCCGTAGATTTGTAGACCTACGGCCGCGTGCCAAATGTGACAGGCCTTATCTATCTTGTTTGGGGTCGATTTTTTAAAATGTGCACCCATTGGTCGGACAGCTTCCGGACCCACCCACATTTGTCACTTGACTCCACCCGCCATGGCATCAAAACAAATATTGTGGCTGCCATCTTGGTTTTATGGTGGGCCGAAGACATGAGGCCTGTTGGCCTCTGCTGATTATACACTGACCGGGTTTGTTGTGTCAGATTTCCATCGACTTTGTTTGGGTCAAGCGTTACTCACGATGACAGACAACGAAAAATCTAATCAATGCTGAAAACAAATTGTCAGCGGAGTCTGACATGGATTTGAGGTATGACTTAATGTTTTAATGGTGCATTAAATGTGTTTCTGAATCGCTCTGTTCATCTTTTAAGAGTACTTTAAATACGCATTTTCAAATCAGCCCGTTATAGATTTTGTCACAGGTTATGACCACAGTGCGGTCATTCTTGTTTGGTATAAATATTCAAGGCTCGTGGAAGAGCTGGAACACAGAATGGATCAGGACACACCATAACAAAAGGAACAACAGAAGGAGAAGGGGGAAATGCCAAGAGCAGGGTAGAGGGAGAAAATAGACAGAGATTGAACAAAACAAGGGATGTGGGTATTGATGGGGTAGGGGAGAACGCAAGGGGTGGACAAGATGGATACAGAAGCAAAATTTTGTGAGGGTGGGGGATGTTTAATGAGTGTAGAAAAGATCATGGTTTTGGATGGGGGATGATTGGAGATGGTGGTGAACAGCTGTATTGGAAGACCGACCTGGAAGGAAGAATAAGGACTTAAGAGAGAATGGCAGTTGGTTCACAAGCAGGGAAAAGAGTAACAAATGAGTGGAGGTGAGCAGTGATCCTGGATTTTGGGGGTTTCATGAGGATGGGTTGCTGGTGCACTGCATGTGTCCTCCAGATACCTGGGAGGATGGCAAAGCATGGAAGGGCAGAGGTTGCAAGACCAAAGAGGAGGCGGAAGAAGACAGAGACCACGGACCTGTCAGCAACTGCGAAGTGATAGCCCACATACGATCTGCTTAATTGTGGGGCATTCCATTAATCTTAAAGAATCTTGAAGAGGGGTACTGGATGACAGTGCATGCAAAATGATGACTCATGCCTTGACTCTGTGGGCAAGAAAAAAAAATCCTGGGGCGGGGGTACTTTAGTGTACCATGAAAGGAAGAAAGGTGGAATAACTGAAGAGGAGATGGGATGGATCTGTGCGTAAGAGAGAGCAGGTTTCTGTGGTAGAATTCAAGGCTGGGTTAACATCAGGGGCAGTAGATATAGGAAACCAATCCTGAAGATAGATGGCTGCTTGCAGTCCCTACCAATCTGCCTGAGTGAAATGCCAGACTCACCAGTGCTGAGGCAGCTCTCTGAGAATAGTCAGAGAGATGTTGAATCTCACAAGCATATGATCAGTTGAATCAATTGTATCATAGAAAACACAAGAGACTTTTGTGGGGAATTTGTCATCACCAAGTCCAGAAGGGAGGATTTGTCATTGGGAGAAATCCCGGTTGGAAATATCACAGATTGAGTCAGTCCCATGGAGTCACAGAAGTCCTTTGCTGAAGTGCCGTGGCTGGTGAGAGAAGAACCAACACCTAGCCAAGTTGCATGGTAACAATTATTGAAATCACCACATATGAGGAAGAGAGTTGGGATGAGTGGTTAAAAGTTGGTCCAGTTGTGAGAGGGAGGGAGAGAGAGAGAGAGAGAGAGAGAGAGAGAGAGAGAGAGAGAGAGAGAGAGAGAGAGAGAGAGAGAGAGAGAGAGATATGGAGTCATCACTGTTTGGAGATGGTACAACACACAGATGAACAAGAGGTGGGAGTGGGGAGGGGAAGTCACAGCCAAAAGTACTCTTGGGGGTTGGGAGGTGTAAATCAGGACACGGATAATGATAATTTGAGTTATTATTTAAGTAAAGTGAAACCCTGCCGCCAGGGCAGGCCAAGGCCTATCAAACCGGAGGAGACAATAGCCCGGAGAGACACTCAGGAGTCAGGCATGCCCTGTGGAGGAAATATTTTGTTAAACAGATGATTCCGGTTTATCAGCAGCAGCCTAGATTGAGAGATGTCATGTTGGAACAGAGACCTCAGATGTTGAGGTCCACAGATAGGAGCAGGAGAGGAGGTATTGGGAGGATGTGTAATAGGTGGATGGTGTGGGATGAGTGGGCCATTGAGAGGTGGTGAGAGGAGAGGGTGGGTTTGAGGGCGTGTAATGAGGGGAAGCTTTGAGTTTGTGGGAGAGGAGGAAGCTTTGAGTGGGTGGAGTGATGGGGAAGTCTTGAGGGGGTGGGTTGAGGGGAAAACTTCATTTCTATTTTTTGTTCCACTTCTGTTTCATCCCTGGTTTTTCCTTGATCTTCTTTCAGCCCCTATCTTGCTGTATTTGAGCCTGCATCTAGCTTGTTTCACCCTTGTTCTCCTCCCTTGCTCTCATTCTTCTCTTTACTCATTCTTCCTCCCAGTGTCCCTCCACCCTACTGTTGGTGTTGTCCCCCCCCCCACCCCCTTTCAATTGTACTCTTTCTGTTCTGTTCTCACCTTCCCATGAGGCTCTACAGTTGTATGTAAAAATATTTTTACAGTGTCTGAGGAGTTTCCCAAAAAATATGTACAATATATATATATATATATATCTACATATATCATTTTTTAAAACTACAATTAGGCAGAAAAATTCCTTTCAACATAACCACGACATGCAGCTGCTTGGCCCAATTATAAGTCCAGCTCCACGAGCTTTCATTTCACTGTTATTGTAAATCATAATGACACTCTTTGGCTCTGAACACTGCACGTTGAGTGTTTTTTCAACTGTATATATATAAATATAAATGTGAATACATATATATATAATATAAATATAAATGTAAATATATATATATATATATATATATAAAAGTATATATACATATATGTATGTAAAGGAAAGACCCACAAACACCTCTCACCTGATGGAGGGAATAGCCAATCAGCTCTCACCTAATCAACTAAACCCAGTTGGCTAGGATTACATAAAAAATATTGACACCTCCCATGCTCTTCCAGCCGAAGAAGCTGCATAAAGCAACCAAGAAAGCCCACACAAAGTAAGCACTTTCCTGTTTCAAACTCTTCCCAGAGTTCCTCCACAGCTTAAAGACATTCACAAGTAGTACACACATGAGAATCCCATGCTACACATCTCCTCAGCTGCCGGACCGGTGTCATCGCTTATTGGCGGATCATCAGCAAAAAGCGCAAACAGCAATGCATACCAATGATGCTCCCAAGCATGTACCACATGCAAATGTCAAAAGCAGTCAATATTAAATATTAAAGAAAGACCCACCCACAATCTCTCACCTGTGAATGGTACCAAATATATATATATATATATATATATTCATTCAAACGCAGCCTCCACTCTTCTGCTCCACTCAGCCTCCATCTCTTCTGGGAAGGCTTTCCACGAGATGTTGGAACATTGCTGCGGGGATTTGCTTCCATTCTGCCACAAGAGCATCAGTGAGGTCGGGCACTGATGTTGGGCGATAAGGTCTGGACGCAGGCAGCATTGCAATTAATCTCAAAGGTGTTCGATGGGTTGAGGTCAGGGCTCTGTGCAGGTCAGTCAAGTTATTACAACAGCAAGCTTGACAACCATTTCTGTATGGACCTCCGCTTGTTGCATGCATGGGAGCATTGTCATGCTGAAACAGGAAAGGGCCTTTCCCAAACTGTTGCCACAAAGTTGGAAGCACATAATCGTCAAGAATGTCATTGTAGCTGTAGCGTTAATAATTCCTTCACTGGAACTAAGGGGCCTAGCCCGACCAAAACAACAGTCCGAGACCATTATCCTCCTCAACCAAGCTTTACAGTTGCACTATGCATTGGACTTGTTGCGTTTCCTGGCATCTGCCAAACACAGATTCGTCCTCGGATTGCCAGATGGGAAGGTGTGATTCATCACTCCAGAGAACACATTTCAACTGCTCCAGAGTCCAATGGCGTGAGCTCTTACACCACTCCAGCAAGCTTGCATTGCGCATGGTGATCTTAGTCTTGTGTGCGGCTGCTTGGTCACATGGAAACCATTTCACAAAGCTCTCGATGAACAGTGCTTGTGTGACGTTACTTTCCAGAGTCAGTTTGGAACTCAGTAGTGAGTGTTGCAACCGACGACAGACGACTTTTCTTCGTTCTTTGGGGTCTCATCCTATATGGGCCTTTCATATAGACCCCAGGGTCACCCTATATGGGCTATCACTTCGCAGTTGCTTGACAGAGTCTGTGGGCTTCCAACATTGCTGACGACAGACGACAGACGAACGGGACTCAATGTCCCGTTCTGTGAGCTTGTGTGCTGACCACTTCACAGCTGAGCTGTTGTTGCTCCAAGATGTTCCACTTCACTACAACCGCACTTACAGTTGACCGGGGCAGCTCAAGCAGAGCAGAAATTTGATGAACTGACGTGTTGGAAGGTGTCATCCTATTTCGGTGCCAGTTGAAAGTCACTGAACTTTCAGTCAGCCTATTCCACTGCCTTTGTTTGTATTTGAAGATTGCATGGCTGTGTGCTTGATTTTATAACCTGTCAGCAAAGAGGGTGGCTGAAATTGCCGAATCCACTAATTGAAGAGAGTGTCCGCATTATTTTGGCCATGGAGTATATAATATATATATATATATTATTATATATATATATACATATATAATATATATCTCTTATTATAATACCAAGCTTGCCACACTTAAAACTCGGCTCGCCGTCACACGATCCTATGAAATTGCTGTGGCACTTAGCGGACATGCACAATGTTTGGAAGTCTTGGCGTTCCATAGTACCACTTGCATTTTGCACAATGCGTATTCTTTGGTCATTCCCGTGTACGGTCTGTCGTTTGCTACCAGCTATGTTGTACTGCTATCCGTGCATGTGCACGGGTATCGCTAGATATATATATGTGTGTGTGCACTCTACCAGTAAAAAGTTAGAACACCCATTTTTTCCAGTTTTTACTGAAATTTAGATGTTTAATGTTTCATGTACTCTGAAATTAAGCATAGAACAAATAAACAATTGCAGATAAAAAAGAATCATGGAATCGTTTTGTTGAACAAAATTTAATCAAAATTTTTTGCTTGACTCTATCAACAGTAGAGCCTGGCAGGATCTCTCCGGGCGGATGCACATGCCAATCCCAAGGTGGAGGAGAGAAAAAAGGAAAGAATGAAAGGCAGAGGTGTGGATGGATGCAACATTGGCTTTAGAGGAAAGATGTGAGGTGCGAATCAGGACCTTGTGCACTTGGGACCGAGGTTAATTGTTGATGGCTCTTTATATCATGATCTCTTTGGTGCATCTCAAGTGGACGAATTAGCAGTTCTTCGAAGCAAGCAAGAGAAAGATCATGTAATTCAGTCATGGAACTATTGACCCGCACTGAAGACCTCGTGGTTCTCCCGTTCTCAGGCCTCGGCTCTGTGCCTGTCTCGCCACAATGCAGTCTGCCCAGCGCAGCTTGGCCCAGCTGTAGCGCAGCTTGTCCCAGCTCCAGCACAGCATGCCTCAACAAGCAATTTCTTTTCAGCATGAGCATGGCAGGAAGCTTCCTTATCACTCAGGTCACCAGCCCGTTCCAACAACATCAAACAGGTCTCTGGTTTTGCCTTTTAAGCTTCCCGGGCCAGGCAGGGCCACAAGAGGGCAGAGTTCTTGCAAGGCGGAATTACCGGGATAAAGGCCGTGCCCTTTGACCCATTGCGGCGCTTCCCCATTGGCTGTATCTTCCAACTGCCTCTAAGGAGAGCGCATTAAACTCCACCCACAGCTTCCGAAGAAACCGCACCCTGAACCAGTCTTTGTTGTCCACCATTACTGTTTTACCATCACACTTCCATCGATGTTCTTGCCATTGTTGTGGTTGTGTTTGAAATGTGTGTCGTGCCATGTGAAAAGTACAAGAAGGAATGAAAGAAAGGGAGAAATTTGAATGGAGAATTTGAATATGGGTTTTGTAATTGGTACGAGGTGCAAAAAGTAATTACAAGGCGGTGCAGTTAACAGAGTTTGAAAAGCAATTATGAGGTGGTGTGGTTAACAGGTTCGGAGGCGAAATGGCGGATGGTGTAAACGGACTATGGGTAAATGGATTGATGGATTTGGAAGATGGATAGAGTGATTGGAAGACAGATAGAGAGAAGATTAAGAATGGGTGAATTATTTGAAAGGCAAAACCTAGTCAAACCTACACAATGCATTTGTCCCTCATCCCTTATACAATGGGCAGGGAATCTAAGGACACAAACTAATAAATAACGAATTCTGGTGGATCCTACGTATTCCTCAATGCTCTTTCCCAGGGTCAAGTTCCACAACCGTCAATATATTCCAAGTGTTTGACCAGCTTGTGATTTTGTCAAGGTCTGAAGAGAGGGAAGAGGCTGCTGTCTTTCTGAAAGATGAGTGATGTTACGGCAAAGAGTGAAGTCATCAGCAAATAGACAGGGGATTTTTCAGTCAGAGATCATCGATGAAGATTAGGAAGAGAACTGGGCTCAGAACACTGTATTGGGGTACTCCAGCCTTAACATGGTGAGGAGATGAAAGGATTCCCTTGAGAGCCACACATTGGCTATGAGAGTGGAGTAAGTCAATAAGCCATGTGTGGAGCTGGCCTTGGATGCCATAGGCAGAGAATTTGGAGAGTAAGGCAGGATGCTAGACTGTATTGAATGTATGAGATATGTCGAGAGAGACGGCCCTGATCTCATGTCTGACATTGAGGGCCTCCATTTGTCACTCAACTTTGTATGTGGTCAGGAGCTCAGGTGTGCCGAGGAAAGACTTTGCACAATGTGGGAAAGCCAGTCGGCGACTGGCTTTGGAGGCCAGCTTGGAGATGTGGCTTTCCCAGGAAAGATCGTGGTAGATAGTGAGGCACAAAAGCTTGAATGAAAGGACTTCTTCAAGGGGATTGTTGAGAAAGTAAATGGGAGAGTTTTCCAGATGGTGCTTTCGCAGAGACATAGTGAGAGTGTGAGATTTGTCAGGAGTGAAAGACGTGTTCCATGTAATGGACCATTTTATGATTTTCTCCAGATTTGCAGAGAGTGAAGAGGCTGCTGCTTGCCTGAATTATTTGTCATCACCTTGTGGGGTCAGCCAGGGAACTTTTTTTGGCCAATCCTCCGCGAACTGGCTGCCGTTCGACTGAATGTGATTTTGGCAGGGGCTTCTGCTCATCCACTCTTCGTTCAAAGATAACTCATCCTCTCTTCACTAAAAACAACTGTGTAGCGATCACTGAAGAGTCCACCAACGACCGTTTTGCTGGTAGACGTGTCCTGCAGCTTCACCTCCATCTGAGGGACGGCACACACATTGATGCCTCGCTCTCCAGGTGAAACACCAGGTGGGGGTGGATTATATATACAACCCGTTTTGTAAATCACTGTGGGGGAGGGGGTGGTACTTGTCAACTAAAATTTAAACTGATAAATGTGTGTGTGTCTCCTCCATAACTCCAAACCCATGAAACCTAGCAGCCTCAAACTTTGCATGCATACTAAGGGAACTCCAAGGGAGTAAAAGAGTGAAAATTGGGTGTTTGGGTTAATTAACACACCCTTTTTGAAGATAATTAACGACCTCATTTAATTATATCCTTTATCAGGCACTCCTCGGCCACCTTGCTCTCTGGGGTCTTTAGGCATATACTGGGTGACCTCACTGGGGTCTGAAGCCGCCATGTTTTTTGGCCTGCTCACCCATGCCTTGACTTGGAACAGTCACCCGATTTCCGAGCCATCTGCCATATGAACGTATTTTATAAATTATGAGCCAATTTTTTTCTATCCATCACACGCAACTGTTTATCAAGATTAATGTTTGTGAACATCTCCTGGAAACATCTATATAAATGCAACGTTGTTTTTCGGTGAAAGCTACTCAGGGTCTTTGGGTTACTGTAGTAGGTAATCACACTGACTCAAATCTGCCGATTACCGAAAAATTGCCGATATCAGCCACAATATTGTGTGTGTGTTGTGTGTGTGTGTGTTGTTCATAAAGCATAACATTGTTACTGTTGGGGGGGTGGGTGGGGATGAGTTACATATCACCATTGAAGAGAGAGAATGTATAGTGTAGTATAGTCTGTGTGCGAGTATACCATCTCGATGTATAAGTAGGAATGTCAGCTGAAGATTTGACTTTCTGCATGTGTGTCACACAGAGGTGTTGCGTGGTAATATGTAGTTAGGGATTATGGTAAAGGAAATTGCGTGTAAAACCTCTATGTAAATCTCTACCAGGGCTCTCAGGAGATGCACAAAAGAGAGGGGGGGGGGCGGAGCTATGCACGCCTCCAAAGGCAGAGCAATGATCACCTGGGAGGGGTGAAGCGCCGTCCCACGAGGGGGGGAGTTATGTATGCCTCCAAAAGGGGCAGGGTGTGGCCGAAGATGAAGGAGAGGAAGGAGCCAAATAGGCAATTGGGAGTGAGAGCGTTGGAGATGGCTGAGGAAAAACATTGAGGTATGGTCTGAGGAGAACGGGGCAGTTGGTTGGAGGAGAACAGAGAACTAAGGAGTTTGGAGGAGAACGGGGAACTTGAGAGTTTGTGAGGAGAATCGTCTCTGAGGAGAGGAGGTTGTCCTGCCTGCCTGCCCTTTCATCGTACCTGCCCTGCCCCAACCCTGGAGCCTGCCAGGTGCCATCACCGCCTGTTTGTCTCCCCATTGTCTGCTCGCATCATCGTCGTCCTCCTCGTCCCTCCTCATCACATGCCGTCCCCACTACCCCAGAGCTGAGTCACCCGATTTTTGTTCCCTTCCCGCTTGTGACTGAGTCTGGAGTGTGGTGCCTACTTCTTTGGATTTATTTTACCTATTTCTACATAATTATTTATTTTCGATTTTGCGTCCCATTTTCGTCCCCACCTCAACCCGCCGTCGTCTTCTCTATTCAATCATCACTGGTTCTTTTTATTATTGTGGTTCAGGAAATAAACCCGTTGGGTTTAAAAGGTTTGAGGTTTCTTGTGTCTCTCCTCGCGCATGCTGTCCACCATTAATTTGGAACGTCTCCATCGGAATTGAGCCGCTCGGGACATTGCGGGACTTTAACCTACCGCCATGATAAGCCCGATGTTAGTTGAGCCTTCAACGAGACAATATTCTGTTAACTCCCCGACCCCCACCCCTCTCTCTCTCTTTGTCCCATCCTTGCCTCCTACAAAAATCCAGACACATATAGATGTTATCGCTCCTCAATCCAATACAGTGGCAAAGCATCCTCGTCTCCAACCATTACCCGATCCAAAATCCACTCCTAAAACCTGCCCGCTCGGACTACGGTAGACGATAGCTCGATCTCTGTCTCTGTCTCTGTCTCTGGATGTATCCGGATGGTGGTTATATCTGCACGGTAATTATCTCCATACGTGTTGCATGGTGGTTATGACCGGGCGGGTTTGTCTCCAGACGTGTCCGGATGGTATTTATGTCCAGACGAGAGGTTGTCTCGAACGTGTCCAGGCAGAGTTTATTTCCGGATGGGAGTTTGTCTCTGGACGAGTCCGGGTGGTGTTTGTTTTCTGATGCGTCCGGCGGTTTTGTCTCCTGACACGTCCGCGGCCGTGTTTTGTCTCCTGACACATCCGGCAGTATTTGTCTCCGACGCGCCCGGCGGCTTGTTGTCTCCGGATGCGGCTTGGCGGAGTTTGTCTCCGGCGCATCCGGGTGGTGTTTGTCTCCAGACGCATCCGGGCAGTGTTTATATCCGGATGCGTCCAGGCAGAGTTTGTCTCAGTCACGTCTGGGCAGTGTTTTCTCTCCTGACACATCCGGGCGTGTTTGTCTCCTGACGCGTCCGGGTGGTGTTTGTCTCCGAATGCGTCCGGGCGGTGTTATATCTGGACGGGAGGTTGTCTCCAACGTGTCCAGGTGGTGTTTATGTCCGGACAGGAGGTTGTCTCCGGACGCGTTTGCACAGTTTTTGTCTCTGGAGTCTCTGGGACGGTGTTATTGTCACAACAGACGCATCTGGGCAGTGTTTGTCTCTGGACGCTTCCGGGCGGTGTTTGTCTCCGGACGCATCCCGGCGGTGTTTGTCTCCGGATGTGTCCAGGTGGTTATGCTGGTATAAAATATATTTAAATAACTGTATCTATTCAGGAGAAAGCCTTTATCCAAAATAAATATTTTCTACTGAACTATCCAACTGATTTTATCATGCCGTGCATGAGAAGTGAAAGGCAGGGTGAAGCAATTGGTTCACTTTGTTTGTCTGTTTGTCTGTCTGTCTGTCTGTCTGTCTGTCTGTCTGTCTACAGAAGTCAGTCTCTGATCGAGAAACTACTTGATGTCAATGGAATTTTATATTTTTTAGCACGTCGAACAGGAATCAGAACACGAACCGGCATTCAGTCGTATTTTTGGTTCTGAATTTGGCAAATTGTACGGAATCCTGCTCCGATCGCTGGTGCTCAAGCAGATGGTGGCGAACCACACCAATAATTATCCAAGCAAAGACCTTGCCCGGCACTGAGAGCAGCGTCACCCCTCAGTAGTTGTTGCAGTTTGGCGATCACCCTTCTTCAGAGAGGGACCATAGGCTCTTCCATCAGTTTTGGATGATGCCTGTGTTCCAGGCAGAGCACAAAACTGCATGCAACGACAGGAGTACAGCATTTCCACCAGCCTTGAGAAGTTCAGCGTGGATGCCACAAATCCCAGGAGCTTCACCCCATTTCAACCGGTTCACGGCAGCCTGTTTTTCCACAAACGAAGGTGGACCACAGTTGATTGGAGGGTCAGCAATCAAGATTGTAACACCCCTGACATCCATCCCGACAGCTGGTGGATCAGCCTGGTACAGCCACTCAAAGTAACCGGCCCAGCAGGCCTTCACTTCTGACTCCTCTGTCAAGAGCCCACCACCCTCTGCTCTAACTGCAGTACACCGAAGGATGGGCTTGGAGGAATGCAATGCATGAATTCCTTTGTAAGCAGGACGAGAATCACTTGACCACAGGTGATGTTCTACCCCCTCAGATTCCTCGCACATCGGCCTCCTTGTCCACCCGAAGTGCATGTACAGTTTTACTTCTCAGCTTCCTGAACAGCTCAGCTATTCCAGTAAGCCTGTCCCTGCGACTCTGGTGAATGGAATCCAGTGTTCCTCGGGAGACAAAATTCTTTTTCGCCCTACCGTGAGTTCCAAGACATCCACTGGTAACATCAAGGATGGTGGTCTTGAAGGCACTTCACAACTCTTCAGGATTCCTAAAAGCACCCAGACCTCCCAAATCCCCACTCAGCCTGTTTGCAAACTCCTCAGCTACCCTCTTATCCTTGAGCTTGCCAACATCCAGCCTAGGCTGGGATGGTACCCTTCTCCCGGATTTAAGCTGCAACTTCACAGTTGCTACAACAAGCTTGTGGTCAGTCTTGAGGAACTGAGCACTCC
>CM068964.1:13355848-13369451 GCA_035128595.1 Eptatretus atami | reverse complement strand
GCAGTTCTGGATCATCCTCCAGCGACCATCATCGATCACATGGTCAATCTCCTTTGCCACACTGCCAGCGTTGGAATACCATATCCAGCGATGAGCCTGTGGGCGCTGAAAAATTGAACCAGTCACTCTAAGTCCATGACTTCTTGCAAAGTCAAGGAATTTACTGCTATTCTGGTTCACAGTTCTAGACCCATGGGGACCAACACACGTTTCATAACCATCCCTATCGGTTCCAATTGCTGCATTGAAATCCCCCAAGACTAGATGAGTATCTCACCTGTGGCACTGATCAACCACAGACTCGAGCGTGGCATAGAATGCATTCTTCACAGTGAGATCACTCGCCTCAGTCGGAGAAACTACTGAGACCAGGGAAATGTCACCCAAGGAGTGACGAATCCTTAGTCTCAAAAAACGCTCGTTGACCGGTGTTACCTCAATTATCATTGGAGTCAGCTTATTGGACACAGCTACAGCAACTCCTTGGGCATGGTAACCATCAGAGTGAGCAGACCAATAGTAGGTGTAATCACCCGCCATGATCTCGCCACTGTCCGGTTTAAGAACCTCAGAGAGTGCTGTAATACCGATGTTGAAACACTTGAGCTCAGATGATAACAGAGACAGTTGGTCATCCTCTCTTAGGGATAGGACATTCCAGGCACCCACCCGAAGGGGGACCACCTCAGGCTAACTCAAGGAAACTGTCGTCTGGTGGACGACACCTCAGCACCACTTGGACACACACTACCAAAATCTGACCTGGGAAGGTTACTCTGTGGTTTTCCTCCTGTCATCAAAGAGTGGAGGTCCCGAAGGCTTTGCCCCAATCCCGTGATCTGGTGAGCTGCCCTGTGGAGGGAAGCTGCACAGGAGGTACTCCCACGGAGTGGGTTTTCAGATTTCTTTACGTTTTATGTTGTGCGGAGTGAAGGGTTTTACAGTGGCCGGAGTGCAAATCCTACCACCAACCACCTAAAAAAAATGTAACCCAACTGCAGGAGGACGTCTGCAGACACAGTTGGGCACGAGAAATGGATGGCCGTTGGCTCACAAGGAGCTCCTCCGTCCTTTGACAGGTTTTGTTCTTCATCCTGCTGGGTTGTCCATATCATACACCCTCTCATGAGAAAACTTGGTGGGTGAGACGGTTTAGTCGCCGACAATCCGACCATGAATCAGGTTAGTACAGGTTTACATGGTACCTGTAGCAAGTCACAGATCTAATCTGGCCTGACCTGACAATTAAAATTCATTGAGATATCGATCGTTGTTTTATTGTAATGATGTGTGTCTCTGTTCTGATGCTTTATGCTCCATGAACTCTCCCACAGGGCATCCGGACCCTCAACCCACTATAAAGGGCTTCTCTCCACCCCACCCCCTCCTCCTCCGCGGTGTCCCTCCTCAAACCAAACCCCCACAGCCCTCGTCTTCCCACGCTGGCCCTCGCAGCCATCTTCATCACCCTCCCTCACTCTTCTCCCCCCAATCTTCTCCAAGCCCCAGAGGGACCATTCGTGGCGCGCGCGCATCATTTCGCTCCCGAGTGGCCACGGAGACAGCACAGGTAAGCGGTCATCGTCATTGTGGCTGTGCCTGTACCTTCGGTCATTGTAACTGACAACCCTGCACCACAAGACCCGTTGTAACCCGCGTGATGCCGTGCTTTTTTTTTTACCTTGCTCACAGTTTCGTGCCTCTTCACAGTATTTGCTTCGTTTCACTTTTATCAGACACAAAATGAAATGGTGTTTCCTTCACATTCCACTCGCGCTAATCTACATCCACCCCGGGTCGATTGCCGCTGGTGGTCCGGTCTCCAGACGACGTCGACCCGAGACCCAATGTTTGCCCCACTTTGTCGAAATCATTTGTTATGTTATTTCGTCATTTATTTTAGTGACGTATTTAATTCGACGAGACGCTTTTTAAAAACACAATTTATGAAACTGGAGGTATTTTAAAAAGTATTGATGCAAAGTTTGCTGTTCGTTTATTTAATGCTGCACTCAATGTAAACTCCTATTGGACGTGTTTGACCCATTTTTTTTTTTTACCAAAACCATCAAATGAAAAGCTCTTTTGTTTTTCATTTTTTTTACCTGCCCTGTCAATTCGGAGACATACGCTGGGTGTCCATATCTCTAGGAGTCTAGGGTGCCCTATCCCTAAGAGAGGAGGCCGTACGAGCACGCTCGCTATTTGCGCACGAATCAACTCGAACCGCAAATTCTGCCATTTCGCACAAACTTTTATACTCTTTACACTGTGTCGTGGTCACAATGTGAAGAACCACTATTACGACTACTACTGCGACTTTAACGGGCCAAATTATTTGCACCTCCTTGTGGGAACGTTTTTGGGCTCGAGTCTCACGAACCGGTTGGCCAGGCATATGACATTCGACTGAGGACGTTGGCTTGGCCAGGAATGTGGAATTTGTTCAGGGTGCCGGCGATAACCTGGACGCTCTTCACGAAAGACACCGTGGGATCTTTAACGTTCACTGAATGTAACGGCAGCAGAGAGGACAGCCGGCTTAACGTCCATCCGAGGGACGGCATGCTTTTCGATCAAACGTCCTTCCTGCGAAGCGTCAATCTGAGTTTATTGTCCGGTCGGGCGGGGATCGAACCCAGATTAGACACCCCAAGGTACGGGTGCTGCCTGCGCACCATCCTGTCGGATCAGGATGTGAATAAAAACACATTTTGAGATTGTATTTCGTTTGGACCTCCTCAAATTTCAGCCAAACGATCATGATCATCTCATCACCAAATTGACATCCCTTCACCAAACACATTTTCCAAAACCTTTGCGAATCATCATTAATTATTATTATTATTATTATTATTATTATTATCATTATTATTAATTTTTATTATTTTAAGACTCAGACCAAGCATTGATGCGTGTACGTCACACATTTTTTCACATCAACACTCCAGGCAAAACTGCTTTGTATTCGATTATAAAGTGAGACTATTCCGAGAAATGGATGTTCGGATCAGGCGCCGTCAGTTTACTATGACCAGAGACAAGATCAGCGTGCTCGTCGAAGCAAATTGCTGAGTGCCGAAGTGGAGGAGAGTTCAGGTTAAAAATGGTTTATTTCTCTCAAGATCATGGGTTATACAGCACAATACCTATTACAAATGGGATACACGAACAGTGAATGAGGTCGCACCACATACACAACACGGAGGGAGGTGCGGAGTTGCAGGGCATGTGTAAAAATTATTGGATTTGGTAAGGAATATGTAAAAATGATGGGGTCTGGATATGAAAGGTGGTGGGGTTTGGTGTAGAATATGTAAAAAAGAGAGGAGGTGAGGAACATACAGGGGTTATAGTGTTGGGGTGAGGTCGTTAATCTCAAACAAGAGTCTAGTGCAGTCTCCCAAGACATATCTCGGACATTCGACATAGTCTGGCATCCTGCTTTGCTTGCCAAACTCTCTGCCTGTGTTATCGAAGGCCGCCTTCATTCCTGGATTTCTGACTCCCTCCACTCACACAGTGTTGCCATCAATGGAACCCTGTCCCGGTGGATTCTGGAGTTCCCCACAAAGCAGTTTTTTGGGGCCTGTCTTGTACCTCATCTATATAAATTATCTCTCCGATGCTTTGGAAAACCCTCTCTTCCTTTGTGCAGACGGCTCCACATTGTGTCGTACAGTATCCCCATCCTTCTGCTCGGCAGATAGAAGCTACGTCTCTCTTTGCTGATCTGGAAATGATTAGACAGTGGGGTTTGGTTAATGGAACGTGTCCTTCAAGCCTGAAAAATGTCAGTCTCACCCTATTGCTCCTGAAATGAAATCATCAAACTCACCCACCTATCTATTTCCCATGGTCAGCAACTGGAAGAGGTTCAGTGTCTTGAACTTCTACTCTTGGGCTTACCATCAGCCATTACCTTTCCTGGGCCAAACACGGTAGCAAAGGTGGCCTCCAAAGAATGGGCATCCTCCATCGATCCAAGTATTTCCTTGGAAAATTAGAGCTACTCACAGTCTACAAGCCCTTACTGTATAGCTCAATGGAGTACTGCTCTCTACTATAGGCTGGCACCCCAGCATCAGTCTGTCTCTCCTAGATTCTGTGGAATCTAAAGCTCTCAACATTATTGGAATCTCGTGACAAGGTCGAAGCATAAGGTCTGGTGCTCTTACATCGTAAACTTGTCGATAACCTCTGTTTTTTTGACCACCTCTTTTCCAATATTGCTCCTTCTGCTCTCTCAATCCTCCGACCATCCCCAGCAATTCCAGGATTCATTGTGTTCTTCCAGTAACCCCGCCTTAGTTAAACTTCCAAAATCCAGGCTGATTTCAAACCTCGACTATTTTATTCCTCGCTTCTCCGGTCGATGGAACCACCTCCAGAGGCTGTTCTGTCTCACTCTTCCTTCCAGAGCTTTAAGCAAGCGGTGCATCGCCATCTCTTGTCATCCCCTATTTTGATCCATGGTCTTTATTACCTCCATTAACCTTTCCGAACCCAACCATCTTACTAGTTATTACTTTGTGTTTCCTCTCCTCCTTTCCCTCTCCACTTATCAATGTTATCATCGTCGTTCATTCCCTTTATGTTTGTCCCATTGTCAGATGTACCTAATTGCTTTCTCTTCCATGAGACTCGCTCGCTCCTGCAAAGAGAAAAAAAGTGAAAACTTATTGAGGTTGGCACTTGGTAGGGTGGTGGGATTTGATGGGGAATATGTAAAATTATGAGGTTTGTAATGTGGAGGGATTGTGGGGTTTGGTGGCAAATCCTGGATGTAAAACTGATTTGGTTTGCACCATTCAATCATGTTACGCAAATTGCTCGACAATCGTTGCATTTTATTCCACAACGGACTGAATCTTCGTGAATACAACTTCAGAAACACGAAAAAAAATTCCGGGGAAAAAAATTGTTGAAAAATTTCCGTAATTATCGTACCGACAGTAAAGTAAACGTCATTTACTTGGGCATTGTGCGGATTTACACGATGGTCATTTTGGAGGGAATTGCGGAGGGATCCGATGGAGATGTTTAAGATAATGAAGGGTGAGGACAAGAGAGGTGCAGTGGAGTTTTTCAGCAGAGTGGACAATGTTAGGACCAGGGGCCATAGCTTGAGGGTAAAGATGATGAGAGTTAGGACAGTTTTAAGGCAGGGGTCTTTCAGTTGGAGAGTGACAAATGCATGGAATGGTCTCCGTGTAAAGGTAGTGGAAGTGGAGGTGGTGGATATTTTTATATTGGAATGAGATAGGTATGCGGATGCTGGATGCATTGGAGATAGAGTAGTATGGGGATATGGGCAGCACTTTTGGTAACTTGAATATTGATGGTGATTGATTCTGGGGTTGGTGCAGCGCAGGCATGATGGTCCGAATGGCCTCCTTGTGTGTATCGAACTAATAATTGAGCACCAGCGATTCAGTTACCGCTTGTTGCATCGTTACTGAGCCGATGTTCCGGACACTGTGCAGCTGCACATGAGGGCAGGAGTTTGAAATTTGACCAGGGTACCGGCACACAATGGCCTACTCTTGCGAAGGGACACCGTGGGATCTTGAACGTCCCCCGGCGAATGAGAGTAGACGCGACACTGACTCGGTTTAACTAACGTCCCATCAGGTCTGGCGGTGGACTCACTGATGCAACACCTTGCTTATTAAACACCAGGGTGGCAGTTTGTAGTCGGGTCGAGAGTCCAGACCAGAGAGCTGAAGCAGGTCCACTACCTCTGAGCTGTCCTGCAAGTCCACGTCTGGATCAAATCCTTATTGTGAAAGCTTTATCCATATAAATGATAACTTTGGTACAAATTTGAAAGCGGGATTTATTTAATAATATCCCTTGCACGCAATACTAGACGAACCAATACCATTGTGTCATTGCGCTTATTATGTGAAACGCATCGAGTTTTCAATAACGTTTCCTTTAAAAGTCCTATTTTAGCTCCATTATGTAACCATTCAACTTTGGAAACAAGGATCCGATTTCTGGAACTCAAAGTAGACACCACATCATGTTGGTTGGCATTCGTACAGTTGTGATTCACTGCACTCACATGGAACATGCAAACTACCCTATTAATTTGTTTGTCGTGCAGAAGCCACTGCGCAGACAGCTCTCTCTCTCTCTCCCTCTCTGTCTGTCTGTCTCTGTCTGTCTCTGTCTGTCTGTCTCTCTCTGTCTCTCTCTGTCTCTCTCTGTCTCTCTCTGTCTCTCTCTGTCTCTCTCTGTCTCTCTCTGTCTCTGTCTCTCTCTCTCTCTCTCTCTCTCTCTCTCTCTCTCTCTCTCCGCTTACCAAGTGGGTTAAGCAATCGAGCAAGCACTCCATTCAAAACCGTTGATAAGGAACAACTGGCTTGGCAAGCGCTAGCTCGCTGCTTGGTAACTGAACACACCCCTGACCACTTGCAAAGGTTATCCAGGTATTTGGCCAAGGTGCCCCGATAACTCGCCTACTCTTTAAAAAAGACTCCGTGTTGACAGACGAGTCTTCCATGGTTCCACCTCAACGTCCATCCGAGTGGTGGCACACACATTGAGTTCTCGACCTCCCTGTGAAACACCAGAGTGGCAGTTTATAGTTGTATGGAGATTCAAACCCAGGCTAAGCAGGTATCTGCTTTTTGAAAAGCAAGGAAAAATAAATCTGTTTTTTGAGAAGGGGAAGGTCATAATTGTTTGGGAAGACATGAGAAGGTAAAGAGTTCCAGAGTTTGGCAGTGGAGGGGAAGAAACAAACATCGTCATGGCAGATAGAGTGAAAAAAAAGGAACTTACCCCATTCTGCACATGCGTGATCGGAACGAGATTTCGTACAGTTTGCCAATTTCAGAGCAAAGTACTGCTAAGCTGCAGGTTTGTGCTCTGATTTGTATTCTACAGTGTTCAAAATATAAAATTAACATGAAATCAAGTAGCTCCTCAATCATATACTGATGTCCGTTGACAGACAGATAGACAGGCAGGCAGAGTGGACCGATTGCTTCACCCCACTTTGCGCTTCGTGGGGGGTAATAACCATCATGTTTTTTTTTAAAGCTGTTTGTACTCGTATATAGCTTGCTTGCTTGATATTTCATATTGTTTCCACTCATGCAGGGTGACGCCGTAACTTGGCCTGTCATGTCTAAAGCACCACACGACAATCCTCAAATGCCCTCGTGGTGCCGAGACAATATGGAGGTTCTCCTGACCGTGGACGATGGTCGATGGACACAGTGAATAGGATTTGAGATCCTGCGATCATGAGCGAAAGTGCTCCAATGAGAAACATGCGACACAACACACACACACACAACACACACAACAACAACCACCACACCAACACAAACAACCACACACACACACACACACACACACACACACACACACACACACACACACACACACACACACACACAGCACCACAATCAAATCCCCATTCCAAAATCATGATCTTTCTAGCATCGTTAACCCTACCCAATTTCCTCCTAAATTTCCAGTTTTACCTCCATGGAGTTTCCTTTCCATGCATGCGTGTTTTGTGCCCTGTTTTTTGTCCGTTACATCCTGATCCGTTCAGTGTCCTAGCTCTTAGACGAGTCTCTATTATGAATACAAAAAAAAAAAAAATCAGAAAACACCAACTTACTCTGAAGGCTTCAGATCGTACCTGCTGACTTTTTCCTTCTCACATTCGAGAATCAAGATTGGTACTTGTCGCACTACATGAAGACTTACTAGCCAATAATGTCCTCTTGTAAGGAAATAGCCTTATTGGCTCAATTTATTCTTGAAATGGGAATGTGTGGCTTTTAATATGGGGTTTTACAGTGATCATTTATCATGAAATACACGTATACAAAGTCGAGGACTCATGGAAGAACTAGAACACAGAATGGACTAGAACATAATAGAACTAGAAGAAAGGAGGAGAGAAGATTGGGACCATACTTTTATGGCAGAGCATTGGTGCTGCTGAAGCAGTCTCCTTGGCTATTGGGCACAATCCTGGACGGGTCGCCACTCCGACACAGTATACCAGCAAGCTGGCACTCATTTTGCCGACCTCGGAAGGATGACAGAGTCAACCCCACCTGGTGTTAATTCAACAGCTGAGCGTGATTTGAACTCAGGACCCAGGACCACCCTAACTATTAAGCCAACACCAGGCATAAGGGGGAGGGAATACACACCAAGAGCAGGTTAAAGGGGCAGAACAGAGGGACACTTTGAGGCAGAATGTGCATGGGGTAAAATGAGATCAAAGGGAGGGGGAGGAGAACAAAGGGGGTGAACAAACTGGATACAGGCTCAAACACAGCAAAGAAGAGCAAGAGTAAAACTCAGAATGAAACAGAAATGGAATTAAAAAAAACGAAAAGCAGGGTGACAGAGAGGGGGAAGGGGACACAATAACTTGGAAAGGAATGTGGTGGGTCTGGGGAGGGTTGAAGGTAGAAAAGATTATGAGTATGGATGGGGAGTGGCTTGAGATGGTGGTGAAAAGCTGTCTTGAAGCCCTGGAGGGAAGAATGGTCTTGAAATTACTGAGGAAGTTGGTTCCACAGGCGATAAAAAAGAGGAACAAATGAGTGTAGGTGAGCAATGAGCCTGGATTTTGGGAGTTTCACCAGAAAGGGTTGATGGTGGACCATGTGTGGGTGGTGGGGTGTGGGGAGGGCAGAGGGTACCAGAATGGAGGTGGTAGAAGACAGAGAGGCCACCAACATACCTGAAATGCGATAACAGGCCCAGACACTCAGCTTCATCATGGGAGATTTCAATGATTTTAAGAGCCTTGATTTCCATGGCATCAAGAAGTGCATGGTGTGAGGTGGGAGTGCCAACCCAAGTGGATAGCAGTACTCCATCGAGCTATGGACGAATGCCTTGGAAAGTGATAGAAGTTAATTTAGCTCATAATAATTACATTTAGCCAATAAAACTGTTTTGGAAATTATTTCTAGGGGCTAAGAATGTATAGATTGGAATAGTTATTTCCCTTTATGTGTTAGCGCAAGTGTGCAGTAAAATGAACTGTAATAGGAATATGCGTTGATTATGGTTTAGATTGTATGTCATCTCCCCTCATAATGTTGGTGTCTAAAAACTGCCTTTCCCTAAACCCCCTTTGATTGTTTTACCCCATGTAAATCTGTCTTTTGTGTACTTTTGAAAGATGATGACCTAGCAGGATGACTAAGCCTGGTGTTGGCTTAGTGGTTAGGGTGGCGGCTTGGGATCCTAGGGTCCTGAGATCAAGCCCCGTTGGCCGTTGAATTAAAAATACACTAGGAGGTTGACTCAGCAGCCTGTCATCCTTCCGAGGTCGGCAAAATGAGCACCAGTGTACTGGTAAGGGGGACACTGCATCAGTGGCATAGCCGCGTCCCAACCAATGATGCAACCAGCAGCCACAGGCTGCACTCGAAAGAGAGAGCAGGATGACTAAGGCAGCAGTTCAGGCATGCTCTTGCCAAGCCTCGATCATTCGGGATGGCCCGAGTTTAGGGGCAAAGCTTTGGCTTGAGTGGCACCTGAACGGCCAATTAATGCAGAGTGGGCAGGGCTAGGCAACATCATGGGGCACAAGCTGAGGTTATAATAGGGCTGATGGATAGTACGTACAGTCAGTTGAGATCAGTCGTGTTGACGGGAGTTCAGAGGAGGGAAGCAGATGCAGGACTGACCGAACAGGGAGAGGAAGCAAGTACCTTCCATCATCACACCATCCGCTTCTCTTCTGCCCATTGCTGCAGCCCTAGCATCGTGCCAAGTCCCCTTTCTGACCTGCAGGACCAAGGGTCTGGCCGCTCTGGACACACACACACACACACACACACACACACACACACACACACACACACACACATTGGACTTGTGGCACCTGAACGGGCCAAATCAATTATTCTGTCTCGTCAATTTATCTGGTCCTCTCCTGTGGACTGTTTGAGGCCTTAGGTTAGATAAGTAAGGATTCTGAATCCCCAGGAATGTGTATTTCGGTTTTGATATGAACCTGTGTTTTTGTATCATAATCATCATCTCCCTGTTCTTCCCCTCTCTGCTTCAAATACATATTCTGAATTGACTGGGTCTCTTTTTGAGTTATTTCGACCGTTGTTGATTACTGGTTGAGTACAGCCAATTTGGCTGTAAATCCCTTTCGAGGATATTCGTGTTTTGTGTGCTTAACGCCCAATAAGAAGTTTACCTCATACCGGTGAAAAAAACCACCAATGAAAGCCACCGCTTGAGTTTCATCTTGATTAGGACCCTGGCGAGGAAAGGTGTCCAGTACGCAACCCGATCAACTGCGGGCGTTCCAACTTGAGCTTGGTATAGGAGTGAATAGGCCCTTAATCCGGCTCGGAGCAGCTCGGCCGTTTGGCTGACGTGATCCCTGTAACAATACTTTTACAATAAAATCAATACATTTTATGACTTATGAGTTGTTATAAGAACTTTTGGACTAAATATTTGATGGGATGAGAAATTTTATGAGATTAATGGGAGTGATGACAGAATAAACTTGTACGTATAACTAAATACACTCCTTCCATGAGATCCAGAATCACAGGATATACGGGTACTTACCAACTTCATCATGTGTTGTTGTACAATGTGGTAAACCAAATCGCTTGTTTGTGTTGATTGGTGTCATGAGTGGCTCAGGAAATGATGAGGAAATATATCAAGTTTTCTCCCAAATTGCATTCTTGCGGATTTTGGAAAGTGTTCGTAAAGTTCATCTCGTATGTCGCAGTTTCACGACATGAGAAGAACGAGGTTGTATCGGTCAGCTGATTATTTCTCCTCACACTTCACTTATTGTACATCGTGACACATTCACGCATGTATGGACTTCATCTCAGGAGTATGGCTGAGATTCTTTCTGAAACGGATGGGCTAACCCACATGTTTCACAACGAAGGTCGACATTGCAGGAAGGCGTCCAAGAGCTTTAACGTAATGATAATTCGAAATCCATGAGCATTCACCTGAAAATTATCAACTAATACAATTCCATTCTCATGTAAGAAACTGTGCATCACATGTTACACACCATAATCTCAGCATTCCATGCGTAGGTCACATGTATGTAATCATCCACCCCCACCATTCTTGGTGTTGGCTTAATGGTTAGGGTGGTGGACTTGGGATCCAAGGATCCTGAGTTCAAATCCCCCTTGGCTGTTGAATTAATACCAGGGTTGACTCTGCCTGTCATCCTTCTGAGGTCAGCAAGCTGGTATCCTGTGTCAGAGTGGTGACCAGTCCAGGATTATGTCCAATAGCCAAGGAGACTGCTTAGGCAGCACCAACGCTCTGCACAGAGTATGGACCCATTGGATGGATGGATGGATGGATGGATGGATGGATGGATGGATGGATGGATGGATCCATCCCATCCCCTATTAGAGATATGTCTGTAGACCAACACAACTTGAGTGATCCTAATATATACTGGTTGTTCTGTCTGTCTGTAACATGAGTAAAAGTCTAACACATCATCTACCTAGAAAAGGTATGAATAATTTAATTTTTGTTTTTGTTGTTTACAGGTTGTGAAGTGAAGAAATGTGATGCTGACCAAAGAGGCCGTTATGTCAGATCGCAGTGGAGCAGGTGCTGTGGCAGCCCACATAAAACGACGCCGGGTGGACACTGGTGTCAAGCGTCTGCCCGTCGGCACACTGCCTAGTTACATCCATGGCAAGATGGCTGGTCGACCTTTGCCTTCTGATTTGGGTGTCGGTCTGGAGCATGTAGGATTGGTTGGACGAAGTACCTGTTTCGAATGTTGTGATCACATGTCATCTCATGGCAGTACGGACGTTGTGGTGGGAAGGCCAACTGAGCTTGGAGTTGCATCCAACTGGGACAGGCCTGACAGTGCCCACTATGAGGCTGCTCAAAGAAATTACCTGATGATGGCTCCGCCGGGTTATGATGAACACTTGAGAGCCAAACGAGACCGTGTGGAGACCATAGTGCGTAGCATGACTTCCTTTCCATCAGAGCTGCGGTCTTCACCTTCTCAATTAAATATGGGACACAACAACAACTTGAATGTGTCGGTTTTGTCGAACAACAGCAGTGCTAGCAGTAGTAGTAGTAGTAGTAGTGGTGGACGCCGGGAGAGCAAGCGAAAGCAGCGATTGCCACGACAGCAACCCAGTGTGGTGGGGCCACTCTTGTCAACTGGGCGGTTGAGCCATCCTGGCGAAAGACGAAGATTGCAACAGAAACTGAGATCTATGCAAACCCAGCTGCGATCACTGCAGGAACGCTTTGCTCACACTTTTGATGGCAGCGACTCAGATGTAGGCGGCTCCGCCTCAGAACGACGCTCGGGGCCTCCATCTCCAGAGTCCGACAACCACCGAGAAATTGGCACTCCTTGTGTCATGACATCAAGCAATGATGTAACATCTCAAGGTCAAGACTTTTATGGCTCTTCAATTAAAGGCTGGGAGCTTGCTGAAGCTCTGAAGCAAGAACTAAGTAACACAGTTTCCCAAGTAGTTGATACAGTGTTGACAATTTTTGCACCTAGGTCTGCAGTCTCATGTAACACTCTTGTCAATGGTAAACGGGTGGTCAACCAAACATTGGCCACCCGTGAGGCTTCTGTGAACCCTCATGCTATTGAGAAGTCAACCACAAAAGTTGTTAACTCTGTTGGGACATTCACAGCCTTTTCTGACTCTCCACACAACAGTCCACCAGCCTCTCATGACAGTCAGCTTGAGGCATTATCTCTCGTTGTCCCAAAGGCCATGTCCAATAGTGTGGGTCCAACGACACCCACTGCCACCTACACCATGCCACGTTTCCCTATACCACTTGGTGCTGTATTGAACTTCTGTAGTGGGCAACTCCAGCCTTGCCTGCCCCACCCTGTTATGGCCTATTCTCTACCTGGTGGGTCACATCCAGCAGCACCACCAGAAACAAATGCTTTGGAGGGAGAACTATCATCATCACACTTCCGTCTTCTCCGACACCCAATGTCTCTGCCCTTTGCTGGAATGTCGTGCTCTCCTAAGATGGCGCATAACATGGTTGAAGGAGTGCCATTTCCACAAGTCAAGGCTGAGGCCTACGGATCACAGGATTATGCAGAGGGCAACCATTATATTGATGCTCTCATATCCTTTTTTGTCTCAGTTTCTTTTTTTGTTATTGAACAATGGCAGAAATGTCACATCTATATATTTTATATTATATATAATATATATAATATATATATAATATATAATGCACACACACAAGTAAAAGGCTGTGTGTGTGTGTGTGTGTGTGTGTGTGTGTGTGTGTGTGTGTGTGTGGTGTGTGTGTGTGTGTGTGTGTGTGTGCATGTGTGTGTCTCCTCAATAACTCCAAAACAATAAACCTAGCAGCCTGAAACTTTGCATACATACTAAAAAAACTCCAAGGAAGTGCAAGAGTGAAAATTGGGTGTTTGGGTTAATTAAAACACCCCTTTTGAGGATAATTAAGGGCATTATTTAATTATATCCTTCATTAGGCGATCCTCGGCCACCTCGCTCTCAGAGGTCTTAAGGTGATTCCTGGGTAACCTCGCTGGGGTCTGAAGCCG
>CM068964.1:13337123-13355838 GCA_035128595.1 Eptatretus atami | reverse complement strand
TGGAACTATTTCATGCATTATATGATACGATTTTCCACGATCCACTCTCACGGACCAAATAAAAGTATATCATCAAAATATTATTTCGGTTTTGAAAATTGGATATCATCCGGACTAAATATGTGTCGAAATCTGTTGTGAAATCTGATAATTTAAAAAAATAACGAGTCTTATAACTAAGCCAATATACCTATTTACTTTAAGCAAGCAAGGCTATGTTCCATCCTTCTCCATACATACACGAGAAAATGTGAAATTTCCAAAGCATTAAACTTATCTTTTTCTTCTGTTTGAAGAATTATATTGAGTGAACAAAAATTTTAGGAACGTAACAAAATTAACCAGCTTCATTGAGCGATATGATTTAATGCATTCACTACAAGACCTCGCACCCTGTCCCCCAGAGGGACTGCCTATCCACAACATCTACCAGATCTGTGTCTATATTTTTTGGAGGTTTTGCGAGGTGCTCTCCAGGGAATCGAAGCAAATCTGGTTTAAAAAAAACAACGGATTTTATATCAAAAGTTATACGTTTGCGCGGACCCCAAACCGATGTACCACATGACACATGCACAGACGAGCAGGCAACATGGCAGGTTCTCTGCAATGTTTATTTCACGGAACCAGCTTCAGTGAGCTGTATGATATAATGCATTCACTGCTAGAGCTCGCGCCCTGTCCCCCAGAGCGACTGCCTATCCATATCATCTGCCAGGTAGATCTGTGTCTCCATTTTCAGATGTTTTATGAGGTGCTCTACAGAGAATCAAAGCAAATCTGGTAAAAAACTGATGTTTTGAAAAAGAAGTTATAACATTTGCGTGTACCCCGAACCAATGTAGCACGTGACATGCACAGACGTGCAGGCGAAATGGCAGACTTTCTGCAATGTTTATTTCACGGGCGATTGAACTTTGCGATGTCTCCAGGGTTCTGCATTAAGCTACAATTCTTTTGTGGATAAAGTCATTTTATTTCATTAATTTACTTTATTTCATTAACTGCTGCATGCATGGTGAAGAGGGGATTAAAGTTAAAGGGATCCTTTATGGTATGCAGCGACAGTGTGGCCAACCGTTCCTTATCAACCATTTAATTTGAGTGCTTGCATAAGTGCTTAAGCCACTTGCCGAGTGCCCATTTTCGATCGCACAACAGTGCTACATCATTCTGGGAGAATCATTCACTCTCTGCGGACGCTTTTGCCGTGCCACGTCATTCAGAGCGAGTGGTTTGTGCTGAGGTGTCATCCACTAGCTGAGGTCCCCTTGGGTTAACCTGAGGCGGTCCCTTCGGGTGGGTGCCTGGAATGTCCTATCCTTCAGAGAGGATGATCACCTGTCTCTGTTATCATCTGAGCTCAAGAGTTTGGACATCGTTATTGCAGCACTCTCTGGGGTTCGGAGACCGGATTGCGGCGAGATCATGGTGGGTGGTGACACCTATTATTGGTCTGGTCGCTCTGATGGTTACCATGCCCGAGGAGTTGCTGTAGTTGTGTCCAATACGCTAATTCCAATGATAATTGAGGTAACACCGGTCAATGAGCGTATTATGAGACTAAGGATGTGTCACATGTGTTGGTCCCCATGGGTCTGGAACTGTGAACCTGAATAGCACTAAGTTCCTTGACTTTGCAAGAAGTCATGGACTTAGGGTGGCTGGTTCATGGTTTCAGCACCCACAAGCTCATCGCTGGACTTGGTATACCAACGCTGGTGGTGTGGCAAAGGAGATTGACCATGTCCTCATTGATGGTCACTGGAGGATGATCCAGAACTGCAGGGTCTATCGGAGTGCTCAGTTCCTCAATACTGACCACCGGCTTGTTGTAACAACTCTGAAGTTGCCCTTAAATCCAGGAGAATGGTACCATCCCAGCCTAGGCTGGATGTTGGCAAGTTCAAGGATGAGAGGTAGCTGAGGAGTTTGTGAACAAGCTGAGTGGAGATTTGGGGGGTCTGCTGCTTTGGGGGATCCTGAAGTGTTGTTTCCGGACGCGTCCTAGTGGTGTTTGTCTCCGGACGCGTCCGGGCGTTTGTTCGTCTCCGGACGCGTCCGGGCGGTGTTTCCTCTCCGGACGCGTCCGGGCGGTGTTCGTCTCCGGACACGCGTCCGGGCGGTGTTCGTCTCCGGACGCGTCGGGCGGTGTTCGTCTCACGACGCGGCCGGGCGGGTGTTCGTCTCGGGGCCGGTGTTCGTCTCCGGACGCGTCCGGGCGGTGTTCGTCTCCGGACACGTCCGGGCGGTGTTCGCCTCCGGACGCGTCTCGGCAGTGCTCGTCTCCAGACAGCTTGGCTCCGGACACGTCCCTGCGGTATTTATGTCTGGACGGGAATTTGTCTCCGGACTTGTCCGGACAGGAGTTTGTCTCCGGATGGGAGTTTGTATCCCGGCCGTGTTTGTAATATGACCGGTAGAAAATGGATTTCAGACATTATTTTGTTTCCATCTTCACTGTTATTCTATGCAGAATCCTTTTGATGAGACGGTATGAATCATAATTAATGCTCTACCGCACTTCTGCCTTCCCTTCCTCTCACCTTAACCACTTCTGTTCTCCCCTCCCCCCACCCCTCCTTGCTTCCCTCCCTTCTCTCTCCTTTCCTCTCCACCTCTTCACTTTCTCCGCACTCTCTCCCCACCCCTCTCTCCTCTAGCCCTTCTTTTTCTCCCTCCCCCTTTTCATTACTACCGTCGGCGAAGCGACGGATGGTATTTGCTAGTCTACCAATAAATGTCAATGTGTCCGTGTGTGTGTGTGTGTGTGTGTGTGTGTTTCAGATTGTCTCCTCCATAACTTCAAAGCCATGAAACCTAGCAGCCTGAAACTTTGCCCGCATACTTAGAAAGCTCGAAGGAAGTGCATGACTGAAACTTGCTTCTTTGGGTTAATTAAAACACCTATTTTAAGGATAATTAACGGCCTTATTAAATTATATCCTTTATCAGGTGCATCCTCGGTCTCTTTGGGGTCTTAAGGCGTTTCCTAGGTAACCTCGCTGGGGTCTGAAGCCGTCATGTTATTTGGGCTGCTCAACCATGCCTTGACTTGGAACAGGCCGCAACGATTTCTTAATGACAAAGTTTTTTTCTTTCACTTTCCTTACTCATATTATCGAATGCCTGTTCATCATACCGATGAATCGCTGGGTACATTGCAATGCTTATAAACGCCCGGAGACGTCAACGTTCGTTGCTTCATTTCATTTCCGCACATGTGATCACCACGAGTTTCTCTTAAACTAAGCAGAATTTACAAAATTTCAGCTCCAGAATCGAACTTACAAGCAGTTCCGACACCTAGAAAAGTGTTCATTTCCCCAATTCGGGCATATTTGACATTTCTGGTGTCTCCGGGAGGTGTTTGTTTAATATGATGGTTCGGTGATTACTAATTGCGTGCCAAATGAGTCGTTTCTTATCAACCGTTTTGTTGGAGTGCTTGCTTGAGAGCTTCAGCCACTTAGTGAGCGCTCCCCAAGCTGCTTGGTTGTTCGTTTCTGGGAAAAAGTACCCATGCTGTCAATCTCACATCGATTAGACATACGTTTCCGCCTTTGTTGGGTCCCATGGTGCCTGGCGGTGGGTTCCTCGGGAGGTGTCTCATCCACTGAAAATGTGAAATTTTATTTTTACAGGACATCGCTTTGTTTAACCTTTTTGTGCGATCTCCTTTTGTAATCTACCCCTTGCTTCAACATCGATATATATATATATATATATAACAATAACGTCCATCCGACCAGGTGTTCGCCATGTTTGTCCTAGTAGTGAAGGCATAAAGTATAGATCGACATTTTGTGTTCTGTGGTTTGATACATTTTTGAATTGAATTTTGCAAATTTCCCAATTTAAATCCTCTTTCAGAGAATTCTGTTTCAAGGTAAATCTTTGTTTTTGTCGTTTTTATTTACTTTATGCATGTGTACATTTGCACGTGTGTTTATGTAAATAAATTGTATTACCACAATGGCACTTGGCACCGTTGTGTGTGTTATTGGTCAGGTCAGGTCAGGTCAGGTATGGGAGCATGCGCCAGAGCAGCGCGTCACTGCGTCCACTTTCCGCCGGTACTCCAGGGGCCTCCATCTGGCCATCCCCCAGGTTTATGTCTGGCCCATCCCCATCTCCCTGAGATGCTGATCAACCTGCTGCAACCACGAGGCACGTGGTTGTGAGGCCCAGACATGGGATAGGTTATGTAAAGATTGTGAGGTTATCTGAGGTCGTGAGCTTATCTAAAGATAACAATGTCAGCAACAAGTGTCGCCTGCCACACGAGCACATTGTCTCTACCCTGCTGATAACCAGTTAGGACAGGTCGTGCAGCAAGCACAGTGATGGGACTCTGCCTTGCTGCCTCATCAAGTTAAGGTGTTCGATTCAGTTATATTAATGAGCCTAATATGGTCACAAATAAAGAATGAGCAGTATGTTGTCCTGATGAGCACACAACAAGGGCAAAATGTAGATCGAGATATCTGCTTTCATCATTTGTGACCATAGGCTTTGATCTCAGTCTGTAAAGACTGAGGACTACACGGATTCCTCCGAGTTTGGAGGTGATGTGTTGGTGTAATTTATGGCACATGAGATCGTCGTGTTAGAGTCAGCGTGCTTCTTTAGTTGAACATATTGTTACGGTTGTGGAAATTCACAGAACACCATTCAGGTTCCCGAAGATCAGTTATGTCGATAAGTGTGTGTCCAGATTAGATTTCCCCACCAATGTCTAAAGGGCATTATTCGTGTGCCGAGCTGTGAACATTGTGAGTAGTGTTATTCTTTCCTATCTTATTTTAAACAACATCTCCTCACCACCTTCGCCACAACGCCAACATCTCCTCACCACCTTCGCCACAACTGCCAACATCTCCTCACCACATCACCACAACCGCCAACATCTCCTCACCACCTTCGCCACAACCGCCAACATCTCCTCACCACCTTCACCACAACGAACAACATCTCCTCACCTTCATCTCCACAAACGCCGCCGTTTTTTCCCCACACTCAACAAACGAACAACGTCTCCTCACCTTCATCTCCACAAACGCCACCATCTTTTCGCCAGCAACGGCATCCACAGACGAACGGCATCTCCGCCGACAAACGCGAGGACTCCCTCGTTGGAGCGAAAGCCGGTGATTTCTACCACGTCCGCGTTGTCCGCGTTTGACGGCAAGATCGGATCAAGAATGACAAAAGGGGCGGAGCCAGCGGGGGGTGAAGGGTCAGAGGTGAAAGACCAAACACCACCCCCTGAACCCGATAAAAGGCCGGGCTGAAAGGCCGAGACACCAGTTGAGTCTGGAGTCTGCAGTCTGGGTTCGGAGTGGAGCTCGGTCGTTGGAGTTTGGAGCCTGGAGTCGGGTCGAGCCTGCAGTGCAGTGCAGGGTTGTGGGTCGGTGGAGGCGGCAGCGAAGTTGCCAGTCGGAGAGAGGTCGCCAGCCGGAGAGAAGTCGCGAGCCAGCGACATAACGGTCCAAGGTGATCGGGCCCCGGGACGGTCCGACACCGTTGAGGAGTGACGGCGCTCTTAAGAGAGCATCAACTCTAAAGAGCAAAGCCCGTTCGCTCCCTGAGCATCGTCGGCGGCCCGATCGACCAGGCCGCACGGCTAGGCCTGGACCAACCAAGTCGCCGCTCACACAGCTGCCGTGTTGACGACGACACACACCGAGGTCGCCGAACCAGGGCCCAGCGAGTCACCACACGGGTGGCAGGTAACCTGCACGGTCTGCGGAGCTCCTTCGGTCTTCACAGCTCCGAAACATTAAGGCCTACGGCCCGTTCTCCCTTTCTTTCTGGTTCTGGTTCTTTGCATGAAGTCTGTGCGCCTTGTCCGATAAGTAGAATTGTTAAGTGCATGTACATTAAAATAGACACACGCTGTAGGTATTTTTGCTCGTGTCTTGTCCCTTACCCCTATTCATTGCATACCTGCCTGCATTAAATAAATGTCCGCATTGTTTGAATATTCACCTGCTCGTTGCGTCCCTTCCTCCATTGAACTGCCGTAATTGCGTTCGGAATAATAGCTGTTTTTAATAGCCGATAAGATAATCGGGTCCGACGGGGCTTGGCGATAATAAACCGCTCGGCAATCGCAAACGGAGCGAGCTGCTTAAAGCGGCTCTGTCCGTACGGCCCGTTGAGTGTAAATCCCCGGCATTTCTGTCTGCGAATAATTAGGTAAATCGACAATTCGGCGATCACCCTGTCGCGCGTGACAGAAGAGTTGGCTGATTTATGGTGTGGTTAACAACACCCGTAGCTGGGTTCGGCGTTGATCCAAAAGCTGTGACTGGATTGCCACGGTCGGTGGGCGTGCCCGCAATTAGCTAAAAGCGGTCGCCGCACGCCGGAGTGGCGGAGATCCACAACAATATGTATATATTAATTGTGTTGGTCATTAAGCATAACATATCACTCTCTCTTGCTTATGCCACCTTCACACCCTCCCTATATATTTTTTCTCCTCCCCCACTCACTCTGTCTGTCCCCTCTCTCACTCCCCTTCGAATAAAATGCAGCCCTCCCTCCACACCTCTGTCGCTGTCTCTCACTGTCCGTCTTTCTGTGTCTGTGTCTGCTCTCTCTCTGTCTCTTTCTCTCTCCCTTTGTATAGCAGTGTATAGCAACGTTTTGTGAGGCATTGCTTCCCACCTCCACCCCCCCCCCTTTCTCGCTCTCTCCCCTTCTGAGCTCCACTTCTTCACTCCTCGTCTCCCCTCCCTCCTCTCTCCTCCTTCCCTCTATCTCTCTCGCCCCCCTCTCCCCCTCTCTCCCTCCCTCCTCTCTCCCTCCCTCTCCCCTCTCCCTCTCCTTTCTTTCTCACCCCTTCCCTTCACACCCCCATCAGCGAAGTGACAGATAATATATAATATCTTTGGTAGTAAGAGTATATTGGTATTATTTTAACTATATATATATAATTTCTATGGTTCTTACAGACTCAGGAAGCCCCAGACTCATAAAGCTCACCATTATCCCACAGAGTCTGGTTAATTGGAACACATACGCCGATATAGAATACAATGCCTGTTTCGCATTCACACCTAAAGTAACAAAAATCAGAATGATGTTTGAGGATCAATGTCTTTGGGAATCTCAAATGAAATGAGGTCGTGTGTATAGAAGCTGTCAATAAATGGTGATAAACATAAGTTTTTATAATGCCTTGCAAACAGTGTCACAATATAACTTACTCTTAAAAGTACTAATAAAAAATGTCCAAACTCCAAAATACCTTTCCTAAAAGTATAAATGAGCATGGCTGTAAAAACTTATTGACCATGAGGATTCTTTTGGTTAACTGTTCCAGAACCAACATTTTTGGCCACGTGTTCAAGACTGTTTTTTGGACCAGGAGGAATATTTTGGTGAAACATTCCATAACCATAAAGTTTTTGGTCAAATTTACTTGACCAAAATATTTTTTGACCAACATTCTTTTAGTTTTGCATGGCATGCTGGGTGAGGCATCAATGTGTGTGTCGTCCCTCGGATGGACGTTAAGCTGGGCATCCTGTCTGCTAGCTTTAGTTAGTGAACGTTAAAATCCCACATCGTCCTTCACGAAGAGTTGGTGAGCTATCGCCGGCATCCTGTACCAATTACAAATTCCTGCCTCAACTTACAGGGGGAACTGCATCAAACTGCATTGACGTGTTCCCAGCAATGATGCAACCAACAGCATGTGCTGCCTAGAAAAGAAGTGGGGGGTGGGGGGTTAATACATTGACCAAACATTCCTTGATCAAGTACACTTGACCAAAATTATTGACCAGCATTTTTTGGGGTTAAATGTTCAACAACCAAGTCTTTTTTTTTGCTAAAAGAGGCAAAAGTAGCCAAATCCTTACTACAGTCCATTGTTAAGGATTTAATAGCCTTTTGTTCCCTCAACAGTATGTTTTCCTTTGTTTATTTGCAGTGCATGACAACCCAACAAATCCACATCAAAACCTCACCTTCCCATATGAAACCAATATCTGTGGTGTTTTTCCACGACATGAGTTCAAAATATATCATTCGATCATCAATTTGTCAAATTGCAAGGCAATATTCTTTATTCCATTTGCCGTTGCAAAAGCGTTTATTTTATAAATGCGTCGGCGCATGCGAAATCCTTATATAGTCTTTGATGTGATGACATAAAAGATGCCTTTTTTGAAGATAGCTTTGGGTATTTAAATAGAAACAGAAACGAGTAAACCGGCGAATTACAGACTTCAAACATATTCTGAATCTTCACAAGTCAG
Source organism: Eptatretus atami (assembly GCA_035128595.1). Taxonomy (NCBI): domain Eukaryota; kingdom Metazoa; phylum Chordata; class Myxini; order Myxiniformes; family Myxinidae; genus Eptatretus; species Eptatretus atami. Next base: position 13,347,565 of record CM068964.1, on the reverse strand, counting down.
TAGCCTTTCAACGTGAAGGTTTTGTTTTAACCGAGAGGCCTGATCATGTTTAAAAGATCGGTTTCCATTTCACTCGCATTCACATCGCCGTTCAACAATCGTCCATTGTGAGTGCGGTGCATCGGTGACGAGTGATAAACGAGCGGCTTTCCTCTTTTGCGAACGGTCGTCCACGAGAAAATGGTCTTTTATTAAATCCAGCTGGATTGTACAGATTGGCATATGAACTGAACTTCATGATGATCGGCGATTGTGACGTGCTTATCTAAGGCAACAATGTCGATATAAGTTATCATTTATACATGCTTGCCCATAAACAGACCCTGGACCCTATTGTACTCGTATGCAGCGCCAATGAGGCAGAACCTCCCAAGTGATTTGCTTAGAATGTCCTGAAGGGTCTTGAACAGCAAGAACTAAGAGGCGCATTCAAAAGGTTCTATGGAGAGACTCGCAATAGTCCATTGTATAGGTAAAGCTTTATTAAACTTTGAATTATAAAAGTATGTACGATTTGTTCAGGATTTGTATATATATATATATATATATATATATTATATATATAATATATATATATATATATATATATTTAATATATATATATATATATATACTTATATATTTATATACTCATCTCGTATAACTTTATGAACGTATCACGTAGTCATATTTTCATGAACATCGCTCATACGTTGGTTAGACTAACTTATTTTATTTCTGATAAACATACCACTTAAAGTTTCTTATCCTTTATCGTTGTTCTATATTATTATTATAATTTGTGCAATGGTTCTAATAACCTTGTCTTAAAATGAAAGGTTCCAGCGTGCCGTGGGTATCTTTCCGACACTTGAATGTGTTTGTTAGAAACGTTCTTAACTCATCAGTAATTTACAACTCCCAAAGTTTTATCAACAGTTGAACTTCATATTCCTTTTGCCTTATATTTAGCAATACTGCATTTATATTTCCACCCAACTTTACCCTTACTGCTTCTCCAGCTCACCTGCAAACTTTTCCACTGGATAGATATATCTCTTCTGATGGTCTTGCTCGATCTTATAATTTTTACCTAGTATGTCTATTCAGTTGTACTTATTGATATTATGGTGGTTATGTTGAATTATCTAGTGCCTTCTTCACTAATATGTATTTATTGTGAGGTCGCGTCTCGCGTATCAGTTTACTTATAGCTATCACTTAATATTTTTTCTGATTCTTTATGTGTTAATTTTTTGATTTCATTTATTAAATTCATTAATGGTTTGCTTTTCTGATGATGTTTATCGCGTGTAATAGTATTATTTATTATTTTTTATTCTCAGAGATGTATCTGACTACTACTACGGATGTCCATCGGCACGTGAGAATGTATTTCATGTATATTTATCTAATTTAATCAGCGTAGACAGTGAATGAGTTAGTCTTAGAGGAACTATTAATATCTAGCTAGTATGATGGAGATAGATAGATTTTTATATATATAAATTTGCAATAGGCAATTAGTTTAATATATATATATATATATAAATTTACGTAGTTAATAGTTTTTATATATAAATTTACATAGGTCATAGTTTGTACATATAAATTTATGTAGATAATAGTTTTATATATAAATTTACAAAGGTAATAGTTTTTATTTATAAATTTATGTAGGTAATAGTTTTTACATATGAATTTACATAGGTAATAGTTTTTATATGTAAATTTACATAGGTAATAGTTTATATATAAATTTACATAGATAATAGTTTTTATATGTAAATTTACGTTGATAATAGTTTTATATATAAATTTACATAGGTAATCGTTTTTATTTATAAATTTATGTAGGTAATAGTTTACATGTATATATAAATTGATGTAGGTAATAGTTTTTATATGTAAATTTACGTAGATAATAGTTTATATATATAAATTTACAAAGGTAATAGGTTTTATTTATAAATTTACAATAAGTAATAGTTTTACATATGAATTTACACAGAACAATAGTTTTTTTTGTAAATTTACAGATGTAATAGTTTTTCATGTAAATTTACGTAGATAAGAGTTTTTATGTATAAATTTACATAGATAATAGTTTTTATATATAAATTTAAATAGGTAATAGTTTTATTTATTAAATTTACGTAGGTAATAGTTTTTATAGTTTTATACATAATATAAATTTACGTAGATAATAGTTTTTTTTGTATAAATACTTTGTATCCTTTTCCAGCCTTTAGGAGAAGATACTTCGAAGAGGTGTGGGCTGTGGGTGTTGCGGTGGGATGAGAGATAGATATTTGAGAGAAATGGAGGGTAAACCTGATTTAAGATTGTACGTAAGTTTGTAAAATGTTTCAGATTCTCTAAAATATCAAATTAGAAAAGCTGAGAATGGTTTGACAATTAATTTAATTGACTTTTTAAATTTGCATCCGTTATTGGAAAGAAAAAATGCATCACGAAGAAGATTTGACTTCAGTAAATTTCCCAGTAATTTATGTAGAGGCAACTGTGACTTGCCTTTGGAGGTCTATGATTGCTTGTCAAATGCTTGGGCTAGTGTAGGGTCTCGATGGACCGAGGATTCTGGGAACCGGCCTATTGTCGTGCCATTTTTCAGTGAGGAGGCAAGAAGTTCTTCATGTTTGCACAATGACGTCATGGTGTTGTGTTCACACAAACACATATACATACTAAAATGAAGTTCTGCATAGGATTGCAAAAATGTTTTGGAACAATGTTGTAATAGAGACGCAAAAGCATAATTCCGACTCCGCAAGCCGGCTGATCTATGTACTATACACATGAATAGTTCCCGGACTCGTTCTCATCTCGGCTTGTGGAGGACTAATAATCGGTCGGTGTGAACAGATCCCTTGACGGTGTTGGGGATTGACCTCAAACTTTAATCGGAGCATTTGAGGCGTCCCGGAGAGACGCTCGTTCTGAGAGCCAAGAGCGATGCTTGCAGCAGCTCCAGGTGAAATGACACGCGCTCAGTCGATCCCTAAGAACTCAGTAGGAAAATGAAGGTCTACAAAAGGTCCCTTGGCATGCAAATTTACATTTGCCATCGAGGATTCCTTTCATCGTAATTTTGGCAGGTGTGAGCCGGGACGGGCCTTTGAACTAACAAAGTGCCCGATTTAATCTCCTTTTGGATGGATCGACGGCGATCTTCAATATTGCCACCAGCTGTATACGTCGTGGCTCATTGGTGGGGGACTGCCTCCCGAGCATCGACCTCGTGCTTAAAGCGGCGCTTAAAGAGTTCTATCATGGGAACTGCGTTCAATAACAAACGTTTCAAAGCTATTCTTCCCATTCGCTCCAAACTCATCTGGGCTGGCAGGGTGGCCTGGAGATATGCACACTCACCTCTAGTATGCACACTCACTTCTAAACTCTCTAGCCTGGGTTTGAATCTCGGCCCAGCTATTAACTGTCATCCCTGTGTTTCACCGGCAAGGTGATTCATCAATATGTGTGCTGTCCCTCAGATGGATGTTAAATGGGAATCCTGTCTGCTGACAATAGTTGGTCGACGTTAAAGATCCCATGGTGTCCTTTGTGAAGAGTAGGTGAGCTATTGCTGGCACATTGGCAAAATGACAAATTCCTTTCCTTATCAGCAGCTGGCACTGCATCAGTGACACAACCATGCCCCCAGCCAATGATGCTACCCCACAGCCTTGCACTGCATATGAAAGAAGAAGAATGCATCTTATTGTACACTGATGACGTCATTATGTGATGTTGATTAAATAGCCCTTGTCTTGCGTTTTAGTGGCTTTTGGGTGAAGTAACCAATATTTAATGTACTTATTCTACGTACATTTAATGTTCCAACATATCTAAAAATATTTCTGACCACTTTTTAACAATAGATAATGCCGAAAAGTTTTGAGTTTGTGAGTGATGATGACATTTTACAAGACATTATAGAAGACAGTGGATAAATCATCACAATATACAGGAATTGAACCCCAGAATCATGCGAGTTAACTACTTTGATGGGAATGCCAAATAGTCCCAACAAAGCACTGAATCATTGACCTATGTTTGCACCATAGATGTGCTATCGTTATTTTGAAGAGATGTGTAACAAGCTTACTGATAATTAATTGATTGAGTTTCCAGGGTGAGATACACGACTTAATTTACTCTCCTTCTCTCCTACTCCATCTCCAACTGACGTCAATGACGTGATGTTTCAGAATGAATAAATACATTTTTATGGTTATTCTCCTTTAGTGTGCGAATACGTTTTTTATATTTGAGCACAACTTGAAATTTCCTTGTTAAAATGTAACCTATTTGAGAGAACATGTATACACTATCAGGGGGAAAAAATGAAGCCATGTTCTATATATTGTGTTTATAATATATTGTTGCAGGGACGGTGATAGGGGGTACCGGGTGTACAATAGACTAGTTATGTCATTAATAAACGTTCAGCATAAGTGTGTGGTATCTCTAAAAATGATAAGGCATGTGTCACAGTCTGTTCAGGAGCTGTAAATGTGACCCCTCCTCACCATAGTGTCGACAATCCTGTCCCCCCCCCTCATTATCCTCTGAATAATTCACTTCATATTCTGTCGATGTATGTTTTATAAATCCCCCCCCCCCTTCCCACAACTACACACATAAAGGCAAAAGTAAGACCATACGCTAAGGTAAGAGCTGCATCCGTGCTGGCAACTACCTACACCATTTATAACTGCTTTGAAACCCCTCATAACCACGGATGCGGGGAAAAGCTACGAGAAGTTGAATTGGGAACCAATAAGAACATGATCCCTAGGTAATGAACAGAACGGGTAGTTCAGCGGAGACAGCTTAACGTGAGAGAGTTCAATGGAGCAGTTCTGCGAGCAGCTCAGCGTGGACAGTTGAGAGCTGAGTTAAGTCTAGCTGAGCCCAGTGAGCCTGACGTGGCAGTGCGGGTAAATAACCAGAGATGCCATACAAGCGCACATTTGCTGCAGAGAAAGAGCTATTGAGCCGGGATACGGCACAATTGTTTTCTCACGTGTCGGCCTGGTGCGTGATTCAGAATTTGGGAAAGAATAACTGTGGTACGAGTCAAACTCACAGCCATCGGGAATTGGCATGAAAAGCCCTCGTTAGGAGATTTTAAAACCTCAGCGATTCATCCTGGGTATATTGCTCAGCACATATCCTTTCAAACATACAAATTGGCTGCAAGCGACAGATCTTGTTAGAGTTTGTGTACGTTGAAAACTAAACAAAAGATATGTTTGGCTTTGATGGCGTACGGTCTTTGGAGGACCATCCGTTGCTAAATCTGTGATCATCCAGGTCGAAGATTTCACCTCATGTTCACCATGCGGTCCACCGTTACAGTATATTAAGGTATATACATGGGGTGTTCAAAAGGTTCTACAAACGAGATACTCCCGATAGCTGAAACATTCACTTTTTTTGTTTATACCTCAATATATAAGGATATACTGTATATAATTTGTAAAGAAACTATAAATGTATTTTTATTTGTATACTAGGATGGTATGCTTACACATTGTAAGCAATAATGAACCGTGCATCCCCGTTGTCTCAGGTCACTCACCTGCATTTGACTTTTTCATATTTTTTTCTCATTTATTTATTTATATTTATTTATATTTCATTTACGGATGATTTCTGATGGTTCTGTGATTTTTTCCCCCTGTGTATCGGCTTTGATATATGGTGGGATGTGAAATTACCGTGCTTCCCCATTGTATTGGGTCGCTCACCTGCACTTATTTTTTCATTTATTTATTTTCATTTATTTATATTTTCATTTATGGTTGCTTTCTGATGGTTCTGTGATTTTTTTTTCCCCCGGTGTATCGACTTCGATGTCCATCGGCACGTGAGATTTCAGCTTTCTATGTCACCTGGAAGGTACCGAACTTTAATATCAGTGAGTGAGTGAGTGAGTGAGTGAGTGAGTGAGTCAGTGAGTGGTGAGAAGCTTTATATATTAGATTAATTACTGCTTCATGGAATATTCGGACTCATCGCCTCTCGGCACATAATCAGATCGTTTGCAGCTCATGGGTGCGTGCAATAAGTCGGTGCATGATGCGAACTTAATGAAAACTTATTTGGAGATGTCTGAGGAATTTGAGACCTTGTGTCACAGAATCATCCACAGCCTGTTGTTTGATCCAGACAAAGGATTTTCTTATACTCTTAGTTCACCTGCCATTTGCACCATGTTTTTACCCTTAATGCACTATGCCACAGCTCTGAAGGCCTCAGCCCAGGACACCTGAAGAAAGCCAAACTGATGTTTTTCTATTCACGATACCCCAGCTCTGCCGTGCTCAAGATTTACTTCCCGGACGTCAAGGTAAGCTCGCAGCTCGCCTTCTGCAAGGACAAGACTATCTTTACACAACAGTATAAGGAACATAGATTTAGGAAAATTCGTTGGGATGGAGGGGTGGAGAAGAGTGGATGAGATGAAAAAATGTGGGGTCGGCACAAACATCACCAGGGTGTGCAAAAGTTTGGGTTATTCCATTGATATTCATACTTTAGGGTAAATTCATCAAATTATCAGATAACAGTCATATGTTTTTTTATTATTGTAAATTAACAGCCTTTATAAATGCACGTGAAACATAAACGGCTTCAGTAAAGAAAACAAGAAGAGTGTTATTTTATAGTATCAGTCAATACTTTGAGTGTCCGCACTTTTACCCATGGTTCCTGTATACGACGCAAGCACTCTTACAGGAATATTGTGCCAAACATCCTGTAGTACATTCCACAGTTCTGTAATGTTAGTTGGTTTCCTCTTGTCACCGAAGATGGACGGATGTTATGTTTTCACCCCCTGTCTGTTTGCAAGCAGGACATCTCAAAAAGTTATGGAAGAATTCGGACAAAATTTTGTGGACAGGTTGCGTGTGTGACAAGGACGAATTGATTAGATTTTGGTGAAGATCCGGATTCAGATATTAGAATTTTTTATTAAGCGATTCTTTACTATTGAGAGATAGGGCCAACATCGATATATAACACGATATCTCAAAAAGTTATGGATGGATTCCGACGGAACCTGGTGGATGAGTAGGTTAGGTGAAAAGAACAAGCCAATTAGATTTTGGTTCAGGTCCGAATGCAAATCCGGCCTATCAGTAGGATACACAACATAAACTGTTCAGCCTGGTGGAGGTATGTGCTCGACCGAGTGCTGTTCTCGGTCTTCTCTGATTCCAGGTAATCATCCCACATCGTGGCCATTCTCATACTTGGAGCACACCAGATGTAACCTTGTTCTTCAAATACTGTTGTACGATGTTGGAATTGTGTTTTGGATAATTATCCTGTTGAAAAATAAATCCTCGTCCGATTCAGCGATTTCAAAATTTTTTGAAAAATTTGCAGATGACACTAAGCTTAGAGGTAAGGTAGTCAGCAGAGGGGAGATGATCACTGATCAGATTCATGAAAGTCTTGATACTTTGATAGATTAGGTAAAAGATTAGCAGATGAAGTTTAACAAAAGGAAATATAAGGGCTGGGGATGGGTCAGAATAATGAAAATAGGGATTACATAATTTTAAGGGGCAGTCTTGGAGTGTGTGACACAGGAGATGGTTTTGAGGGTAGTACCAGATACATGGAGTAAGTAGACAGCACAGTGCCAGGCAGCCAAAGGGAATACTAATAGGTTTTTAGGTTGTATTTGTAAGGGGATAACTTACAAATCAAATGAGGTAGTTTTGACAATGCAAAGGAATTTATTGTGGCCTCATCTGGAATATTATGTTCAGTTTTGGTCACCACATCTGTAAAAGGACATAACTGCCATAGAAAGCATTTGGCAGAGGACTACTAGATTGATTCCAGGGATTGCTAGACTAAGTTGTGAGGAGCAACTGAATGAGATGGGACTTTATACATTGTAAAGTAGGCAATTACGAGGGAATTTGATGGAGATGCTTGAAATTAATGAAGGGTATAGATAGAATATGTGTGGAAGAGCTTTTCAGCAGAATAGACAGCAATGAGACTCGGGGTCAGATCTTTAGAGTGAAGAAGAAGAGAGTTAGGATGACAGTAACACTCAAGTTTTCCATTTAGAGAGTAGTTAATGCATATAATGGTTTCCCTGGACAGGTAGTAACAGCAGAAATGGTAGAAAAGTTTAAACTGGAATTAGATAGCAACCTACAAGCATGAAGTATGGAGGGATACATTGATATTGGCAGAAATGCACAGGCATGATGGGCCTAAAGGCCTCCTGCGTCGAAGTTCCTCGTATTTCCTTGTCGCAATGCCATGTTTCACTCCCAAGTTAATTTTTGCTACAGGTCGTTTTTAGCTCGCCTGTTCGAAGAACAGAGAGCTATAGTGATACCCCCGGCATGAGCGTCAGCGTCAGCGTGAGCGTGAAAATGTTAAAGTTTTTGGTGCAAGTTATTTCCTTTCTAATGTTTTTATCTACCACACTATTTTTTACTTATTACAATATACAAATACATATATTGCTTTAAAATTATTTGGATCAGACTTCACTGCAATGCTTTATAAAAAATATTATTAGACTAGTCTTTCAAAAACGATAAATGTACAAACAGGCGAGTATTGGGTGGCTTTGACACCAACTCTCTGGTTATGCCTCTGCTAATGAAGTCGTGGGAGGCATTATGTTTTGGGGTTGTCCATATGTCCATGTTAATTTTCTTTGTTTTCTCTGCAACCGCTTATCCGATTCACATGAAATTTTCACCATAGGTGTGACTACTCATGTAAAATGTTTTAATGATAATCATGACGTCATAGGTCACGTGGTGTGGCATTCATGTTGGAAAAAAAGGAAAAACTTTGGACCTCTGTATCTGTGAAATCGCTCCATGGAAAAAAATTGAAACTTGGCACATGTCAAGTACTTCCCAGGGGAAATAAGTGTGATTTATTTTTGATGACGTCATAAGTGGCTTCGGTATGACATCATAATTGCGTACGTCAAGCACTTTATCCGATCAGCATGAAAATATTTGAGGGTTATCGAGGGCTAAATTGTATGGTGGAAGAAATTGATGACGTCATCGGTCACGTGGTTCGGCAGCCATATTTTTAAACATAAAAACCTTCAAAAATCTTCTTCTCCGAAACAGCTGAACAGATCGAGGCAAAAATTTTACAGGTATGATCACCTATCCATGAGGAACAAAAAGTTCTCCACCGATGACATCATAGGTCACATGGTTTGGCAGGTATGATTTTTTAAAAGAATAAACCTTTAAAAAATCTTCTCCAGAATGGCTTGACAGATCGAGGGGAGACTTCATCCCCATGTTCCTGAAGCCTTGGGGATGCCAGGGTGTTCACAAATAATTAATAGGTCACACGGTCTGGCAGCCATATTAGATTGAACGAAAATCTTTAAAAAATTATTTCTCTTGAACCACTTCATCAATTGATGTGGAACTTCAGAATTATCATCTAGTAGTCATGGGGAATATATGTTTTAAATTTCAACCTGATTGGATGCATGGTCTGGCAGCCAAAATTATTTAATATTTTTAATCTGGGTTCAGGGATTTAAATCAAACTTGGTACAAATATGTATGATGATGGAATAATGTCGGCGTAGGCATATCTGGTGATGTCAAAGAGTTCCATGCTCATTTTCTAGGTCTTTCTTCTCCCTGCCCATTCTTCCTCCAAGTGTCCCTCTGTTGTGTCCTTGTATCCTTTTGTGTTTGTATGTGTCCCCCCTTTCCACTGTGCTTATTTTAATTATGACTTTGCTTATGCATAACTATCTCAGCTAACAACAATCCTCTTGAGGCCTCACTGAAGTCTAAATAACCCAATCTTGAATGGTTACCAAACTTGTATCTGATATATAGAGCTCTTTCTTCCCACTCACTCACTGACTCACTGACTCACTCACTCAAATAAATGTTTATCACTTTCTAGGTGAGCTAAGTAGTTGAAATTTTGTGTAATGATTTAACTTGAAGCCAGAATTGCAGAAAAAAAATCGCAAAACTTGGTTGGCATCCATCAGGAGGAGGAAATCCCTCTTTGATTGCCACGCTGAGTGTGGAGACAAAAGCAATGTCATAAAGATAACATTGCTGGTACCCAGAATGCTCTGGGAAGTGACCACTTCCCTCAATCTCAGTGACTGTGATTGTGTGAAAGTCAACTCTCGTGTTCTCATGTATCTGCCTGCATGTTGCATGATTTGTGATGCAGTTCCTCCATGGGCCTGGAAAACAAGTAAAAAAGACATAAAATGTCATAGCTCCTGTTGTTTTAATAATTTTGCTGCATGGAGTTGAAGGGCTAGCCCATATTTATGTACAACCAAAATGGCCACCAGTCTACCAGTTGGCCATCTTTGATCAGATCACAAAATAAAGTGAGATGCACATGTATGCCGTCATTTACTGTGCTTGTGCCAAGTTTGA
>CM068964.1:13320333-13334433 GCA_035128595.1 Eptatretus atami | reverse complement strand
GTTTTTTGTTTTTAAACACATTAGCTTGTTCTGACCCCGTTTTTTGTTCCAAATCACTACTCTAATGTAGGAACGTGTTTTCATCAAATAGTGTGTATTTTCTCTGGTTCTTAGCAAAACAAAATATTTCACACAAAAAGCCTAATTCATGTAAAAATGTTCCAGTTTGCCTAATGCAAGCGTTTTTAACAACACATTCGGTTGTTCTAACCCCGATTTTTGTACCAAATCACTACTCTAATGTAGGAACGTGTTTTTGATCAAATAGTGTGTATTTTCTCTGGTTCTTAGCAAAACAAAATATTTCACACAAAAAGCCTAATTCATGTAAAAATGTTCCAGTTTGCCTAATACAAGCGTTTTTAACAACACATTCCGTTGTTCTAACCCCAATTTTTGTACCAAATCACTACTCTAATGTAGGAACGTGTTTTTCATCAAATAGTGTGTATTTTAGCTTGTACGAAGCAAAACAACACATTTTATAAAAGAAACCTTATTCATGCAAAAACGGTCTGATTTGCCAAAAACAAGCGTTTTTTTTTTTTTAAACACATTAGCTTGTTCTGACCCCGTTTTTTGTTCTAAGTCACTACTCTAATGCAGGAACGCTGTTTTCATCAAATAGTGTGTATTTTAGCTTGTACGGAGCAAAACAACACATTTTAACAAGAAACCTTATTCATGCAAAACGGCCTTATTTGCAAAAACAAGGTTTTTCACAACACATTAATTAGGTTGTTCTGACCTTGTTTTTTGCTCTAAATCACGACAATGCAAAAACGCATGTTTTTCATCAAATAGTGTATATTTTAGCTTGTTCTTAGCAAAACAAAATATTTCACACAAAAACGTTCCAAGTTGCCTAATACAAGCGTTTTTAACAACACATTAGCTTGTTCTGACCTTGTTAGGTCATCTCTATCATCTCAGTAGAGATGACCTAATAATAACAGTCTCGAAGTCTGTCCGTCGTCGTCGTCCACAATCAAACCGAGTGGAGACAAATAACAATAGTGGAATGGATAGAGGTCGATGAGAATGCACAACGATATAACTTTCAAGGTCGTCCAAGGTCGAGGTCAACGTCACGAGGCTGTCAAAGTTGCGAAAATCGTCGATTTCCAAATCGTATCTCCTCCCTCATTTATCAAGAGAGATCAAATGTTATTAGTGATTCAGATACTATGGACTATTATCTGGAACAACACGAGCCATTTTTTTGGAAATTTGCTCTCGTTCCGATTTTATAACACTTCAAACTTCGCTCTGATTCCCGTATGGGCCTTCATAAATTACATACAAAAATAAAAGTATTAAATTAAGAACCGGAACTCTCCGAGACAAATATTACATTTGAAGCTTTTGTCAGATTTAACTAAAACAATGGAACACAAGTTTTATGCACACTTACTTTCATTTATGACATTAACATTGTCCAAGGCAGCATGTCCAAGTTATAGTGACTTGGTTGAATCTGAAAACTGATGGTCAGAGATCAGGCTATTGGAGAAGAGGAAGGATTTGATCTCCATCCCAGAATTCTCCGTTTTTGTTGTCCTGTGTCCAAGAAATAAAACCTTTATTTCTAAGAGACATGTCGCCTGATTCCCACCTTCTCGCGAGTGCACATCATTTCGGCCCTATTGATAAACCCCTGATTGATATGGAAATAGGTTCAAAAAATACTTGTTTTAACAGACCAGCAGGATACAGATCTCGTCTGGGAGAAGCTGTATTTTCCACTCTGATGTGCTTTCATTCAATGTGACGAAGCACATTATTTCAGTGTGGCGTGTCCGCATTGGCGACGCCTTCGACGTGACAATAAATAATATATATGTATTGATGTACGTAAAAAACAAATAAAATAAAAAAACAACAACAACAACAAAAAAAAATATATATATATATATATATATATAATACTAAACTACGTCACTTGTACGTACGTATACAGTGCAAGAACCATATAGAATCGAGAATGGCTTGGCCGATATTCACTATATTTTGCATACATGCTGGGGGTACCTGTGAGCCGGTCATGGGCATACCAGAATTATAATTGGCCCAAAACCCCATTAGGATATGGAAGTGATGACACATGATGCTGATTATTATAAAGGGGGAGGAGAGGGTGCAACTGGATTTTTTACAAAGTGGGAGGAGGGAGGCTGTGCAACCACAATTTTTATGAGGGGAAGTGAGTGCAAAACCAAAATTTCATAATGGGAGAGGTGGTGCAACCAGAATTTTTACAAGTGGCAGAAACAACCCGATGATTAAAAAAGGAGGGGGGGCACAACCAGAATTTTTATAAAGTAGGACTGTTTATATTGCATTGTGCAAGTTATTTCACCGATACCATAATATTTTGCCCTTTCTATGAACGTATTGTGATGGACGTGGCCCGGATAACTCTGAAAGGCCGATGCATCTATGAAAAGACCACGGACACACAATACTTTACAATACTCACCTTTGGTCAGATCCTCGCACCCATTGTCGCTTTACCTTACCTGAAAAATGATTGAAGTAGATGGGGGACTGCAAAGGATGATACTCGGCCGAGCGAACCAATGTAACGCACCGCACCCTATCGACTATCAGAGGCCAATCAACCACTTGGGCTAATTACCCCCAGGAATTACTCCATATAAACGGCTAATTACTCCATATAAACGGATAATTACTCCATGTAAATGAGCACTATCTCTGACAAAACCTGAACAGGATAAGTCAAGACACATTTCTTTATACCACATAGGGTTTAATCAGCAAGCAAGGTGAGAATGGCGGGGAAACACAAGCAATTATAATTCAAAAATTGTGGGAAAACAGTAATGATAATTCAAACAAGAAATTGTGGGAAAGCGAGCACAGGCAATGGTGATAATTATATACAAATACTTCAGCACATACACATTTCCCCTTATCCATTAGGGGTCATTCCCACCATCAGATGCCTTGATTCATCACTCAGCACAATAACTAATTGGCGTCAAGACACATACACCCAGAGAAGTGAGAGATTGGAAAGGGGTGAAGAAGAAGAAGCACAAGGCGTGAGAAAGAAGTAATGAGGGTTTGTTTGCGAGCCCTGACACACCTTGCTACAACCCGGCTGGATTGCGGCCACCCATTGAACAGGCATGATGGTCCATATCTCGTCTCGTCCCGCTCCCGCTCAGATTCTCCTCTCCGCTCTGTTCGCGCTCCCAATCTGCTGGGCCACCCAATGATAACTAGCTGGTGCGATGAATTGCGCAGCCTTAGCAGGAACGCTGCCGGTGAAGCGAGGTGAGGTGGACAGCTCCAACATGGCCAGGTGGCAAGATGAGCAACAGGGCTGAGGAGAAGTTGTGCATGACTTGGTGTGGAGAGGTGCGTGCTATTAGGTGAGGAGAAACTGAAGGTGCAAAAAGGATGAAGAGTGCGAAGGAAGCAAGCATAGCGAAGCAAAGCGATGAGCTCTAGAAAGAGAAGGAAAGAGAAAGAAGCGTGTAAAGTCCCCAAAATCTGAAGTCTTAAAGTGAATAAGAAAGTGTAAAAGTGTTGAAGAGAAGTCAGTGTGTCTCAGAAGTCTCAAATAGTCAAAGGTCTCAAAGTGTCCCCAAGTGTCAAGTATAAAGTGTCTCGTCCCTGTGTTTCTCCATTTATTTCTTCACCCACCCCCACCCCCACCCTTCCTTGCGGCTCTGGGATCCTCATTGGTGCGGAGGCCACAGGGTGGACTGATCCTCACTGCCGTTGATTGGCTGGGCCTGGGTCCTGTATCTCTGCCTGGCAACGGAGCCCGATTGGTGGGACAGGGCATCTCACTTCTCTTTCCTGTGAAAGGAAGCCTCAATAATGTCCTTTGAGTGGGCCGGGAAGTGCGCTGCATGGGATTCCCTGCTAGAGCAGAAAGGAATGATGTGTTGTGCATGGTGTTAGCAGAAAATGGTTTGAGTTGGAGAAAGGAAAAAGAACATGTACTGTTCTTAAGCTAACTAAAATTCGTAACCCATATCTATCCACATGAATATGATACAAATACTTAAAAGCGAAACAGAATACTAAGGCATAACTATATTTAATCTATGTGGATGTACTTTGTCCTTCACGGAGCTCACAACCGTGACAGTATCTACACTTTCCTGTACTGATTACCCACCTCTCTATCTGCAATTTTGGAAAGCAGACTCTTCAGGCCACTGTCCAAATCATTGACATAAATTATGAATAATAATGCTTCCAGAACTGATCCCTCAGGTACCCCATGACTTACACCTCCAACCCAGACATTCTCCAACTCGTAGTTACACTTTGCTTCATATCACAAAACCAGTTTCCAATACAGTTAGCTACTCTACCAGCCACTCCACAAACCCTCACCTTAGTTTACAACCACCTATGTGGTAACTTCTGAGAGTCTAGATTTCCTACAGTCCATCCATTGAACTTCCATCATCCACCCAATAAGCCTGACGTTGGCTTAACGGTTAAGGTGGCTGGCTTAAGAGTTTTGGGCCTTGAGTTTGAGCCCATGTCATGCTGTTAGGTAATACCAGATTGGTTGACCCAGCCTGTCATCCTTCCAAGGTTGGCAAAATGAGTACCATCTTACTGGAAACAGGGGGCATTCCATCAGCAGCATAGCTGTGCTCACAGTAATGATGCAACCAGCAGCCACTGGCTGCAAATGAAATGATGATGATGATCCACCCAATTAGAAACTACTTCATAGAGCTCTAATAATTTTTTGAAACATGACCTCCCTTTGGTAAATTCATTATGCCTGGTGTTGGCTTTATGGTTAGGGTGGTGGGCTTGGGATCCTAGGTCCCTGAGTTCAAATCTCCCTTGGCTGTTGAATTCATATCAGGTGGGGCTAACTCTGCCTGTCATCCTTCTGAAGTTGGCAAAATGAGTGCCAGCTTGCTGGTATCCTGTGTCCGATTGGCGACCTGTCCAGGATTGTGCCCAATAGCCAAGGAGACTGCTTAGGCAGCACCAATGCTCTGCACGGTGTATCGTCCTGATGGATGGATGGATGGATGGTAAATCCATGTTGACTGCCTTTAATGAGTTTGAAATTATTAAAATGGTTCCCCATCCATTCCTTAATTAACATCTCCAACACCTTCCCTACCATGAAGCAAGCTAACTGCCCTACAGTTCCCCAATCCCTCTCTGGATCCTTAAAGGACAGTAGTGTTACATTTGATACGCTCCAATCCTATTGGCACTGTTGATTCCAATGAGATGTTAAAGATATTGATTAACATCACACTTATCGGCTCTGTTACCACTCTTGGATTTATAGTTTATTATCTTGTCAGGTCAGGTCAGGTATGGGAGTATGCGCCGGAGCATCCCGTCGATGCGTCCACTTTCCGCCGGTATTCCAGGGGCCTCCATCTGGCCATCGCCCAGGAAGATGCCTGGCCCATCCCCATCTCCTTGAGATGCTGATCAACCTGCTGCACCCATGAGGCACGTGGTCAGCCCATTGGCCTCCTCCACTCACGGTGCTCCCTCGCTGAGAGAATCTGGTGAGCAGGATCAGCGTCAGGAAAACGAGCCACATGTCCATGCAGCCACAGCTGACGCTCACGGACTATGCAGGTAACAAATCTCATTTGAGTCCCTCTCAGCAACCGCTCGTTGGACACAAAGTCCGACCAGCGATAGCCAAGGATTCTCCGAAGAGACCTGGTACCAAAGGAATTAAGTCTCCGTCTCAGATCCGTGGTCAGAGTCCAAGTCTCACATCCATCGGCTGGAACTTGACTGGAAGCACCAAGGACCTGAAGACTCGGACTTTCATCCTCTCACACAGGTATCAGCAGTGCCACACAACATGATCCAGTGAATCCATGATTCCCCAGTCCTGACCGAGACATCTGGATCTCGACAGCTGGTGGATCAGCCTCGTACAGCCGCTCAAAGTAACCGGCCCAGCGGGCCTTCACTTCAGACTCCTCTGTCAAGAGCCCATCACCCTCTGCTCTAACTACAGTACACCGAGGGATGGGCTTGGAGGAACACAATGCGCGAATTCCCCTGTAAGCAGGACGAGAATCATTTGACCACAGGTGATGCTCTACCACCTCACAGATTCTTCACACATCGGCCTCCTTGTCCACCCTTAGTGCACGTACAGTTTTACGCCTCAGCTTCCTTAACAGCTCAGCTCTGCCATTCAGCCTGGCCCTGTGACTCTGCTAAATGGTATCCAGTGTCCTTTGAGAGACAAAATTCTTCTTTGCCCTCTGGTGAGTTCCAAGACATCAACCGGCAACATCAAGGACGGTGGTCTTGAAGGCACTCCCCAACTCTTTAGGATCCCCCAAAGCACCCAGACCCCCCAAATCTCCACTCAGCCTGTTCGCAAACTCCTCAGCTACCCGCTCATCCTTGAACTTGCCAACATCCAGCCTAGGCTGGGATGGTACCATTCTCCTGGATTTAGGCTGCAACTTCAGAGTTGCTACAACAAGCCGGTGGTCAGTATTGAGGAAATGAGCACTCCAATCGACCCTACAGTTCTGGATCATCCTTCAGCGACTATCATCAAACACATGGTCAATCTTCTTTGCCACACCGCCAGCATCGGAATACCAAGTCCAGCGATGAGCCTGTGGGTGATGCAACCATGAACCAGCCACCCTAAGTCCATGACTTCTTGCAAAGTCAAGGAACTTAGTGCTATTCTGGTTCATAGTTCCAGACCCATAGGGACCAACACATGTCTCATAACCATCCCTATAAGTTCCAGTCGATGCATTGAAATCCCCCAAGACGAGGAATCTCACCTGGAGCACTGATCAACCACAGCCTTGAGTGTGGCATAGAATGAGTCCTTCACGGTGAGATCACTTGCCTCAGACGGAGCATCTACAGAGACCAGGGAAATGACACCCAAGGAGTGATGAGTCCTTAGTCTCATAATATGCTCGTTCACCAGTGTTACCTCAATTATCATTGGAGTCAGCTTCTTGGACACAACTGCAGTAACTCCTTGGGCATGGTAACTATCAGAGCAACCAGACCAATAGTCGGTGTAACCACCCGCCATGATGTCGCTGCAATCAGGTCTCCGAACCTCAGAGAGTGCTGCAATACCGATGTCCAAACTCGAGCTCAGATGATAACAGAGACAGGTGATCATCCTCTGTTAGGGATAGGACATTCCAGGCACTCACCCGAAGGGACCACCTCAGGTTAACCCAAGGAGACCGCCGTCTGGAAGACGACACCTCAGCACCACCCCGACACACACTACTGCATTATGACCCGGGAATGTTACCCCGTGGTTTCCCTCCTATCATCAAGGATTGGGAGTCCCGAAGGCTTTGCCCCAATCCCATAATCCGGTGAGCTGCCCTGCAAAGGGAAGCTGCACAGGAGGTATGCCCATGGAGTGGGTTTTCAGATTTTTTTTATGCTTCGAGAATGTTTTGCGGAATGAAGGGTTTTCCGTTGGCCGGAGTGCAAATCCTGCCACCAACCTCCTCATAAGAAGTAACCCAACTGCAGAAGGACTTCCGCAGACACAGTTGGGCACTAGATATGGCTGTCCGTTGGCTCACAAGGAGCTCCTCCACCCTTTGAGCTTTATTGGATTCGCTATATATGCTAGATATTCCTTATTGTCGGGTTTTTCCGTCTGTCTGTCTGTGTGTATGTGTGTCTGCAACACGAGGCTCCACAGCACGAACCAGCAAAACGATTTCGATGAAACTTTGCCAACAGGTGCCATATGGTCTGGGAATGTGCGCGTTTGAATTTCGTTGCTAGCAACCACCCGTTGCTGTGCAGCGGCCGAAAAACCGAGTACAGTATTTTCAATACTTGTCCTTCAGTTTTGAATGTAGAGAAACGAGACTTCGGAATTAAACACCTCGAGATATTTAGAAAATTTTACTTGAGCCGATTTTTGATTGAGGTTTTATTTTTCAAATGGTAGTCCTTCAAAAATCAGGTGTCTATTTACCGTCATTTTTTATGAGGGGCTTAGGAAAGTGGGCGGAACTTAGGGAAGTGGACGTGGTTGATGAAAAGTGGGAGTGGCGTAGGAAAGTGGGCGTGGCTTATGAAAAATATTGTGTGGCTCAGGAGGTGTGGTCAAACAAGAGCATTGAGAAGTTTATCGGGTTTTCCGTCTGTGTGCGTGCGTGCGTGCGTGTGTGCGTGTGTGTGTGTGTGTGTGTGTGTGTGTCTGCAATGCGAGGCTCCACAGCACAAACCAGCAAAACGATTATTTTTCAAATGGTAGTCCTTCAAAAATCGGGTGTCTATTTACCGTCATTTTTTATGAGGAGTGCCAGTTGGCAAAATACGCAATAGGAAAATCTTGCCCAGGTAGAGGGAACAATTGTATGTGAACCAATACGTCTTGGCAATGAATCTTCGTCGGTGCATCGGTCAGAATGAAAAGCATTGTATCCACCGCTTCGATCCTAGCGAATCCCTCGTCGCCTACCAGCTTGTATTCTCTTATCTTGTCCCAGAGCTTTATGTTCTCTTAGTTTTCCTAACTGCTTCTATACTTCCTCCACCCTTATCTGGAACTTATATAACATCGCCCTCACGCTCACCTTGCATGCATGTACAGTCGGAAAAGAATTCTTTAGTGAGACTGCCATCTCACTTTCATCACTAACCAATCTGCCCATGCTATTCCTTACTCATCTTAACCGATGCTTTACTCCTTATATATTTAAAGAATGCTTTAATCAATATTGTGTTTAATATTCTTGACCATGTCCTTCTCACATTCTCTTTTGGCTTATCGAGTTATTTTCTTAATTGGTGTCCGTTTCATCGTATACTGATACAAGTTTGATTCCATTACCGTTATTTTATAGCCAATAAATGTTCTGTTTGTACTCCTTCCCGACCTGCTCCACCACATTGGTCTCTTTCTGCTTCTGGGTTCATACCTCTTTGGAGCCTACTTACTCTGCAGCATTGTACATATGCTCTTTGGAAGTTGCCCATTTCTCTGATGCTGATTTGCCTTCCTCATAGTTCGGCCCAATCTATAGAATCCAACTTTCCCCTCATACCATCAAAGTTTGCTTTCCAGAAATCTAATAACCTTACTCTACGATCCTGCACTATTGAACTCTGCCTCGTAACAGAATCCTTGCACACACTAGGTATAGGTTTATGGTCACTTATCCTGAAATAACTATAAATAAATCAAAGATAACTGCACTCTCTCTTGTGGGCTTATCTGTAAATTAAGCCTGGTGTTGGTTTAACGGTTAACGTTGCTGACTTAGCTGGCTTAAGAACTTCGGCTCTTGAGTTCGAACCCCTATTGTGCCGTTACCGAACACCAGGTGGGTTGATTCAGCCTGTCATCCTTGTGAAGTCGGCAAAACGAGGACCAGCTTACTGGAAACAGGGGGCACTGCATCAGCGGCACTGTGCTACCAGCAATGATGCAACCACAGGCTGCATACTAATTATTATTTTTTTAAATCTACAAACTGGTTAAAAAAGTAATCCTGGACTGGATCTAGGAAACCCTCATCCGCTCTGCCCTTTCCCTGTTCCTGAACCCAATCTATCCCTGGCAAGTTGAAATCCCCCATAATCAATACTCTTCCCTTACCACGTGCCCTTTTGAATCCTTCATGGTCTCCTTCTTCCTCCTCTTCCTTCACACCCGGAGCCCTATAAAAGCATCCTACACACAATCCTCCACATTTATTCCTTCCTTAATGTCACCCCCTTTCTCTTGATGCCATACTGTCTTCCACCCAGATTGCTCTCCTCCTCCTAGTTTCTCACGTGTACATCTTGTAGCCTTCTGGTGGTCCTGCCGTCCAATTTCTCTTCTCACGAGATCTTTATTTGCATCAAGGCCGGACACCGTCGAAATCGCTTATACACCGTCTGTTTGGAATATGCATTCATAAGACCTTCACGAAATCACCTTTGCAGAGGCTCCTCCCGAGCAATGACGTCACGTTAAAAAAGGTCCAGGTAACCAACGTGACTATGACAACAGCAAGTCCCAAGTGTTACTCACCTAAAAAATAACAAAATAGATTAGATTAAAGCTTATTGATTGAAATAAATTCAGTTTATTCCAAATTTGACTCACCACATCTGCCGCCTCCGCCACATCGCCGCCTCCGCCTGTTTACTCCACCCCTGACTTGGATCACTTATTTGCCTGTTGCACAAAAAACATTGCATATTTTTTATTTCTGTTTTTTCCACATTAAACTAGACAAATTACCTTTCTTCTCATACTAAGATATCTAGATATCTGTGGTTTTTCTGGTCTGTAGTCAAAGTGGAAAGTGGATGTTTTGAAAACATGTAACAACTCCGCCTTTTTCGGGGGACCAGTTCATGAACTACGACCAACTTTCTTCATCTCAAGTCTGACTCTCAAACCTCTCTCCTCCTCAAAATCTGGTGGCGTCTAATAAAATCTGTTTCTGGTGTATGTTCCCCCTCCACCCCCTCCCTTACCTCAAAAGGCTGCACTGCTGATACGCACGTGAAAAAGCTGAATGCCTAAACTCTGTATTTGCAGCTAAATCTTGTGCCCAAAACCATCACTTTCTCTACCACCTTACCCAGTCGCACCCAACTGTCCCTGGACTCTGTGTCCTTTCTTCCTGACAAGGTGGAGAGCTTGCTGTCAAACCTCGACTCAGATTCTGCACCGGTCCAGACGGCATCAGCCCACGTGTCCTCAAAGCCTGCTCTTCTGCTCTTTAACACCCTCTCTCTGTTCTATTCACCCTCTCATTTGCTCAAGGTCATCTGCCATCTGCTTGGAAATCAGCAATCACTGCCCTGCACAAAAAAGGAGCAAAAACAGATCCCTGCAACTACAGACCAATCACCCTTCTCCCAATCAGCAAGGTTATGGAATCCATCATCGCTTCAGACATCAAATCCTTCCTCTTCTCCAATGGCTTGATTTCTGATCATCAATTTGGTTTCAGACCAGGTCACTCTACCCTGGATGTGCTGCTTCTGCTCTCCCAAAATGGATGGAAGTCCTCAATGCCAGATAGGAAATCCGAACCGTATCCCTGGACATATCACGTGCTTTTGACACAGTCTGGCACCCTCCTGCTCACCAAACTCTTCCTATGGTATCCAAGGCCATCTCACTCATGGCTCGCAGACTTCCTCTTCTGTCGCAGTCACCGTGTGCCCTAAATGAGTTCTTTCATCCCCTCTTCCTGTCCAGGCTGGAGTTCCTCAAGGTAGCGTTCTGGGCCCTGTTCTTTTCTGGTTTTCATCAATGATCTCTCCAACTCTCTGGAAAATCCTCTATATCTGTTTGCTGATGACTCCACCCTCTGTCGTACCATCGGTCATCCCTCAGACCGGCAAGCAGCAGCTTCTTCGCTCACTGCAGATCTGGATAAAATCACAAACTGGTCCAACACGTGGAACATGTCTTTCAATCCGGACAAATCTCACACTCTCACTATGTCTCTTCGAAAGGACCGTTTAGAAAATCCCCCATCCACTTTCTCAGCAATCCCTGGAAGAAGTCCTTTCTTTCAAGCTTCTGGGTCTCACTATCTGCCATGACCTTTCCTGGGAAAGCCACATTTCAAACCTCGCCTCCAAAGCCAGTCGCCGACTGGGAATCCTCCGTTGTGCAAAGTCCTTCCTCGGCCCACGTAGCTCCTGACCACTTACAAAGCTTTTGTCCGCAGCCTGATGGAGTACTGCTCTCCCCTCTGGGCTGGTGCTCCTGCCTCCCACCTTTCTCGGCTTCACGCTGTAGAGACCAGGCATTTCGGATCATTGGCATCTCCCGCAATGAGGCTAGTCTTTGGCCTCTCGCTCATTCACCGCAGGTTGGTCGGTGATCTTTCTGTCTTCTACCGTCTCCTCTCCAGCATCGCCCCCCCCCCAGCTCTCTCTGCGATTTGTCCCACCACATTTCCGCAGGGCGCTCAAGGTCCGCCACCACCCCTTCTGGTAAAACTACCAAAATCACGAATCACTGCTCACCTTCACTCTTTCATTCCTCTTTTTTTCCCGCCTTTCGAATAAACTCCCTCACTCTATTCATTCCCATTCTTCCCTCCAGGCCTTCAAAACAGCTGTTCACCACCATCTCTTATCATCCCCCATCCAAATCCTCGATCTTTTCTACCCCCGATAATCCACCCAAGCCACCTTCAAATTCCCTGCTTTCCTTCCTGAAAGTCCCTGTAATGTCCATCTTCTATTCCCATGTTCCCCGTCCCATCCCTCTCCCTTCCACAGATCTCCTAATGTCTCTGTTCCCCACTGTTTTGTCCTTCCCTCCCGCCCCTCTTGTCTCATGCCCCCCTGATGTGCGTTGTGTGTTAGCTCTCACACGAGCCTCGACAAGGTATACAAAAAAAAACTACTGACAACATTTCTCCCAAATTCCGAATAAATATATTGTCATTTAGAGCATTTATTTGCAGAAAATGACAACTGGTCAAAATATCAACAAGATTCAGTGTTTCAGACCTCAAATAATACAAACAAACAAGTTCATATTCATTTTTAAACAACACAATACTAATGTTTTAACTTAGGAAGAGTTCAGAAATCAATATTTTGTGGAATACCCTGATTTTCAATCACAGCTTTCATGCGTCTTGGCATGCTCTCACCAGTCTTTCACATTGCTGTTGGGTGACTTTATGCTGCTCCTGGCACAAAAATTCAAGCAGCTCAGCTTTGTTTGATGGCTTGTGACCATCCATCTTCCTCTTGATCACATTCCAGAGGTTTTCAATGGGGTTCAGGTCTGGAGATTGGGCTGGCCATGACAGGGTCTTGATCTGATGGTCCTCCATCCACACCTTGATTGACCTGGCTGTGTGGATGGAGCATTGTCCTGCTGGAAAAATCAATCCTCAGAATTGGACATTGTCAGAGCAGAAGGAAGCAAGTGTTCTTCCAGGACAACCTTGTACGTGGCTCGATTCATGAGTCCTCACAAAGACAAATCTGCCCGATTCCAGCCTTGCTGAAGCACTCCCAGATCATCACCGATCCTCCACCAAATTTCACAGTGGGTGCGAGACACTGTGGCTTGTAGGCCTCTCCAGGTCTCTGTCTAACCATTGGACGACCAGGTGTTGGGCAAAGCTGAAAATTTGACTCATCAGAGAAGATGACCTTACTCCAGTCTTTTACGGTCCAATCCTTATGGTCTTTGCAAACCTCAGCCTGGCTCTTCTTTGCTTTCATTGATGCAGGGCTTTTTTTTCAGCTTTGCACGACTTCAGCCCTGCCCCTAGGAGACTGTTTCGAACCGTCCTCGCCGTGCACTTCACCCCAGCTGCCGTTGCCATTCTTTTTGTAGGTCACTTGATGTCATCCTACGTTGTTGAGTGACATTCGAATGATTGCGGTTATCCCGGTCAGTGGAAAGTCGTTTTCGCCCTCTGCCAGTCTGTAGCTTTGTTGTCCCCAATGTCTGCTGCTTGACCTTGTTCTTATGAACCGCCGTCTTTGAAATTTAAGGATGGAAGCAACGTGACGCTCACTGTATCCCTCTGCCAGTAAAGCCAGAATTGAACCCTTCTTTTCCTCACTCAAAACTTTTCTTTTCAACTCTTTTGGCATGGTCAATAGTTATTTTTTTGATTCCAATTACTTTTGAGGTACTACCAGCACTGTTTTTGCCATCCACTGGTCCTATTGCAAGAGGATAGTGATGACCACAGCAGTGGTTTTTATACTTTTCCTTGTTAAATAAGATTCGGTTCAGGTGATCACCTAAGTAGAATAGAGTGTGCCTGTGTTGGAATTCAACAGACACTGGAATGGAATGGTACCATACATGTAGAGATGCTGATTTAAATATTTTTTTGGAGTGGTCTCTTGTTTTTTTCAGAGCTGTAGTATTATATAATATATATATATATATATATATATATTATATATATATATATATATATATATATATATATTATATAAGACTGGATTGCCACAGCGTGTTAATGTTTGCAACGATTACTCCATATAAACGTCCAATTTTTTTAATTTTTTTTTGGACACACTAAGTACTTTTACCAACCATTTAAAAGTTTGTTCATAACAAACGGATAGCTAGAGTGCTGTGACTCGCTG
>CM068964.1:13288135-13305294 GCA_035128595.1 Eptatretus atami | reverse complement strand
ATATTGAAAATCGCGCACCCCATTCGAAAGAACTTCCTTACTCAACCCCACACACCCAAAAATATTTACGGACAAGGCGTCTCCTCTAATTGCGAAACAATTTCAGATGGCTGCCGCGCGCACAGTGAAATTCGCGCATGAGCCTTTTGGAGAACCTTCCTCTACTCACCCCATAACCTTCGCTATAAACAATGTGTGAAGCCGTTTCAGTTATTGTCGAACCAATTCAAATGCTGCATCTACCCCATATTGGAATCGGATTGCGTGATATCGAAAGAACCTCCTCTAACACCCATTATTCACAAAAATGAAATCAATAAGTCAAGCTCTTCATTTATTGTCCGGAAAGCAAATTCAAAGGTGCCCTAGCCACCATATTGGATAGGCACGCACTCATTATCGAATGGAACCTTCCTCTATCCAGCCCCAACACATGCAAAAATGATTAACGAAAGGCGTTCTCCTCGAACATCACGGACATTCAAGTGGCTGCATGGAGGCCACATTGGAAAATCGCAGCTGCCCATGTTCGAAGACCTCCTTACTCAACGCCTAACATACTGCAAAATGGATCATCGGCAAGGGTTCTCTCGAATACGGAAATCAAAATTCAGAGCCCGGCGACGCCGACCGCCTATGACGAACAAGACCCTTAGCCAATTCAGACTGGGGGTAAAACCATCCCTAGAATATTACTACAAACGAAGTTATCATTGAATCTGTCAGGGTTCATAGACTGATTCTTAAAAGACCTGGAAACTAAACTTGAGAACAAACCTTCCACCTGGGAGGTCCTTTACACCTTCCTAAAATGCATATGAGTATGAATGCACACATGCACCACGCATACACGCCAGTTCTTTATGGTTACTACATTTCTAATATACATTACCACACGCGCAAATTACCGCACATACATACTGAACGTGCATCAGCTAGAGCGCTATGACTTCGCCAACCTACTTTTGGCCCCCCCCAATAACCTTGATTGTGAGGGTATTTCATCCATACCCATCGCATCTCATTGTGTTTGATGGCTTAAAAACATAAATTTGCTGCGTCATATCAAATCACAAGATTGGGCATAATTCACAACTTTTGCATTTGGATGCATGCAAATTGATAAAAATCGACCGCACTAGAAAAATGACTATTTTGACCTTTTCATGACCTCGACCTTGACCTTTGTCTCTTAATTTCTTAATTGGTATATAGAGATGTTGCCGAACCAGAACATCGACATTTTTGTTGGTTCATCAACTCGATAAAACTTGACGTTTATTGACTTAAAACCGCAATGTATGCATGTCTTGACCCCCCTTACTTTGACTCCAACCGCAATAAGGGTTATATCATTGTATCATGTCACATCACAAGAGGGCATTAATTTAACCATTTTTGGCATTGTTGCATGCAAATTGGATACAAATGACCGCTCTATGGGGTAAAAGACGATTTTACCTTTTCATGACCTTGACCTTACCTTGAACCCTTATCGCTCCACAAATCTAATCATAATGTCCTCGATAATAACCCAATCATCCCACCAAATTTGCTATCGATCAGTCAATGCTTTTGTAGTTATGCGGAATAACAACAAACAACAAACACATTATTCACAAATAAATAAACTACACACGATCAAAACTCAACCTTCGCACCAAGTGCGATAACAATTAAAGCTCTCTGGGTTTTGTTTTTTGCTTAAGTCTCACAACGCTTTCCGACTATAATGTAATTTGTGTGACCCCTTGACTTTGACCCCCAACCTCCGGTGACAAAAGTCTATATCTGTACTATTTCGGGATGGGAATTTATTTTGAACATTTTGAGTTATTGCTGTAATCAAAACAAATTACAATTATCGCGATAAAAAACGATGTTACCTTTTTGTGACCTGTACCTAACCTTTGATCGATCGTCCCAAAATCTATCATTTCCTCTCTGGATTCCAACATCATCCACAAATATTTCATGACAATCTGCGAATCGTTTTGTA
This sequence comes from Eptatretus atami, assembly GCA_035128595.1. Taxonomy (NCBI): domain Eukaryota; kingdom Metazoa; phylum Chordata; class Myxini; order Myxiniformes; family Myxinidae; genus Eptatretus; species Eptatretus atami. Next base: position 13,303,295 of record CM068964.1, on the reverse strand, counting down.
ATGTTGTCACACGCTTTCCAGATCAAAAAACTCCATTATGGACCCTTGACTTGTATTCACAGATAACTAGGTGCAAAACACTTCCAACGCTATCAGGGTCGGATTGAATACTGAACATTTTGGACTTATTTTGATTAAATCGGAACAACATGACACGTTAATCGCAAAAAAAACTTTTGACCTTTTTTGATCTTACCTTGATCTTTATCCGATCGCTCAAAATCATATCGATTTGTTCTCATTAGTCACAAGTCCACAAATTTATGACAATCTGCTAGTGTTTTGGCGTAATGTTGTCACGACGCTGCCCAATGGCAAAAATCTTTGTGGTGACCCTGACCTTGACCTCAACGCTAACTCGGGTTAAACAACACCATTTAATATGTTTTTGGGATAGGGCATTGAATACTGATCATTTTTGCATTATCTTTATATAATTGGAATAAATTGATGTTACCGCTGAAATAAAAATGTTGACCATTTTTGTTGACCTTGACCTACCTTTATCGTCTCTCCAAATCTACTCGATTTGTCTTTCATGACAACAAACCTTCCCACACAAAGCTAATCCGTAAGTTTTTTTATAAAGGATCCAAAACATTTAATCCATTTGTCCCTACCTTGACCCGCACCGCTCCTGGGTAATTACCCCACACTTCAGTGCCATAGCTAGATGTAGAATTGAGTACTGAACACTTGTGGTGTTGGTTTATCTTCGTTCGGATAAAATACCGCAGTTATGACGAGATAAAACGTTCTGATCCTTTTCATTGACCGTGACCTTTACTTTCATCCGATTCTCCAAAAAACTTCGCCTCTCCTTGATTACCCTGACATATCTTGAAAAGTTCATGCAAATCGGTCCAGCGTTTTTGGCGTAATTTTCGCACATATATTTACCAATAAATAAATACACAGTCAATATATCTTCGTCAAACGATGTTCAATGTAAAATACACCCGTGCTGGAAGTGCGGTCATTCTCTGCGAAAATTACAGCTCCTGAAGGTAGGGCATTTTTTGCAACTTGATTCACGTACGTTTGAAACTAAAGCGATATTCGAAATCCGCCAGCCAAATAGTATTGTCCCATAATTATATCCACAATCAAATTCAGATTGCTGAGAAATGTCGAGGATATAATTTTGAAAATCTCATTTTCGCATTTTGCCAACTTGGAGTCCGTACACGAAACGAAACTAATATCGAAATCCGGGCCCGACCAAAATTTAGATATCATAGATTCATTATGCTACAATCAAATCAGATCACTTGAAAATGGCGAGAGATATAATTTGAAAATCTTCTTTTCGCACTTCAAAGGCCTCTGACCTTTACCTGACTTCTACCTTGAAAGTCCCGTACCTATCTGTACTTCTATCGACCTCTATCAGATCACTATGACCAGATCTCCCGCTTCAATTCATTAACGAGCGTAGAACGATTCACTCTCCTCTAACACCAATAGTATTAGTTCATGCTCGAGAGAATACCTTAAAGAACACAAACACAAAGATTAACTTGAAACCGTTTCTTTTTAAGAGGATTTCAAGTGGAAGTTCATAAATCATTCAAAAATATTCAAGGACCAGAACACAAAATGCTCGATCGATCTAAATGCTTCACAGCGTACATCATGGCAAAAACTGGTCGATTGACTTATTGTTGTTTCTTTTTAAGATTGTCGATGTCTGCCTCGTGTTGCTTATGTTTAGGTGGGTTGATCCTAGTCCTGTTAATCCCACTCAGGCTGTGAATTATACCAGAACAGGTGACTTGCCTTCATCCTTCCAAGTTCGCAAAATGAGTGCCACTTCCTGTATACTGTTTCGGATGTGTGACCATCAGATTGTGTCATCACAGAGACTCTGGGCAGCATCATGCTCTGCGCAGGATGTATGGCCATTGATGATAGGCATGTCGAATGAAGGTGGTTATATTAAGAAATCGTACAAAAAGGTTAGACAAAAGATTCCTTTATAATATTGACATTTTTAGAACTATGCAGCCTTGTAGGGTGCCATGCCCAACGTGATGGACTACTTGCAAACAAAAAAACAAAAAAAAACTTTCAAACACGTGCCAGAACAACAAATCCACACAGGCCGTCCTCTTCTCACGTCCTATGGCGTCGCGCTACTACAAAAGAATAAAAAAGATAACTTTCACTGCGAGCCACAACGACAACCAACAGGGCGTCGCTGCTTTTCTGCGTTCTCTGACAAACACTTTCCCACCAGAGTTAATTAAAATCCAACAAAATCAAGTTACCTCCCTTTGCTTCATGACATCGCGCCCATTTAACCGGGCATGCCGTGACTTCATCTTCGCCGGCCGCGACCGCCTATGCAGCAACGTTTTCATTGTTGGTAAATAAATGCCGCAGCACGTTCATTCATTGTTGGTAAATAAATGGCCATACTTGGGAGATCTTGTCCATTTATATCAAAACTTGGAAAAGGCATATCCTCGTCCACATCCTGGCAATTTCATAGATCGACAGTGGTTGCTCGAAAACAGCGCCTACACACACACACACACACACACACACACACACAACACACACAACAACACACACCTGCACTGGATTATAGATTAGATAGGCTGCCCGTAGGGCGTGCCCGTAGGTTGGTGTGTCATACTTGCAATCAAAAAAAAAACTTCAAGCGACGATGATTCGACACTCCCACACGTGCCAGAAACAGCATCACCACAAGGGCGTTCCGTCGCTCCATGTGCCCGTAGTGTGTGGCTACGTGCAAAAAACAGTATAATATATTTTCCTGTGAAATTCGCATACACATAAGGGTCCTTAGATCCATTTATGCGCTAAGTCTGTTAGTTACCACACCTGTTGTTTAGACGGATATGGTGTATTCATCGCTGCGACTCTTTGGTTAAGCATTTTCTTTCTCTATCGTTATTTTGATCCATACCACCTCAAACCAACCAACGTACAACGCACAAAAAGAAACCTCGCTAGTGCGGGTTTGCGCCCCCTCGCGTGCCAAGCTCCCGGAAGGGTGACAGGGCAGCTCCTCCCCATTGTGGATAGGCCCCTGAGCGGTCGTAGAGGGGCACACCCCCCGTCGAGAGCTTTTGGAAACGCCTCGAAGAGGTGGCAGCCGCGAACGGGGCGGAGCCAACGGCGAGCCGCGCCGAAGGGCGACCCCGCTTACAAAGCAAACGGACCGGAGCCAGCCCTCTGATCGTTGTCTCATGTTTGCGTACTCTCTCCGAAAGCACCAGACTCTCTCTTCCAAAAAGCCGATCTCTCTCGTCTCTCTCCAAAAAGGCTCGTCTCTTCTCCTTGGTCTCCTCTCCAAGCGCTCCCTTCCCCTCTCTCGTTCCTGCCTCTGCCCGGGCGCTGTTGTGAGAACGCGACCGGGATGCCCGCAGTCGTCTTGTGGACCTCGCCTCCGGACGAGGTGCCGGAGTGAGGTTCGCCGCCGGTGGGAGGCCACCAGGCTCGACCTGCGCTGATGGGTAGGAGAGGAGGACTCGACGGTCCTAGGAAGTCATTTTCTTTTCTTTTTCTTTCGGGCTCTGTATGGTGTTGTGCCCCGTCTTCAACATTAAACTGATAGACTTCTGTAAATAATTGCCTTTTTCTTTTACCTCTGACGTTGTGTTACTTGCTTTGACTTATACGTGCATTGTTTTGCTATACTTGATTGAAAATATGCTTCTGTTTGTGAATAAAAGTGCTTGTCAAATTGTTTCCCGTTCCGTGCTCTTTCCTTCGGTTGAAAGTTCATCTTGCATCACTAAGGATGGTAATTGGGTGTTGACCACCCAATAAATATCCTGAACCTCGGAGTCCGATCTAACTCCGCTCCGGTTATCCCTGCAGCACGAACGAGCCGCTTAACGGTTCGTCTGATCACGCGTTGTGTACAAACTCCTCGGTTCGCTCCCACCGGGTACTAGGTATATCACATTCGGCTTCACCCTATTTCGCCGCGGCGTTAGCAATGCGGAGGGTTTGTGTGAGTTGAACCCCCACCCATGCTAGCTCCTGCGCGTAGTTCCAATAGAGGTCACGACTCATTGTTCTTTCCGGGGGCACCGTCCGATTCGGTACGTCATCGCCGCCGGCGGCTACGCGTGAAATTTCGTAACAATATAGCTATTATATTATATTAAAACCGCTTGCCAGAACAACCAACCACAGCGTATCCCTCACTCTCGCTGCCCGTCATGGCATGGCTACTTGCTTGGCCGTAAATACAAAAAAACTTTCAAAGTACGTGCGTGCTCGTACTTACCAAAAAAAACTTCAACTGACAGCCAGAAACAACAACCACACAGGCCGTCCTTCGCTCCGGGTGCTCGTAAGTGACCGTGGCCGTACGGCAACAAAAAAACTTTCAAACAACCACACAGCCTTCCTTCCTCTCGTAAACGACGATGGGATTGGGCATTGTGTTTATCTTATAATGCGCATAAGATAAATCGAGAATTATAGAAACAGTATATCACGTCCAGAGTGGCGTGTCACGTACGATGTTCACATCTCCACGAATTACGCTTTCATTAATTAAAACTGCTGTATATTTCACACCACAGAGTAATAAATCAATTTACTCCCTGTCTTTCTGGGCCATGACATTCCTCCATTGACCATTCCACCTCCCAACGCCATCGGTGATGCAATAGATTTATGAGACCTGTAAAGTACAGTGTCCTTAGTATCCATTTCGGATTTTTGAGTTGAATAGTTTAAAAAACAATAGTTTGCCAATTCATATCCACCAAATTAGATTATTTCTTGGCAAGCGTGATTGAGTAGAGTTTGAATTCCTTTAACACTTCCAAATGCCACACCGTTTTGATAATTGAATAAAAAAAAAGTTGTTTTGACTCCTTTTTTGATAAATGATTTCGAAATTTTCTGCATAAATAAATATAATAAAAATTGTCTCCTGTACACCCTTTATCTCGTTAGCACCTCTTCATAAAACACACATTGCTGAGAAACGCGCTTCTTCTTGTTTCATCGTTCCAGGAAGAATCGACGGTCGATCTCCACACGTTTGGATATAATTATTATTTCAATTCCAATTATTCAAATTAGCCAAACATATTTTTGCCTTTTCGCAAGGATAAACACAAAGAGAAAAAGAAAAAACCCTGTAATGCTCGACGTGGTTAGATTCTCCTTCCCCCTTCGCCATGCCCTACCAGCAACGCTGTCCTGTCATGGTTGGAAATAAATGGCCATAACTTGGAACACTTGTCCGATCAATCAAACCTTGAAAGCACTCCTCAGGTCCCACAAGTATACCCCCCCCCCCCACCATTGCAAGTTTCAATAAGATCGACCAGTGGTGTCGAACAACAGCGTCACAACACACACACACACAAACATGCTGAATTATAGATAGATGAGCCACTCTCGATGCACCTCTCGAGGTACGCACGGGCCCAAACACAGTGGGATATTAACGTCTTCTAATCAATGTAGATTGAAAGCACGATGGTCCTTTACCGAAAACGAACAACCAAGCAAGCTTGGAGAGTGCTACCAGTGCTTAAGCATAAGGAAGTCTCCAACAAAATGGTTGTAAGAAAGGCTCGCTTGCACGACGATATCACTCACCAAAACCGTCGTACTTAAAACACCCCTCCCAAGAGATCCCAGAAATTGTCAAATATGTGGACAAAATGAACACTTTTTTCAGTAGAAAACTGCGCTACGTTCATCTGGAGTTTAAATTTTTAGATTTTCCTCTTATGTAAGAGATTCTGAGTTATTGACATGGAGAAATTAAATAAAGCCATGAAGCTTGTGTCTCCGCCGTATAATCAATGCCACTTGTACCCAGCGATTCATATCTTTGATAACAGATAATTATGAGCTAGGAAGTGAAAAAAAACACACTTGTCTTAAGAAATCATTGTAGCCTTTCCAGTTCAAGCAGGGTTAAACAGGCCAAAAACATGGCGTTCGCCCCATAGGTTAACCAGAAACGCCATAGACCTCAGAGAGCGACGGTGCGGGATGTGCTTATGAGACTAATAAAATAATGCCTAATTACTTCAAAAGAGGTGTTTAATTAACCCAACCACCCATTTTCATACTTTGCACTTTCTTGGAGTTTTCTTATAATAGCAGCAAAGTTTTCAGCTGTTAGTTTATGTTTTGAGCTTATGGCGACACACACACACCACACACACAACACTTCGACAGAAAGTATTGATAAAGGTGTCTATGCCAGACATAAAACACTCCTCCCATTATCTATACCTATGCGTGCCCGTACGTGAAACAAAAACAAAAAAGAAGAAAAAAAAAAAGATTTGACCGTTAATCTACGTCATAGCACCCGATTGTACCTGTCATTGCTTGTAAATCCAATGGCCATAACTGGGAACACATGCCGCATTTAATATCAAACCTTGAAAAGCACATTACTCAGTTCCACCAGCATATACCTGCAAGTTGTCAATTTAGATCGGCGACAGTGGTTGTCGAAAAACACGTCTACACAGACAGACATACAACAGACACAACAGAGATTGCTGATTATTCGTTAGTATATAAGATTATACTATGCGAAACCATTAATTAGATTTACACTATTAGTCATTCAAGTGAGATTAAGCAAACGAGACTGATTGTCATTTAACCAAGAACGCTAAACTTAAATTCCGTTCTCCCATTATCAAGACCACGTGACATCTATACAAAAGGTATTTTCGAGTGTGGAGCTTAATGATATGCAAAGATGGAATCTATACATTATAACCATGCAGAGATGACTGTCTGTCTCCATTGGAAGATAGAGGAAACGTACCCAGCAATTTTTACCACCTAAATGTTTGCTACCACTCACAAACAACAACTAACCGAGAATTTTTAATCACACATCCTGACTAAAGTACACCATATTACTGCCATGAACAAAAACCCTTTCAAGATAAACCTTTTCGCCCTTTTTAACTCTTAGCTCATTACTGTTATGACTGCAAAGCATTTATCTTTTGACTGCAGTAGTTTCTTCTTCGAGTAGGCCAGTCCCGTTTATGTAAATAATTGTGTACCTATTTAAACGAGAATGTGCTCTATTTGCATCTTCTATCCCAGCTGTTCTGTTTCCACGTCTTTTTCCCATTGATATGATGCTAGTTTTCCAGTATTACATGGTCACATCGGCCACTCACCTAACAAGTACAATTAATTATTCCCATGACTACTACTACTAACTACTCACTACTACTACCATCAAACAATTATTTAAAGCCCAATTTCCACCTTATTGCCAGGGTCGATGCCGGAACTTTTCTGCCCTCTTTTACGACACTCGGGCTGGTCTCCTTGATGTTCGCACTGAAGTACTCCGATTGTAACTTGGCTGTGCCAGTTGTCGACCAGCGGTGGCTAAGTGCCAGCAGTTCGTTACTCGGTGTTAGGTGCCTACAGCCAGTATATTAGCTGTGCTAGTGTGCCACCATGCCAGGGTGGAGCAGTGCCAGTGCGCCTAGGTGCAAGATCCAGGGCTACGGGAGTGCCAGACTGTGAATGCTCGAGTGCTAGGGTGCCGAGGTCCGAGTGCAGAGTCAGAGGTTCCAGGGTTCCAGCGTTCAGGTTCCATGTCCAGTTATCCAGGGGCTGGAGTCCAGGTTCCAGGTGCTTGAAGTAGCTAGAGTGCTGGGGACCAGGTTTAGGTGCAACCTGCCAGCTCTAGGCTGCCTACGTTTCTTGGGTCCAGGCTCTAAGCGAAAATTTCGCTACTCTTATTAAAACACGATTGAATGTCAACGTCCACCAATGTTACGAAGCCGCTTCCTGCGCTTAACTTCCATCCGAGGGACGGGCACGTCACAATCAATACCTCGCCGAAAACATGGAAAACACCATGGCAGCTTATAGCCGAGTAGACATCAACCCCGACAGACGCCTCCCAGCGTGTTGCGCATTCCTGCTACTGCATACCCACAAGCCCTCTGTAATCCTAAAGTTCAAAGTACAATTACAAAATGCGAACGTGCTTCACATTACAATAACATTTCGTCCCAAAAGACGATAAAGTCCAATACGGCAGTGTTCAGATGTTCTACCGTTTAAAGTTGCACTTTGCAGCCGAAATGCGCCATCTGGAGGCAGGGAAACTGGCTTGTGAACATACAACAAAGCTAACAATCAGGCACATTAATCAACAATGCCATCTTCACTGCCGGAATTAGCTCCCCACATTGAGAGGGAATGAATGTTTCTAAAGCCGTTAGTTAATTTCCAGCTTCTTTGCTCACACCGTCGACCTTAATGGTGCGTAAATACGCACACAACGGAGATATTTCTTCCTCAAATGAATGCTAATGGTGACGAAAACGGCGCCGCATCAAAGCCTGTTAATGATCACGATTGCGACTAGACATCTTATGATCGTAGGCGGTGGGATGGATGGAGGGGGCATGGAGAAAGTTCCATCGACTCCATAATTGCCATCTCTCTCAAGAGCCTCAGCTGATAATTGATTGTAGAAACAGCCAATTGTGTGATCAAATCTCTCTATCAATACTCGCGCATTAGGAGTTCCAAAATGTATGCTTAATCTTTGTAACGGGCTCCATTGCCCATACGACGTGTGTTTTTTGGTGCTGACACGCGTTTCTTGCGAGACCGAGAGGACTTGTTAAAACACCATAAGGAAATTCCAAACTTTTCCTCGGACTTGATGGCAAATTGTTGTCAAAAGCGCTCATTCTACACACATTAAATGGGGCGTTGTGCCGTTTCTAATTGCACGTCCTTCTTCAATACCGTGCGACCAGTCAGTCCACAACACTCTACATTCCGTTTGTATAACAAACTTTACATGTTGGTAGTAACTATTGTCCAAAAAAAAATCTAAAAGAAAATGACGTTGATGTAATCGTGCAAACTAAACACTCGCTGTGCAATCCATCATTTATATTATATTATTATATTATATATATATACTATATTTTAATATAATATAATATGTTCGACGTGGTTATATATGGCTTCGCACATGTGCAAGACGTGGATATAATATATCTACAAGCTCTGGAAAAACAATAGACCACTCCAAACATTTTAAATCAGCAGACTCTCTACATGTATTGTAGCCATTCCATTCCATCTGTTGAATTCCCAACACAGCGACACCTCATTCTACTTAGTGTATCACCTGCACCGAATCTTATTTTAACAAGGAAACATACAAAACCACTCTTGGTCATCACTAATCCTCTGCAATAGGACCGCTGTGATGGCAACTCTTACTACCTCAAAATATGGAATCAAAAAAAATAATATGCCATGCCAAAAGCGATTGAAAATACATTTGAGTGAGGAAAAGAAGGTTCAATTCTGCTTTACGCAGAAGGGTACTAGTGAGGCTACGTTGCTTCATCCCTTAAATTCAAAGATCCGCGGATTATAAGAACAAGGGATCAAGCAGCAGAATTGCAACAAAAGCTACAGACTGCAGAGGGCGAAAAACGACTTTCCACTGACTCGGCATACCACAACTCCATTCGAATGTCACTCAACACCTAGATGACATCAATGAATCCTACAAAAGAATGGCAAACGGCCAGCTGGCGGAAGTGCACGCACCGAGACGGTTCGAAAAAAAAAACCCCGCGGTCTCCCTCTTAAGGGGGGGGGGCAGGGGGGGCCTTTTGGGACAGGGTCGTTTTTTGCAAAAAGCTAGAAAAAAAAAAAATGCCTGCATCAATAGAGCAAATAAGAGCCAGCTGAGTTTTGCAAAAACCATAAGTGACCGTAAGACTGGAGTAAGTCATCTTCCTCTGTATGAGTCCAATTTCAGCTTGCCCAACAACCTGGCTGCCATGGTTAGACAGAACCTGGAGAGGCTACAAGCCACAGGTGTCCGCACCCCTGTGAAATGGGTGGAATCTGTGCATGATCTTGAGTTAATGTGATGCTTCAGCAAGCTGAAATCGGCAATTTGTCTTTGGAAGGCTCATGAATCAGCCACTACAAGGTTGTCCTGGGAAACACTGCTTCTCTGCTCTGACCAAGTTCCCCCAATTCTGAGGATTCGATTTTTCACGCAGGACAATGCTCCATGCCACACTACCGTCAATCAAGTGTGGATGCGAGACCATCAGTTCAACCCTGTCATGCCACAGCCATCTCCGGACTGAACCCCATTGAACCTGAATCGTGATCAGAAAGATGGAGGATGGTCACACACCATCAAACAAAGCTGAGCTGCTTAATTTTTGTTGCACGGAGCACATAAAAGTCACCCACAGCAACTTGAAGATGGTGGAGGCATGCAAGACGCCATGAAACTGTGCATAGAATCCCACACCTGTCAATATAATAATCGTATAGACACACAAAATAGTAACTTTATAACTTCCTAGTATGGCCACCATCTTGAAATTGGTTTGCGTCAAGGGGCTGAGGGGTTAAGCCCGCTTTGCGGAGCTATTTTTAATATCTCTGTGAGGTTCTTCGTCATCATTCCTGTAGCTCCATCTATCACTGGTAAAATTCTGGCATTCTTCAGCTTCCAGGATCTTTTCCCTTAATTCTTGATGTCTTGGTATTTGGTCATTTTCTTGATTTCTGCATTGTTACCTCCACCACCGAAGATGAAGGAGGTCATGTTTTCACCCCTTTCTGTCTGTTTGTTTGTTTGTTTGTCTGTTTGTGTGCAGGATATCTCAAAAAGTTGTGGACGGATTTGGATGAAATATTGTGGACAGTTTGGGTGTGTGACAAGGACGAACTGATTAGATTTGGTGAAGATCTGGATCCGGATCCGACTACGAGAATTTTAAAGTGATTCGTCACCATTGAGAGAGAGGGCCAAAAACGATATATATGGCATGATATCTCAAAAAGTTATCGACGGATTCGGCCGAAACTTGGTGGACATGTTGGGTGTGCGAAAAGAAAGAATTGATTCAATTTTTGTGAGGATCCCAATCCGGATCCAGATCTGATTAATTTTTTTAGGTTGGATTCTTCCTTCACCATTGAGAGATCGGCCTAAACCGATAAATAACACGATATCTCAAAAAGTTGTGGACGGATTTTCATGAAACTTGGTGGACATGTTGGATGTGTGACAAGGAAGAATTGATTCAATTTTGTTGAAGATGCGAATCCAGATCCGGATCTGATAATTTTAAAAGTGATTCTTCACCATTGAGAGATAGAGCCAAAAACGACATATGCAATATTTCAAAAATGTATTGGGCCCGATATGTTCTTGTGGATCAGGCACTGCATGGCAGAGGTATGTGCTCCACTGCGTATACTTCTAGTTTTGTGGAGCATCACTGGTATTATCACCTCAATTAGCAATGCCTTCTTCTCTTTTTTTGTACCTAAGTGTTATGTCTGGTCGCAATGCTTTGTTTTCAATGTTCACGCTCGATGGGATCATTAGGCCGTACATGAGCGGTACTTCCATGTTTTCAGTGATTACTTTTGGTTCATTTTCCCACAAATTTTCTGGAACTGGAATATCCAAGTTTTTGCAGATGTGCCAGTGGCTTTACAAACTCTGTTGTGTCGTTGTGTTGACAGCTGTTCTGACACGGGTTTTTTGTATGCACGGTTCTGACACTCCTTCCAAATTCCACACCCAGCAATGCATGACCATCGCTGGTGCCGCACAAAGGGAGTACTCAGTTCACTCAGTTTTCTTTCATCTTGCCAAAACGAAGTTTTTGCAAGATATGTTAGTCAGCTTGTATGTTTTTTTTTTTTATTTTTTTTTTGTCTGTAATCACGTATAAAAATTCTGCAGAGCACAGTTATCATTGGAATTTTTGTAACTTCGCATATCAGAGGCCTATAGAGTCCTTTCACCACACAAAATTTTGAAGGTCAAAGGTCAAGGTCACTTTGTCGCAAATCAGGGGAGTCGACGAAACCCTTTTTTTTGAGTAATTTTGATCGGATCGTCTTCAACTTCATGGAATATAGTTCATGGTCTGGCGCTCAGCTGATTAATTTTGGTGGCGATTGGCCTTGACCTTCATATGTTTTTTTGTTTGTTTGTTTTTGGTTTTTTTGTCTGTATCACGTATAATCACTCTGCAGAGCAGTTATCATTGGAATTTTTGTAACTTCGCATATCAGAGGCCTATAGAGTCCTTTCAGCGCATAAAATTTTGAAGGTCAAGGTCAAAGGTCAAGGTCACTTGTCGCAAATCAGGGGAGTCGACGAAACCCTTATTTTTTGAGTAATTTTAATCGAATCGTCTCCAAACTTTATGGGAATGTAGTATATGGTCGGGCGCTCAGCTGATTAGTTTTTGGTGGCGATGGCCTTGACCTTCATGGTTAGCGCCTGAGGTAACATATTTGACCCAAGGTCAAATTTTCAAGTTTAGGAACATATGTGTGACCTCAAATTGAACACCTCGATGAGTGCTTTCAAGATATGTCATGCTTGAGACATTATGAGTCATTTGGTGACGTTATGAGGCAAACAATATTTTTCATGGTTACTCGTAGAACGATTCTCATCGGAATCTCTCGTAGGCAGATATTCCTCAAGGAGTCGCTCCTGGTGGATAGCAGCTCTGTTCACCTCAGTGTGACTTAAAGAAGTCACACGTGGTCACCTTTTGGCAAGATCGGGTCACCCTAAGGTGACATTGTTTATTTGTTTGTGTTGTTTGTCCGGGTGATCTCAGCCCATCCTCTTGAGCAAGGAAGCTGAATTTTAGTTGACGAAGGGAAGATGTTCTTTGGCAAAAATGTTACTTATAATTTTTTTTGATTAGTCAATTAATTGATGAATTACTTAATTATTATCGATTTATTCATCATTATTTATTTTTTTCTCATCTGGGCATATCTCAGGCACTTTTGAGCTTGGAAGCTGATATTGGACATGACAGTGACCAAGTGATTTGGTGATAAAGAGTATTTTTGATTATTAATGAATCAATTAATCGATGAATTATTTTCTTTCTTCCTTGTCTGGGTGATATCTCAGCCATCCTTTGAGTTAGGAAGCTGAAATTTGGGGACAAAGTGAAGAATTGCTTTGGCAAAAATGTAAAAAAAAATTCCTCCTACCCCCACCCTCTCTCCCTCTCTCTCCCTCTCTCTCCTCTCTCTCTCTCTCGCTCTCTCTCCCTCTCTCTCTCCCTCTCTCTCTCCCTCTCTCCTCCTCTCTCTCTCCCTTCTCTCTCTCTCCCTCTCTCTCCCTCTCTCTCCTTCTCTCTCCTCCTCTCTCTCCCTCTCTTCCCTCCCTCTCTCTCCCTCTCTCTCCTCCCTCTCTCTCCCTCCCCCCTCTCTCTCCTCTCTCTCTCTCTCTCTCCTCTCCTCTCTCTTCTCTCTCTCTCCTTCTCCTCTCTCCCTTCCTCTCTCTCCCTTAGGAAGCTGAAATTTGGGGACAAAAGTGAAGAATTGCTTTTGGCAAAATGTAAAAAAAATTCCTCCTACCCCCCACCTCTCTCTCCCTCTCTCTCCCTCTCTCTCTCCCTCTCTCTCCTCTCTCTCTCCCTCTCTCTCCTCTCTCTCTCCCTCTCTCTCCCTCTCTCTCTCTCCCTCTCTCTCCCTCTCTCTCCCTCTCTCTCCCTCCTCTCTCCCTCTCTCTTCCCTCTCTCCCTCTCTCTCCCTCTCCTCCCTCTCTCTCTCTTCTCTCCCTCTCTCCCTCTCTCTCTCTCTCTCCCTCTCTCTCCTCTCCCTCCCTTCTCCTCTCTCCTCCTCTCTCCTCCTCTCTCTCCCTCTCTCTCCCTCTTCTCTCCTCTCTCTCCCTCTCTCTCTCCCTCTCTCTCCCTCTCTCTCTCCCTCTCTCTCCCCCTCTCTCCCTCTCTCTCCCCCTCTCTCTCCCTTCTCTCCCCCCTCTCTCCCCCTCTCTCTCCCTCTCTCTCCCTCTCTCTCCCTCTCTCTCCCTCTCTCTCCTCTCCCTCTCTCCCTCTCTCTCCTCTCTCTCTCCTCTCTCTCCCTCTCTCTCCCTCTCTCTCCCTCTCTCTCTCCCTCTCTCTTCTCCTCTCTCTCTCCCTCTCTCTCCCTCTCTCTCTCTCCCTCTCTCTCCCTCTCTCTCCCTCTCTCTCCCTCTTCTCTCCCTCTCTCTCCCTCTCTCTCCCTCTCTCTCCCTCTCTCTCCCTCTCTCTCTCTCTCTCTCTCTCTTCTCTCTCTCTCTCTCTTCTCTCTCTCTCTCTCTCTCTCTCTCTCTCTCTCTCTCTCTCTCTCTCTCTCTCTCTCTCTCTCTCTCTCTCCTCTCCCTCTCCCTCCTCCTCTCCCTCAGTGTATAGCAACGTTGGTGAAGTATCGCTCTCCCACCTCCCCCCCCTTCCTTTCCTCGCTCCCCTTCTTCATCCTCTCTCCCTCCTCACCCCCCCCCCCCCTCTCTCCCTACACCTCCCTCCTCTCTCCCTACACTCCCTCCTCTTCCCTACACTCCCTCCTCTCTCCCTACACCTCCCTCTCTCCCTACACCTCCCTTCTCTCTCTTCATCCCTCTTCCCCACCCCCCCCCCCCCTTTATTGTCCCTGTCAGCGAAGCGAGGGGTTGCATTTGCTAGTGATGTAACAAATAAACAACGTTTATCCATGTTGTTTGTGTTCCTGTTAGAGCATAATAAAATAAATTACATGCAGTCGTGGCCAAAAGTATTGGCACCCTTGCACTTTTTTTCAGAAAATGCACCATTTGTTCTAGAAAATTGTTGAAATTAAAAAATATTTTGGTATCCACATATGTATTTCTTTGGTTTGCAGTGGAACAATACAAAAAAAGGTGAAAGAAATTATTAAATCTTAGCTTATTTCACATAGAAATCCTAAAATGGCCCAGACAATGTTATTGGCACCTTTTAGAAGTTAGAAATAATTAGATTTCAAGCAGGTGATTCTTCTTGACTTTGGAATTGAACTCACCTGTAGTGATTTGCAGGTTCCTGCAATATAAAAAATCACTCATTCTTCCAGTTTGAATGGAGAAAAGGAGACATTCTGCTGTTTTGTGTCACTGTGTGTTACCACATTGAGCATGGAGAAAAGAAAGAAAACTATAGAATTGTCTGAGGACGTCAGACACAAGATTGTAGCCAAGAATGGACAATCTCAAGGCTACAAGTCCATCTCCAGAGACCCTGATGTTCCTGTGTCCACCATGCACAATGTTATCAGGCAGTTTAAGACCCATGGCACTGTAGCCAAACTCCCTGGATGTGGCCGCAAG
>CM068964.1:13256186-13285293 GCA_035128595.1 Eptatretus atami | reverse complement strand
GTAAGTTTCCTGTTTGGAATAATTTTCAATTTTGTTTCACTGCCAGACAGGTAGAGTATTTTATTTTTTATTTTTAACTCTCACTCCTCTCTGCACGATCAGGACAAATTCAGAGCGAAAGTAATGTTACACTACTGGTTTGTTTTCCAATTAATGTTCCGATTCATTTTCAAAATATAACCTTCAATTTTAAATTAAGTTGTTCCTCTATTACAAACTGATGTTTGTTTGTTGAGACATAGATGTCGATGTTTGAGAGTTTTCATGCTATTTTATTTCTGGGTCAACTCAAGCATGGGTATGACCTTGTAGATTAATAAAACATCACAGACAGGACAGAGAGAGAGACAAAGTGAACCAATTCCAGCAATTCCGTGAGCCTCGACTATGTATACAAAATAAAAGATTACATAACCCCATTTTTTGCTTCAAGTGCGCAAGGTAATAATGATGGTCGTAATCATTCTAAAACAGGAAATTGAAGGTCATTCGAAGATGATGGACAGGCTTCTCAGGCCATATAATGAGCAAAGATGAAGCTTGCCGATTTGACCCTGCAAGGTGACAATATTATAGTTCGGTTTGGAAACACATGAACCCCCACCCCATTTTTCATCCAGGAAAGAGAGGAGAAAGGGATAATATGTAGCCTAAGGAATTTTGAGCCATAGATATTGATGTTTGAGAGCTTTCATGCTATTTTATTTCTGGGTCAACTCAAGCATGGGTATGACCTTGTAGATTAATAAAACATCAAAGACAGTTAGCTCTGGGAAGGGTGGAATTAGGAATTAGGAAAGCCTTTAAGGTGTCTGATGACTACTACAACTAATTTAATGGCCCAAATTAATTCCACCTTCTTGTTGGGTTGGCTGGGAACCTTTTTTTTATTTTCCGCGAACCAACTTGACAGACCTGACAATCAAGTGGAGGTGATTTTTGTTTCGGAATTTGGAATTTGTTCAGGGTGCCGGTGATAAGTCGAGCTAGGCAAATGATTGGCATCGTGGAGGTGAGTGCATTGGCCTGGGACTGGAGGTAAGCAAAACACACTTCCAAAAGAGTTAAACAGTATTTGCAGAACAAAGTTATAGCTGGTGTGCTATAAGTTTGAGAATGGCCACCCAGAGTCTGGACATGAGTCCCAATGAAGTCATGTGGGGTCACCCAGAAACAGAGAAGAACTAGAGGGGGAGCACTCGGTAGAGTGCAAAACCTCCGCCGCCAATACTAGGCTAGTCACTCAAGTGAACCTGATATCCTATTCATTCAATTTGACGTCAACAGTGCTCACAGAGTTATAGTTTGCAACTTTCCCTTTTACTTTTAACTTTTACATACTCAATTCATTCGTCATAACTAGATTCCTTGAGACAGAAATTGATTTTACGTGGGTATATCCACCTGAAGTTCCAAAATCAGCCGCAATTATAATTTTTCCATGTTTTTTGTTGGAAATCACTTATAACATGTAGAAATGCAAAAAAAAAAAATCGAAATTTGTTGAAAAAAAAGTTGCAAAAAATTTTTTTTCTCTAACAATTTTTTTTTTGGGGGGGGGGGGGGTTGGAAATCACTTAAAACATGTAGAAATGCAAAAAAAAAAAATTCAAATATTTTTTCAAAATGGCCGCCATAGCGGCCATATTGGATTTTGGACCGAGTCCAAAATCTAATGGCATGATCCTTGGACCATACCTAATCCTCCCACCAAGTTTCGTCGAAATCCGTCGAGGAGTTTTTCCGTAATACTGTTCACAAACAAACAAACAGAAAAGGGTGAAAACAGTAACCTCCGATCTTCGATGGCGGAGGTTAACAAGAGGAATCCAACTAACCTCACTAAACTGTGGAATGTACTACAATATATTTGGCACAATAATCCTGCAAAAGTGCTTCAGTCGTATACAGGAAGCATGGGTAAAAGAGTGATGGCACTCAAGAAGGCAAAGGGAGGACACACAAAGTACTGACTGATATTGTATAACAATGCTGTCCTTGTTTTCTTTACTTGAAGCAGTTTGATCCACGTGCATTTATAAAGGCTGTTAATTTGCAATAATAAACACGTATGACTGTTATCACTGATAATTTGATGAATTTACCCTAAAGTATGAACATCATTGGAATAACCCATCCTTTTGCACAGTAATATATACGTATATGTTGTTGTTTACCCGAGTTCTCCGACCTAAGCTGAATGCTGTGATGTCACCTTCACAATACAGGGCTATATTTGTGGCTCCCGGAATAGAGAATCTCGCAAAACAAATTGCGATGTAAAAGCCGATGTTAATGGAATTATAAATGTCAAATACTGTCACAAGTGAATGAAAATGCAGTTACCGACCAGTTTTGCCTATATTAGGGCATCATCAGGGTAACATAGCAACTTTCCATCCATTTGTGACTCTGAAACCTTATGGTTATATACCAATCATTATATGACTCCAAACAAATAAATTATTATATATTATAAGAACCATTATATGAACCATTATATGAAACCAGTCTAAGTACAGCAAAAAATTTGACCCCCACCATCCTTCTGCTTCTTGGTGTTCTGCCATTCCTGCCTTGCCCCCGAGGGCTCTGTCATCCAGTCACGAGTGCTGCTCTGCTGTATTGACACTATAATAATGCCCATCCTCCATGTCATTCAGTTCATACTCCTTTGCGGTTTGAACATTTTCCCGCCAAAAAAAAATCAAAAATTTTGCGCCCCAAAAAAACTATTTCTTTCTTTATTCTTCAAAGTGCGATTGCTGGATACCAATCACCCCTTCAGGTCGGTATCTCGCTCCTGACACTAATATTATGCTCGCCAGATTTGGACGAGTGTCCTGATCCCACTCCTGACACCAATGTTACCTTGGACTGCTGGACAGGCTCATGGTCAAATCTGCCACCCACATGATCCCCCTCTAACAAAGTATAGTCCTCACAGACTATATGCTGTCCACCGAGAAAGCTCAAACAGTCTTTACCTCAGTTCCTGGTGCACAGAAAACTCCAACGAGAATCTGTTGCTGCAGCCAGTTTGTCCATCTAATAGGATTGGTGCCGAGCAATGTATCCAATATGAACCAGTGTGGTTTTCGAACCTTCTAATGATGGTTTCATGTTAATCCCCAATGGCTGTGGACTGACACACGCTGTGGTTGTAATGTTCCAAATGTGGACCACACACCAAGCCAACACTTCAATGAAACAAATGGAGTTTGATAATACAGGTCGGGGGTGGTGGGCAGGGGGGAGGGTCAGAGAGAAGCAAACATCGACACCTATACAGGACTGACAATTCAAAGAATTACCGTGACCTTGCCAAACTGCTCGTTCCGGTGACTTAATCATAACTTTGGACCATTCACATATGCATGCACACAAAGGTCAGAGGAAATAACGAGATGGAAAAACCTTCCTTTGCACAATTCTTGCTGGGGGTAGTCATGGATGTATTTACCTCACAGTTTGTTTGGGAGCCTGGGCTCCCTCCAAAAGCCAGCACCGTTCGGCTCCAAAAGTTCCTTTGTCACACTCCTTCAGTGGCCAAGCTCCAGCAAGCCTCAAACCAACAAGCCACAAAGTTTAAGGCAGCGCACGACCACACACTGGGTCCCAGTACACACCAGTGCTTTATGTCAGCACGTCCTGTACATTTTACACGGTTTCTATTTCTCTCCTCCTCACCGTGCTCAGCGCTGCATGCTGACCATGCCCCTCGGCTAGAATTACCGCTCCCCTTTGGTTTCTCCTCCAAACCTTGTGCTGATTGATTCTCCTCCAGGCCTCAATAACCCACCACACACCCACCATTGCTATGGTTTCAGGCGGTTCCGGTGGTTATTGGCACAGCTGTGTTTCTTACGTCAGTCAGGTCAGGTCAGGTAAGGGACATGCGTCGGACAGCATGTCACTGCGTCTACTTTCCACCGGTACTCCAGGAGCCTCCGTCTGGCCATCCCCCAGGCAGATGCCTGGCCCATCCCCATCTCCTTGAGATGCTGATCAAAGTGCTATAACCACGAGGCATGTGGTTGGCCCATTGGCCTCCTCCACTCATGAGGCTCCCTCGCTGAGAGAATCTGGTGAGCAGGTCAGCATCAGGAAAACGAGCCACATGTCCATACAGCCACAGCTGATGCTCACAGACTATGCAGGTAATAAATCTCATTTGAGTCTCTCTCCAGCAACCGCTTTGGACACAAAGTCCGACCAGCGATAGCCAAGGATTCTACGAAGAGACCTGGTACCAAAGGAATTAAGTCTAATTCTCAGATCCCTGGTCAGAGTCCAAGTCTCACATCCATAGAGCACAGAGGGAAGCACCAAGGACCTGAAGAATCGGACTTTCATCCTCCCACACAGGTACCGGCAGTGCCACACCCCATGATCTAGTGAATCTATGACTCCCCAGGCCTGACCCAGATGTCTGTTGACCTCTGCCTCACAGCCAGTGGAGACGTGAATATCATTATGAAGGGAAGTTAATCTCTCCGCGACCTCAATATCCTCACCGCAAACAGGTACAGACAGGATAGCAGCATCCAATATGTCATTGAAAGCCTGGATCTTAATTTTGACCCAGGAAACCCATAATCCCAGCAGCTCCGACTCCTCATTCAGCACCTCGAGGGCCCCCAAAAGGATATTTGGAGTCTGCAAAGATGACTGCATCATCTGCAAAATCAAGGTCAGAGATCTTGACATTCCCAAACGATGCACCGCAGCTTGATCTCTCCGACATCCTTCCTAGAATCCAGTCCATACAAGTGCTGAAAAGTGTGGGGGCCAGTACACACCCCTGATGAATTCCAGTAACAATTGGAAATAAGTCAGACATGATATCACCACATCTCACAGCATTCTTAGTACCAGAGTAGAGTTCAGACATCAGATCGATCAGTTTTGGTGGTACCTCACGAAGACCAAGAATCCTCCAGAGGGCATCCCGATTCACTGAATGAAACTCTTTACAGAGATCAACATAGGCTGCAAGCAGCCCCTGCCGAAACTCTCGTCTGCATTCGGTGGGTCTCGAAGAGCATGGACATCGTCAATTGTTGACCTCTTTGGTGTAAAGCCTGACTGCTCTGGATGCTGGTGCTCAAGCAGATGGTGGCGAACCCAATTAAGTATTATCCGAGCGAAGACCTTGCCAGGCATTGAGAGCAGCGTCACCCCTTGGTAGTTGTTGCAGTCTTGGCGATCACCCTTCCCTTTCCAGAAAGGGACAACAAGGCCCCTCTTCCAGTCAGTTTGGATGATGTCTGTGTTCCAGGCAGAGCACAGAACTGCATTCAATAACACAAGTACAGCATTTCCACCAGCCTTGAGAAGTTCAGCTTGGATGTCACAGATCCTCGGAGCTTTACCCCATTTCAACCGGTTCATCGCAGCCTGTGTTTCCACAAACGAAGGTGATTCACAGTTGACTAGAGTGTCAGCAATAGGGATTATAACACCCCTGACATCCAACTTAACAGCTCGTGGATCAGCTTGGTACAGCCGCTCAAAGTAACCGGACCAGCAGGCCTTCACTTCGGACTCTTCTGTCAAGAGCCTACCACCCTCTGCTCTTACTGCAGTACAACGAGGGACGGGATTGGAGGAACAAAATGCACAAATTCAACTGTAAGCAGGACAAGAATCACTTGACCAAAAGTTATGCTCTACCCCCTCACAGATTACTCACACATCGGCCTCCTTGTCCACCCATAGTGCACGTACAGTTTTATGCCTGAACAGCTCAGCTTTGCCATTTAGTCTGGCCCTGCGACTCTGGTCAATGGTATCCTGTGTCCCTTGAGAGAAAAAATTATTCTTCGCCCTCCGGTGAGTTCCAAGACATCGACTGGCAACATCAAGGACTGTGGTCTTGAAGGCACTCCACAACTTTTCAGGATTCCCCAAAGCACTCAGACCCCCCAAATCTCTATTCAGTCTGTTTGTAAACTTCTCAGCTACACTCTCATCATTGAGCTTGCCAACATCCAGCTGAGGCTGGGATGGTACCATTCTCCTGGGTTTTAGCTGCAACTTCAGAGTTGCTACAACAAGCCGGTGGACATTATTGAGGAACTGAGCACTCCGGTCGACCATGCAGTTCTGGATGATCCTCCAGTGACCATCAATGAGCACATGGTCAATCTCCCTTGCCACACCACCAGCGTTGGAATACGATGTCCAGCGATAAGCCTGCAGCCGCTGAAACATTAAACCAGCCACCCTAGGTCCATGACTTCTTGCAAAGTCAAGGAACTTAGTGCTATTCTGGTTCACAATTCCAGACCCATGGGGACCAACACATGTCTCATAACCATCCCTATCAGTTCCAGTCGATGCATTGAAATCCCCCAAGACGAGATGAGTATCTCGCCTGGGGCACTGATCAACTACAGACTCGGGCGTGGCATAGAATGCGTCCTTTACGGTGAGATCACTTGCCTCAGTCGGAGCATATACAGAGACCAGGGAAATGACACCTAAGGAGTGACGATTCCTTAGTCTCATAATACGCTCGTTGACCGGTGTTACCTCAATTATCACTGGAGTCAGCTTATTGGACACAGCTACAACAACTCCTTGGGCATGGTAACCATCACAGAGACCAGACCAATAGTAGGTGTAACCACCCGCCATGATCTCGCCGCATTCTGGTCTCCGAACCTCAGAGAGTGCTGCAATACCGATGTCCAAACGCTTGAGCTCAGATGATAACAGAGACAGGTGATCATCCTCTCTTAGGGATAGGACGTTCCAGGCACCCACCCGAATGGTCCGCCTCATGTTAACCCAAGGAGACCGCCGTCTGGTGGATGACACCTCAGCACCACTCCGACACATACTACCGCGATCTGACCTGGGAAGGTTACTCTGTGGTTTTCCTCATATCATCAAAGAGTGGAGGTCCCGAAGGCTTTGCCCCAATCCCGTGATCATGTGAGCTGCCCTGCGGAGGGCAGCTGCACAGGAGGTACTCCCACGGAGTGGGTTTTCAGATTTCTTTACGTTTTGTGTTGTGCGGAGTGAAGGGTTTTATGGTGGCCGGAGTGCAAATCTTGCCACCAAGCTCCTAATAAAATGTAAACCAACTGTTGGAGGATATCCTCAGACACAGTTGTGCACTCGATATGGATGGCCGTTGGCTCACAAGGAGCTCCTCCGTCCTTTGACAGGTTTTGTTCTTCATCCTGCTGGGTGTCCATATCATACACCCTCCTCACCAAGAAACTTGGTGGGGGAGATGGTTTAGTCACCGACAATACGACCATGGAACAGGTTAGTACAGGTTTACATGATACCTGTAGTAAGTCACAGATCTAATCTGACCTGACCTGACAAAAGTGCATGGCCACAAGGCGTTGCTTTTGCCATCTTGGGGGGAGGGGGGTGGATTCATGCCATGTGTTGGCCTAATGGTTATGGTGGTAGGCTTGGGATACAAAGATCCCGAGTTCAAATCTTGCTCAGCTGTTAAATTAATACCAGGTGGGGTTGACTGCCTGTCATCCTTCCGAGGTTGGCAAAATGAATGCCAGCTCGCTGGTATCCTGTGTCGGAGTGGTGACCAATCCAGGATTGTGCCGAATAGCCAAGGAGACTGCTTCGTCAGCACCAACGCTCTGCACAGAGTCTGGTCCCAATGGATGGATGGGTGGATTTGATGGGGCTTGCAGAACTGGTGGAATAGAGTAGTTCTTTTAAAAATAAAACATATAGACAGATTACCAATGGGGAAATTTAGGGGATTAAAGGGTTGGATAATGGGTTTCTGGACACAATACATAATGCCAGGGATAGACTCTCAGATCTTTTTGAATGTGCTTTTACACGGGTGCTACTTTTTACACAGAAACCAACACTTATGCTAGACATTTAATAATGGCATAACTAATCTATATTACATGCATTAGCCCTTATCACAACCCCGCAACATCACACACATTATATATATAGTGCTGTTTGTCTCCTAGACGAGGCTGGTAGAAGACATGTATATATGACCAGACGATACTGTGTAATAGAGCATCTGCTCTGAGTCTGTGAGGTCGGTTGGTCAAACACTGGCCGAGTCATACCAAAGACTTTAGAAATGGTATGTGCTACTTCCTTGCTTGACACTCGTCATTTGATGGGTAGAGTACAGAAAAACAACGCTGGGAAGGCAATGGGAAAGCACCCAGTATAGCCCTTGCCAAGGAACTGCTTCGGCAGCACCGACACTGTAAAGAATATGGAACAGCAACAAAAAAAGTCTTTCTTTTTACTTGTTCTTTTTTACTTGCTTCCCAATGCTGAGAATGCAAGTGGCACATTTGAACGGAGTATAAACTAAACGTACATTCCCAATTGTCATTATGAACATGAAAAATGATGGAATTTATTTTTATCTGTTCTTATTTTCCCACATTCTTATATATTCGCATTACTTTGTCGATTTTCCAACCTCTTTACTCTTTTCTGCCTTCTCACACCCCTTCCTATCTTTTGTCTTAATTAAATGCGCCCATCTCCCGACAGTTACATAATATGTAGATGGCTCCAATCCATAGGAACACAAGGGGCTCCCTGTTGATACTGTGCCAGAGCAGCAGTTTCAGTGAAATTCCACTTTGTTGGAAATCGAATCGAGGACAGCACTGTGTCAGCATGTTGTTGATATTGAGTGAATCTAAGTCACACATTACTGTTTTCAACAAATAAATCTGTTCTCTACTTTCTAAGACGGGTATTTCTGCAATGCAGTGCAATAATTTTGCTTCTGAGTGATTGTGCTTCTGTCCTTCCATATCATGTCAACTAAGTCACAGCAATCCGACAACCCCCAATAATGGTGTCATCACAACTGTTATCCTGCCTCCATCCCAAACAGTTCAACCGCTGCATCACATCTCAACTCATCAAGTGGTTCAGTAACTTTCGTGAGTTCTTCTACATCCAGATGGAGAAGTTTGCTCGGCAGGCCCTGAGCGAAGGCACAACCAATTCAGAGGAACTTGTCGTCACACAGGACTCGGAGCTTTTTCGATCGCTCAACTTGCACTATAACAAAAGTAACGACTTCCAGGTATACTCTCAGCTCTCACCTCTTCTTTTCAGGCTTTCAAACTGGCCCTCTTGTTCCTCCTCCTTTCTTTCTTGTTATTGCCATTGTTGATTTGATTTATTATAAAGTCTCATGACATTTGAATATTATCTGGTTGTTTGTGAGGCAGGCTTACAAGATCTCTCTTTTGACACTTTTTACACTGTATGGGCTGGCTGAGTACACTGAATATTTTCATCCAATAAAAAAACCATGAGAAACTCGAGAGTTCATAGAACACCTTACCCCGCACAGTCTTGAGAAAAAGGACATGGGAAGGGTCATTTAAACTCTTGCCTTGTGTTTCCGAGCACAATCTATATTTCCTACGAGCCGTCATTCTGTCTGCATCTCGATATTCCCCAGTGCAGAGAGTGCAAGCGGCACATTTTATTGGTCAACATTGTCTAAAATGGCATTATCATTTGTCCAAGTACTGCTAAACTGGAATTTTTTGGAATTGCCAACAAGGTGATTTGCGTTCTACACTGTTCAACTATATCATGCAATTGAAATAAAATAAGAGTTTTTAAGGCTGTAGAAAATGTTATTTTTGGAAGTTTACTGCCGTAGATGCAGCGTCTTTTACACCACCTTATTACCTCCGCCACCGAAGGTGAAGGAGGTTATGTTTTCACCCCTTTCTGTCTGTTTGTTTCTCTGTTTGTTAATTGCCGGAATGTTAACAAACTGATTCGACTTTGGTGAAGATTCGGATCCGGATACTAGAATTTTTAAAGTGATTCTTCACCATTGAGAGATAGGGTCAAAAACGATATATAGCACGAGATCTCAAAAAGTTGTGGACAGATTCGGATGAAACTTGGTGGAAATGTTGGGTGTGTGGCAAGGAAGAATTGATTCAATTTTAGTGAAGATCCGAATTCAGATCCGGATCTGATAATTTTTTAAGTGATTCTTCACCATTGAGAGACATGGCTAAACCGATATATAGCACAATATCTCAAAAAGTTGTGGACATTCAGATGAAACTTGGAATTGATTCGATTTTGGTGAAGATCCGGATCGGGATCTGATAATTTTTAAAGTGATTCCTCACCATTGAGAGATATGGCCAAAATGATATAGTACTGTGTAGCATGGTATTTCAAAAATGTAATGGGCCTGTTATGTTCTCGTGGATCAGGCATTATGTGGCGGAGGGATGCGCTCCACTGAGTGCCCTTCTCGTTAGACATGTTATATTCGTTCTTCATGCCTGTTGTTTGTGTCCTTTATAACGTCCTTAAAAACAGTAAGTTTGCTGTTTGGAATGATTTTCAATTTTGTTTACCTGCCAGACAGGAAGGCAGACTCAAAAAATACCTGACTCATCTCTGTGCGCATGGGACGAGATTTCATACAATTTGGCAAATTCAGAGCCAAAGTCCTGCCAAACTGCAAGTTAGTGTTCCGATTCATGTTCCGATTTGTGCTCTACAGTGTTCAAAAGATAAAATTCAATCGGAATAAAGTGCTTCCTCGATCATAGACTGACATCTGGAGACGAACAGACAGACAGTCAGAGGGAACCTTAACTTAACCACACTTTGTGCTTAATTTTACCCCAAGAAAATGGATCTTGCCAGCTACAAAAAACTGATTGTAGTTGGGAAGATCCATTTTCAAAAGGCACTAACAACGATTATGGTTGCCAAACAGGCAAGGCTCGGGTCCATCGTTTCAACCGCTGATTTATTCTCATCCGGGACGCTGCAGAAGGACATCGTGTGCCTGAGATTACGTATCATTCTAAGGGAGAGGGGACATCACGTGACTGCAGTATGGTGACAATGAAAATGATGCGTCTCACAATCGGCTTAGCGAAGGCACGTGATTCCCCCACACATCATCTATTGGGGGGAACGTAACATCTTATGTCAATGCCTTTATAGTCCCAGGATGACGACCACTTCAGTGGTCAAAATGTTGGACCTGACCCTCGCATGATTGGCAGCTCCATATTAGCTGAAGTTTTCAATTTTTAACAGTTACTCTGTTTTTACACATGCCATTCCTTCTTCTTCTTTCGTATGCAGCACATGGCTGTGGATAGCACCATTAGCTGGGAGCGCAGCTGTGCTGCTGATGCCGTGCCCCCTGTAGGATAGAGCAGGAATTTGGAATTTGTTCAGGGTACCGGCTCTTCACGAAGAACACCGTGGGATCTTTCACTTACACCAAATAATGTCGGCAGACGGGAAACCCAGTTTTTAATGTCCATCCAAGGGAAGACTCAAACATTGATGAATCACCCTGCATGACAGTTTATAGCTGGGTCGGGATTCAAACACAGGTTAGAGAGCTTAGAGGCGAGTATGTTCTCAGGTCTATGCCTTTCCTAATATAAATCAACATAACTTCATATAAAATATATATTTAATACTTTGGGGAAAAAAGAAG
The DNA here is from genome assembly GCA_035128595.1 of Eptatretus atami. NCBI lineage: Eukaryota > Metazoa > Chordata > Myxini > Myxiniformes > Myxinidae > Eptatretus > Eptatretus atami. The sequence continues at coordinate 13,273,802 of CM068964.1, read as the reverse complement.
GTCGTGCAAAGATATTGTGTGCAGCGATGTTAACGAACGTGGGTCATACACCAGGCAAACAAGGTTGTGTAAGCAACTGCCAGGGTACTTTCAAACACCCATGGCAAGTTTACTATGAGGGTAGAGACACAGCCGGTGACTTTCCGTGGAAAGAGGGCATCATCAGAAGACGGCACCATGCAGAGGCATCTCCATGAATTTTTTTTTTAATGGCTGATTCCTGTCTCTGCCCATCCATCGGCCTGTTGGCAAAGGGAGTTGACGTCGGGCAAGATGCCAGGCGACGCACTGCCAAGGTTTTGAAAATTTTCCTTTAGGAATTGGTTGTTCATTGAACCTTTCCCCTCCAGCTGTCGACTCGCCTGCTTTGGCCATCACAGTGAATTCAACCGTCTCGCGACTTAAAAGGGACATCATTACGGGCCATGCATCTGAGGGAGGTTTTGGAGCGGCAATTAGTGTGCTGCTAAAGAAGATTGTCAAATCTGGAAGTCTCATTGTTAATTTCGCTGCGTGCTTTATTCCGAGCATCCCATGCAGCCCGTGTGGATTTATTTGTTCAATATATGAATTTGTCTAGGGGTTTTTTTTCTTGGAACGATCGCATTCATGTCTCTTTCATGGGAGGAAATGAAAGTGCTGAGCTTGCACTTTAAAGACCCTTTTGACTCCTGACCCTTACGTACTCCTTTGCTCATGAGCCCCCTGACTATACCCCTATCTCATCTCCAACTCTTATCCGCCGCCGACCGTTCGGACTTTGACTTTATGCATTCCAGCTTCAAAGGGCGGTCTACGTAGCACAGCTTTTAACATCTGAAGACTCCTCTGTTCCCCCCTCCGCTGCTTACTGGCGGCCGTTAGATCTGTCTCCGATGCAGCACACCCTTTGTCCCGCTCTTTGTCTCCACCGAATCTCTGTCTCCAATTTCCCATTGCCATTGGTCTAGATAGCCATGAGGCCTCTCAATGGCCTACTCCCGCTTTGTCGTCGAGCAATGCTTCACCAACGGTTGTGTACCCCCCTTCTGATCTGCGCTGCAGTAGAGAGACCTCGAATGGCTATCAGGAAATTTGCCTGGTTTTGAAAGGGCCACAAATATATGGGCTTCATTAAAACAGTGAGCAGACATCAAGTGAACTTGAAAAGATATTTTGGAGTAAAAGTTATCGCCTGTCACTGTCCATGTTGCATTGGCTGCGGAAGTAATGAGATAGTCAAAATGGGTTGCAAGGTAACAACAACATCTGAAGTTTACAGAGGTGTGGAATTTGGTTTTATCTACATTATTTATATTGCTTATTAAACACAATGGGTAAGTTGCAGCTCACCGAATAATTATCCATACTCCATTATCCGGACACACAAGCAGCGTGAAAGTGTGAATGTTGTCAACCATTATCTCGAGATAGTCAGTCCCTGGATGCCACTTGTTACCTCCGTCACCAAAGGTGAAGGAAGTTATGTTTTCACCCCTTTTTATCTGTTTGTTTGTTTGTGTACAGGATATCTCAAAAAGTTGTGGACAGATTGGGTGTGTGACAAGGACGAATGCATTCAATTTTGGTGAAGATCTGAATCCGGATCTGGATACGAGAATTATTTAATTTTTAATGTGATTCTTCACCATTGAGAGATAGGGCCAAAATCGACATAGTCCTGTGTGGCATGATATTTCAAAAATGTAATGGGCCCGATATGTTCTCATGGATCAGGCATTACTTGGCGGAGGTATGCGCTCTACCGAGTACCCTTCTAGTTTTGCATGTTTTATAAAATATAGCTCAGAGGGACTAAACTCACCTTTAAACTGTCTAGTCTGGGTTGGATTCCTCATCCAATGATAAACTTTCATCCTGGAGCTGCTTTGCAGACATCAGCGTTGCATCAATGATTGCATCATCCATCGATACGGGATGTTATGGCGGGTGTCCTTTATGCCAGCATTGCGTGCTGATGAATGTTAGAGATCCCACGGTGGTTGTAAAGAGAAAAGAGTCAGTCCTTTGAAAAGAGCAAGTCATTGTGTGTCTATGCCCTCATGAGCAAATTCCAAATTGCTCTCCATCGACATGGGAACCTCCTCAGAGGCACAGCAATGCTTCAGTAATGATGAAACCAGCAGGATGACTTCGTAATGAAATCCTGGTCCGATATGATGCATTCACTCGAAGAAGTCTTATTTTGCGTTGGTCGGATTGGAAGATCTGAAGAATAACTCCCCAAAACCCCCCAAAGCATCGCTCCACTTTCTGCAGCATGAACTGTTGGCAGGATGAAATCTGGAGTCCATTGATTCGTGATGTTCCACTAAACATGAACCCTTCCATCCAATCCCCAAAATGTCAAAAGCAATCAATCAGTTCCCAAGGCTTTCTTATATTGGTCCAGAATTCAATCTTGGTGCTTGCACAACCAACCCGAGTTGTGGATTCAGTTCTCATCTGCTATTAGGGGCTTGTGAAGAGGCGCCCAAATACCAGATTTAACGAGAGGGTTAATGGAGCACCTTACCCCACACACTGCTCAAGTATATAATTCATTTGAAATAAAATAATGATTTTCAAGGTCGTAGCATGGGACGAGATTTCATCAATTTGGCAAATTCAGAGCCAAAGTCCTGCAAACTGCAAGTTAGTGTTCCGATTCATGTTCCGATTTGTGCTCTACAGTGTTCAAAAGATAAAATTCAATCGGAATAAAGTGCTTCCTCGATCATAGACTGACATCTGGAGACGAACAGACAGACAGTCAGAGGGAACCTTAACTTAACCACACTTTGTGCTTAATTTTACCCCAAGAAAATGGATCTTGCCAGCTACAAAAACTGATTGTAGTTGGGAAGATCCATTTTCAAAAGGCACTAACAACGATTATGGTTGCCAAACAGGCAAGGCTCGGGTCCATCGTTTCAACCGCTGATTTATTCTCATCCGGGACGCTGCAGAAGGACATCGTGTGCTGAGATTACGTATCATTCTAAGGGAGAGGGGACATCACGTGACTGAGTATGGTGACAATGAAAATGATGCGTCTCACAATCGGCTTAGCGAAGGCACGTGATTCCCCCACACATCATCTATTGGGGGAACGTAACATCTTATGTCAATGCCTTTATAGTCCCAGGATGACGACCACTTCAGTGGTCAAAATGTGGACCTGACCCTCGCATGATTGGCAGCTCCATATTAGCTGAAGTTTTCAATTTTTAACAGTTACTCTGTTTTTACACATGCCATTCCTTCTTCTTCTTCGTATGCAGCACATGGCTGTGGATAGCACCATTAGCTGGGAGGCAGCTGTGCTGCTGATGCCGTGCCCCCTGTAGGATAGAGCAGGAATTTGGAATTTGTTCAGGGTACCGGCTCTTCACGAAGAACACCGTGGGATCTTTCACTTACACCAAATAATGCCGGCAGACGGGAAACCAGTTTTTAATGTCCATCCAAGGGAAGACTCAAACATTGATGAATCACCCTGATGACAGTTTATAGCTGGGTCGGGATTCAAACACAGTTAGAGAGCTTAGAGGCGAGTATGTCTCAGGTCTATGCCTTTCCTAATATAAATCAACATAACTTCATATAAAATATATTTTTAATACTTTGGGGAAAAAAGAAGGTCGTCGCAAGATATTGTGTGCAGCGATGTTAACGAACGTGGGTCATACACCAGGCAACAAGGTTGTGTAAGCAACTGCCTGTTGTTTGTGTCCTTTATGACATCCTTAAAAACAGTAAGTTTCCTGTTTGGAATGATTTCCAATTCTGTTTGACTGCCAGGCAGGCAGACAGACTAAAAAAAAGTATCTCACTACTCTCTGTGCATGTGCGATCAGCATTAATCCAGAAGTATTAATTAAATATTAACTTCTGAATTCATTAATTCAGAAGTTTCAATTGGTTAACTTCCGGTTCTGGGTTTGGAGCGTTGGCAGGTCTCCTTTCAGGGCTCTCGCTGACGATCTCAAAGTTAAGTTTCCGGTGTTATCTGTCCCGTTTTACTGTTTATTTTCTCACCTACATGTTACTGTGTGTTCCTAGTTCGGTTTTGTTTCAAAAATCGTGCTATTTTGTGAGGTTTCGTCGACCTTGTCTTACCGGGTGCTTGAGGCCTACCCTTTGTTCCCCTCGGTGTACGATCGTGTTATTTGTTTTTTCTCCCCATTATCTTCAATCTCTATCTTCCCACTTTCCTAACGTCCCCCATCCCCCCCCAACTAATTTCTTGTCTTAAATCAAAAAATAAAAAACACTACCTTTTCCTTGCACACTCACGAGTCTCGATTCTTCTTCTTCTTCTTCTTCCTCCTGCCGGCACACCATCTTTGTTCTCCTGAGTTAACCCCTCTCACCATTACCTTCACGATTCTTATGATCTACAACACTTATTCCATTACCGAATCTTACCTGTTCTTCAAAAATACATCAAAAAAATAATAATCTTGTGTCTTACCTGCAACCATAACCACGTGATCCGTTTACACCCCCTGCGTTTATCGATCCAAATTCACCATTCACCTCACGATTTTTTCTACAACACTTCCATGATGACCTAATCTGTTTGAAAACTCTCCTCAAACAATAATAATAATAAGAAGTCTGAGACGCGATGGTTCACGAGCAATGTACGACTTGACATAGTTCACCTTTTTATTTTTTGACCTTCGAGGGACGCCACGGGCAACTGGCGGGAATCGGGAAAAACGTAAATGATCGAAAAGTTGTAGTAACTCGAAGAGCACTACTTGCATACACAACTTCATTTGAAACAGTTAGAAAACCCTAGGAGCTCGATGCCCATTTATTGATTTTTTTGACATTTTCCTAAGTTTGTGACTTGACCTTGGGACGAAAATGAAAAATCGAGCTCCGTGGGGCTATGCAGGTGCCATTGGGCTACCAAATACCGAAACCCTGCCAGATTTGAACAAACCCCCTTGAGAAGATGTAACTTGAAACCGGCTACCCCCTAAAAACACATGTTTTTTTGGGCGTGGCTCCGCCCATAATGGGCGCAGCATGCCCATTCACAGGAAAACACAACTAGATCATGATATAAACTCCCACCCAAATTTTATCAGGATCGGATGTAAAAAGCCAGGGATGTTTTATTGCTCTGTATGAATCAATCTAGTAACACAATTAGTTTAGAAGAGTATCATTGACGACAGTACTAATGAAGACGATAACAGAACAGTACCCAACACACCCCCGTCATGAATAGGAAGAGAAGCATGAACCATTATAGAATGAAAAGTGGATTCAGTTTTTATATCTGTACCATCGCTCGGAAGTATCCGAATATAAGATATAGACGATACTCTATATAATAATTGCTCGTTCTATCTTATCTCGTTGCAGTAGTGCTGGGGTGTTTCAGATGCTCGCTTTCTAGGTTCGTTGTCATAATGCATCCTGAGTTTCTTTTCCCTAGCTAATTGCATAAATACGACCTGTGGGCTCTGTCATTATTCGCATCCTCCGTACTCTCGATATAAGCATTTGGAGTGGAAGCGCTTCTTATGACTTAAACATCTGCAATCTCGGTACATGCGTTGTTCTTTTTCTCCATTTCTCTTGTAGAATTTGCGCGTGTTGCTAATTTTGCACTCCAGAGGCAACCGTAGTTATTGTGAGTCGCCGATAGCTAGAAACCTAAAACTATAAAAAAACATGTGTTCTCCATGTTTTGCTAGAATGTTTCGCTTATATCCATACCATGTTTGCTTGTTCGCCAATTTCAGTCGAACGCTCACTGCGTTCTACACTCAGCTTACACAAGCAATCTCTATCTCTCCCACGTCGGTGCGTCCTCTCTTGCAAGGTCACATCTGGCACGGTCGGGTTTCTCAGGTCATTTGGTCTAGTCCTCAATAGGAATCCCCACCCTCACGCCATTCAGTCTCCTCCCCAGGAACATTCATGCTCTCACTCCAGCAATTTTCCTCATATCTTTCGTCACAGATGTGCCCACAGGTTCACAAACCATTCAACGAAAAGTCAAAAAAAATCACAAGTATTCCTACAACTTCACTAGACACCTAGTCTGGGCATTCATCGCTCCATCTGCAGTCTGCATATCGTGCCACCTTTTCTCCAAAACATCCTGCTAACTGCCTTCATTCCCCAGCTCAATCTGATAGTTAGCGTAATGCACAGTTCATCCCCGCTGATCACAGTGCTCTCTCAGTCATTACCCTCAGCCTGTTGCCATCAATTCTACTCGCTGAGCTATTTTCTGTCAATCCGCCACACTTACCTCCTTGCTCAACAAAGCTTTCCTCTTTGCTCCTACCGGCGTCCGCTCCCCCCACCTTCTGCAAGAGTCACTATAGATAAATCAAAAAGCGACTCGCTACCCACCGCACACCTGACAAGTCGACCACAAAGTGCTCGTGATCACCACTCTCGCCGTTCATTCAGACGTGTTCTGTAGATTATCTACTAATATAATTGTCGGTGGGCACTGGTACGGTTTCAAAGCCATCTCAGATACAGGATCTCATTGCGCAATAATGTCTGTTAGATGACAATCAGTGACAAGGATGACATTGACGTGTATGACCTAATATGGACATACGATAAACGTCATTGGGGTCGCCTCCAAGACAGTGTGCGATCCACGTGCGATATAGGTATAGCTTCAGGTACTGGATTGTACCACTCCTACAGCTCCATTAGGTTTTGATCAGACTTCTCTGTGAGCCTCGTACATTTAATTGATTTTTTATCCTTTTGGGTTTTTTGGGGGGGGAGAAAAAGAAGTTTTTTTTTGGGGGTTTTTCTCTTCATCAAAGACTCTATTCCTCTCTCATGCCTGCCTCACTCCCCCAACTCCCAGGATCCTCTGCCTATGTCCCTTCCACTCCCTCATGTTTATATGTGTACTGTACGTCACCAAACAGGTGATTACTCCATCTACACTCACTATCCAAAGCATGGACCAACTTCTACATTCTCATCCAAATCTCTCTTCCTCGTATGTGGCGACTTCAATTGTCATCAGCACGTTGCTAGGTGTGGGTACCTCTCTCACCTGTCATGGCACCTCAGCAAAAGCTTTCTGCGACTCATTGGGACTGACTCAATCGGTCAACTTCCGACCCGGATCTCAACCAATGGTACTCTATCTGTCTGGATCTGATTTTGACAAATTTCCCTGACAATATCTGCTGCTCTTCCTCCGCTCAAATCGGCTTCTTCTGACCACGTCCTTATCCAAGTGGACATCTCTCTGGCTATTATCAGAGAACCACTCACCGCTGTCGAGTCTGGCATTTCACTCAAGCCGACTGGCAGGGTCTCCAAGCAGCCATCAAACTTATAGACTGGTCTCCTATCGCTACTTTCTCCAACATAAACTCATCCTGGGAAGTCTTTCAAAGAAACTTGCTCTCCTTCGTGCACAGATTTATCCCCTCTCGTCTTCAGTTGTCCTACCTTCCTCCCGTCTTGGTTCACTGAAGCTTGTGGCGAGGCAGTTGTCTTGAAACAACTTGCCTTTGCCTCATGAAAAGCAAACCCACTGAGGGCAATCTCAGTTCTTTCCATAAAACTCGGAACAAGTGTGTATCTACCCTCAGGAGAGCCAGAAAACAACATCTTTCTAATCTCAAGTCTGAACTTTCAAACCTCTCCCTCCTCAAAATCCTGGTGGCGTCGAATCAAATCTGTTTCTGGTGTATGTTCCCCTACATCCCTCCCTTACTAAATGGCCACACTGCTGATACCGCACGTGAAAAGGCTGAATGCCTAAACTCGGTGTTTGCAGCTAAATCTTGTGTCCAAACCCATCACTTTCTCTACCACCTTACCCATCGCACCCAACTGTCCCTGGACTCTGTGTCCTTTTCTCCTGACAAGGTGGAGAGCTTGCTGTCAAACCTCGACTCAGATTCTGCAACCGGTCAGACGGCATCAGCCCACGTGTCCTAAAAACCTGCCTCTTCTGCTCTTGCTCACCCTCTCTTGTTCTATTCACCCTCTCATTTGCTCAAGGCCATCTGCCATCTGCTTGGAAATCAGCAACATTACTGCCTGCTAAAAAAGCTGCAAAAACAGATCCCTGCAACTACAGACCAATCAGCCTTCTCCAATCATCAGCAAGGTTATGGAATCCATCATCACTTCAGACATTAAATACTTCCTCTTCTCCAATGGCTTGATTTCCGATCATCAATTTGGTTTCAGACCAGGTCACTTCTACCTTGGAAATGCTGCTTCTGGCTCTCCCAACAATGAGATGGAGGTCCTCAATGCCAGACAGGAAATCCGAGCCGTATCCCTGGACATATCCACGTGCTTTTGACACAGTCTGACACCCTGCCTGCTCACCAAACTCTCTCCTATGGTATCCAAGGCCATCTCCACTCATGGCTGTGCAGACTTCCTCTCCTGTCGCAGTCACTGTGTGGCCTAAACGGAGTTCTTTCATCCCCTTTCCTGTCCAGGCTGGAGTTCCTCAAGGTAGCGTTCTCGCCCTCTTCTTTTTCCGGTTTTCATCAATGATCTCTCCGACTCTCTGGAAAATCCTCTATATTCTTTGCTGATGACTCCACTCTGCCGTACATCAGTCACCTCAGACCGGCAAGCAGCAGCTTCTTCGCTCACTGCAGATCTGGATAAAATCACCAAACTGGTCCAACACGTGGAACATGTCTTTCAATCCGGACAAAAATCTCACACTCTACTATGTCTCTCCGAAAGGACATTTAGAAATCCCATCACTTTCTCAACAATCCTCTGGAAGAAGTCCTTTCTTTCAAGCTTCTGGGTCTCACTATCTGCCATGACCTTTCTTGGAAAGCACATTTCAAACCTCGCCTCCAAAGCCAGTCGCCGACTGGGAATCCTCCGTCGTGCAAAGTCCTTCCTCGGCCACCTGAGCTCCTGACCACTTACAAAGCTTTTGTCCGCAGCCTGATGGAGTACTGCTCTCCCCTCTGGGCTGGGGCTCCTGCTCTAACCTTTCTTGGCTTCACGCTGTCGACAAGGCATTTCGGATCATTGGCATCTCCCGCAATGAGGCGAGTCTTTTGGCCTCTCACTCAATCACCGCAGGCTGGTCGGTGGTCTTTCTGTCTCCTACCATCTCTCTCCAGCCTCGCCCCCCCTGCTCTCTCTCTGCGATTTGTCCCACCACATTTCCGCAGGGCGCTCAAGGTCGCCAACAACCCCTTCTGGTAAAACTACCAAAATCACGAATCACTGCTCACCTTCACTCTTTCATTCCTCTTTTTTCCTGCCTTTGGAATAAACTCCCTCATCTATTCATTCCCATTCTTCCCTCCAGGCCTTCAAAACAGCTGTTACCACACTCTTATCATCCCCATCCAAATCCTCGATCTTTTCTACCCCCGATAATCCACCAAGCCCACCTCTTCAAATTCCTGTTCCTTCCTGAAAGTCCCTGTAATGTCCATCTTCTATTCCCCATGATCCCCGTCCATCCTTCTCCCTTCCACAGATCTCCTAATGTCTCTGTTCCCCACTGTTTTGTCCTTCCCACTCCCGCCCCTCTTGTCTCATGCCCCCTTGATGTGTGTGTGTGTTTCGCTCTCATACGAGCCTCGACAAGGTATAAAATTTTTTAAAAAGTAAATTACTGTTAAACTACAGGTTCGTTTTCCAATCCATGTTCAAAATATAAAATTTAATTGAATTATTTATCCTCGATTATAAACTGACATTTGTATACAGACAGAAGTGAACCCATTGGCGTAACCCCGATTTTCGCTTCTCGTGCCGGGGGAATGATATGGAACACCAGTAAACGAATCGTGTGACTGTGAACATCCATTGTTGACAAATTTCCATGGTTTGGGTGCTTTCCCATCCCATGGTGTATTCATGTCACAAGTCACTTTCGGTGGTGTTGGTGTTACGTCGAGCTTTCTCGAGTGATCATATAGCTGCAGGGGCTTAAAGTATAGTGGTCTTTTGTGAGGTCACTTCAGGATTCTATAAACTGGAAGTAAATCATGCGGAGGAAACGCAGTAATGGCGATTATCTATCTATAATTCAGCAATCTGTGTCTGTGTGTCTGTGTGTCTGTGACGCTGTTTCTCGACAACCACTGGTCGATCTGATTGAAACTTGCCAGCTATATTGCTGGGGACCTGAGTATGTGCCTTTTCAAGGTTTGATATTAATCGGACAAGTGCTTCCCAAGTTATGGCCATTTATTTACCACCAATGACAAGACACGTTGCTGCGTAGGCGTGGCCGTTGGGAAGAGATTCTCAGCCGCGTTCCCATTACAGGTTCAACGTACGGACTTCGGATAGGATTGACTTACTGTATTCTCATAATTTCTTGATTTCTTATGCGCATTTATAGATAAACACATGCCCCAATCCAGTCATCGTTTACGAGAGCGAAGGAACGGCCTGTGTGGTTGTTTGAAAAGTTTTTTTTGGTTTTTGTCATCCGCCCTCTCCGGAGGGAGGGAGCGGGATATTGTAATCGTCCGGTTTGTTTGTCTGTCTGTCTGTTTAGCAACTTTACAGCAAAACAGCTTTAGCAAACACTATCAAATTTAATCCACAGGTGGGCAATGAACCTTGGACGACCCATTAGCTTTTGGGTCCAATTAGATCAAAGGTCATGGTCAAGGTCACGAAAAGATCAAAATCGTTTTTTTCGCTCATAACTTTGTCAAAATGATCTGATTTACTTCAAATTAAGCTTATAGTGACCTTATTCTATTTGTCACTATAATCCTACCCATTCCTATAGTGAAAAATGCATATTTGTGAAGATCGGTAGGGTCCGAAGTTTGGGGGGTCATGGTCATTGGTCAAGTTACATTTTCCATTAAAACTAAAACATGGTACGAAAATACAACTTTACGGGAAAACGGCTGGCTCAAACACTGTCATTGTATCCACAGGTGGGTAATGAACCTTGGATGACCCATTAACTTTTGGTCCAATTAGGTCAAAGGTCAAGGTCAGGTCACGAAAACGTCAAAATCGTTTTTCGCTCATAACTTCGTCAAAAATGATCCGATTTACTTCAAACTAAGCTTATAGTGAACCTTATTCTATTTGTGACTTAAAACCTAAAATCCTATAGTGAAAAATGCATATCTGTGAAGATCGGGGTAAGGATATATCAAATTTAAATTTTGATCCCCAAAATAACTTTATGCTTTAAATGGGTGGGATTTGTTGTGCCTGGCACCACTTGTTTTTCTTGGTTTTGGTTTTTTTTGCACGTACGTTTTTTTTCTTTTTTTTTCTCTCTTCTCTTCTCTTTGTGTTTTTCTTGCGATGACATTGTGAAAAGGCAAAATACGTTTGGCGCTAATTGAATAATTGGCCATTAAACTAATTGTGAATAATCGTAACTGTGATATGCGAACTTCGGACAGTGAGGACTTAACTTCCGGACTTCCGAATAGTGACGACTTACTGTATTCTTTCTCGATTTTTTCTCGATTCTTTTCTCGATTTTCTTAAACACAATGCCCCAATCCAGTCGTCGTTTATGACAGCGAAGGAACGGCCTGTGTGGTTGTTTGAAAGTTTTTATCCCCGCCGCGTGGCGGAAGGGGGATATTGTTATCAACCGGGTCGTCCGTCCGGCTGTCCGTCCGTCCGCTGGCTGGGCGTAACATTTATAGCTGTGAGTGCGATAACTCATAAACTGTTTGCCAATTCGATTTAATTTGGGTCACACATGTACCACCTGAAAAGGAAGAACCCTATTGATTTGGGCGTGGCCGGCTCCAAGATGGCCGACTGGGCGGCGTCAACATTTTAGCTGTGAGTGCGATAACTCATAAACTGTTCGCCATATTGATTTGAAATTTGGTCACACTGTACACCTGAAAAGGAAGAACTCCATTGATTTTGGGCGTGCCGATCCAAGATGGCCGACTGGGGGCGGTCGTCCGGTCTGGTGGCTGGGCGTCAACATTTATGGCGTCAACATTTAATGCTGTGAGTGCGTAACTCATAAACTGTTCGCCATATCGATTTGAAATTTGGGTCACACATGTACACCTGAAAAGGAAGAACCCTATTGATTTTGGGCTTGGCCAGATCCAAGATGGCCGACTGGGGTGGCCATCTTGAAAAAAGTTTTTTCGCCATATCTATTTTGAAATTTTGGTCCACATGTACCACCTGAAAGGAGAAACCTATTGATTTTGGGCGTGGCAGTCCAAGATGGCGACTGGGGTGGCCATCTTGAAAAAAAAAAGTTTTTGTAATAAATGGAAACCGCTTATCTGATTTCAATTATTTTTTCAATGGCGGGGGATCCCCATCTCTGATGGTATATTTTTTATCCCGCCGCGTGGCGAAGGGGGATATTGTTATCACCCGGGTCGTCCGTCCGTCGTCGGCTGGCTGGGCGTCACCATTTATAGCTGTGAGTGCGATAACTCATAAACTGTTTCGCCATATCGATTTGAAATTTGGGTCAAACATTTACACTGAAAGGGAAGACCCTATTGATTTTGAGCGTGGCGGCTCCAAGATGGCCCGACTGGGGGCCCCCCGGGCGTCAACATTTAGCTGTGAGTGCGATAACTCATAAACTGTTGCCATATCGATTTTGAAATTTGGGTCACACATGTACACCTGAAGAGGAAGACTCTTTGATTTTGGGGCATGGCGGATCAAGATGGCCGACTGGGCGGTCGCCGGCTGGCTGGCTGGGTCAACATTTATGGCGTCACATTTATAGCTGTGAGTGCGATAACTCATAAACTTCGCATAATCGTTGAAATTTGGGTCCACATGTACCACCTGAAAAGGAAGAACCCTATTGATTTGGGCGTGGCGGATCAAGATGGCACTGGTGTGGCCATCTTGAAAAAATGTTTTTTTCGCATATCGATTTGAATGGGTCACACATGTACCCCTGAAAGGAAGAACCCTATTGATTTTGGGCGGGCCAGATCCAAGATGGCGACGGGGGCGACATCTGAAAAAATGTTTTTGTAATAATGGCAAACCGCTTATTTGATTCAATTATTTTTGAATGGCGGGGGATTCCCATCCTGTGGTATATATTTTTTGGTTTGCACGTACGGCCACGCACGTACGGCGCACGCACGCCACAGCACGTACGGAGCACGTATGACACGCAGAGCGGAGGAAGGCCGCTGTGTGGTTGTTTCTGGCAAGCGGTTTGAAAGTTTTTTTTTTTTTGCACGTACGGCACGTACTAGTGTTTTAAAACAGGTTTTCGACCCATCATTTAATTTCATTTCATTTTTTTTTATTGTCCCGTGAAACATGGGCGGCAATTTTTCTTTATTTTTTTTTTTTTTATTTTCTCACTGGCGATTCAATTCCAAAAAGGGTGCATCCAACATTTTCACATTGGCATTAAACATGTGAATGTAGATTAAGCACAAATGATATGTCTAAACGACGAAGTGTGAAGTTGAATGCCTGCATGATGAAAACATGCTTCGTTGTTCCCTGTTCCGCGTTCAATCAGTACAATGTAAAGTAAATAGAACCGGAACGTTAATTCACAATCTCTTCTCTCTATCTTTCCATTGTTATATTAACAAATAACTGCTTCTGTTTGTTTAGAAAATGTTAAGCAAAAAAACACAAAAAGCATTTCATTCACAATCTCGCAAGATTTCCTGCATATCTCGCGATTTTATAAAAATAGCGGTTAAGTAGAATATGGGGGGACAAAAACAAATATAAGGTCATTTTCATAAGAAAACAATATATGCGGAACATAAGAAACTCCTCAGAAAAAGATTTTATAATAAATAGATGTTATGGTCCCCTCTGTTCGATAGTGAAGAAAAAAAATCCGTCGTTGCAATTGGGAAAGGGAACACATGACAACAAAGAATAAGCTTATTATTTTTATGTAGAAGATTACATTAGTGGAACCTGGAAAATATGGCCAATCATCTGTTTATAGATTTAAAATTAAATAATATTGTTATGTCATTGTTTTGATTCTCACGTGATGGTCTCTCTCTACATTGTGTTCTTGACAATGAGGGAAGTTTGTTGCGGTGCTGAAACATTATAAAAAATATATTTAAGGTACATTTATATGATATTTAAAGAGAAGGAGAAATGTTTGTTATTCTCATCTGCTGCATTATCATCATATCCACATCACAAACTTCCTAAACACTAAATCCTCACTGTCAACATCGGATAGAGGAATGTGGGGCATGCAACTCTTACCCTCGGTTTGTAAGGTGGGTAGTGTCCTTACTCCCCTGCACTCGACTCGACTTCATATCCCAGTGAATTGGGATTCAAAAAAAAGATGAGAAATAAACTCTTTCAGTAAAGAAGCTTATAAAGACTTCTCCCAGCTCAGCTATGATCCCAAAGCTTAAACTGTTTGTTTCATCTATGACGTCATATTAACCGTTGTTTTATATTGCACATAGCAGAGTAAGGTGGAATTAATTTATATTTGGAGCAGCTCATGGTAGAGAGTAACCCTGATTATCTTTTGTCCAAAATGCAAGTGTGAATTCTGGATGCTTGTCTGTGTTTGCTCGAATTTGAATTTTTTGTGACGTCACTTGTATTGCACCGATTATCTCATTCCTAGGTTCCCAATGCTTCCTCGAGGTTGCGGAGATCACTCCTGCATGAATTCTTCTGGCCATCCAGAGCAGGAAAGGGACTCTGACCCATCGTGAAGAAGGCCATTTAACAAGGTGATTACGCAAACTGGACAGCGATGTTCCGCGAGGGTGTTTTCGGACGCGCAGGTTGCCACTGGGACTCCTCGCCGTGATGAGGTAATTGTGCGAGCTGAGCTGTGTGAGCGGTGTAGGGAGGGAAATCCACCCCTTCCAACTTCCGCAATGGCAACATTTTCATTGTGGGAGTTCAGCGATCGTGTCCCAAGGTGTTACAGTAATGTCGGTACACACGTGCAGTTGTACAAAGCAAAACAAAACGACAGGGTTTTGTGGTTTGCATTCCCCTTCCTCCACTGAACAAACCGCTGTTTTTTCTTTTCTTTGTAACCCGCTTGAACAAACAGCAGATATGCCAAGTTCAATTAAGGGATTCTGTGATGACGTTCAAAAAGATGCATTAAAACGCAACGTTATTCCCGGCCTTTGTGAGAAAAACTCAACAGGCCGTAGGCTTGATGTGGGCGCGTGCCGGAGCGGGATGTACTTTGTGAAGAGACAACATGGAATGCACTTTAAGTGGCGTCTGTTGTCCCGCCGTAAAGCCGCTTGATCAAAACCAACGCAACACGCAAGAAGCAGTTGCTAAATTCTGGTCACATAAATCGGCCAATTGATCTTTGGATTCGCTGTTGATGTTGTGCTGAGGAAATTGGACAGCACTTTCCATAATACTGAAGGGAATGGTTGGGGTAAAACAGGGACTGACCCAGCACCGGGTTTGGGCTTGTGTGAACTCGACTTCTCAACTCAGGCCAAAATTGGTCTCGATAAACTGGACTCGGCTATGTTGGTCTCAAAATAATGGACTCGGGCTCAAGCTGGTCTCCATAATGGGATCGGGCTCAAAAGTGGTCTCGATCATTGGATTCAGATTCGACGTTGGTTCACGATTATGGACTCAGGCTCAAGTTGGTCTTGATTAATGGGACTCGGGCTCAAAATTGGTCCCATAAAATTGACTTGGGTTCAAGATAAATGGAGCTCTGGCTCGAGTTGGTCGAATGAAGATGGACTTGGACTCATGTTGGTCTCTGAGATGCAAATGGCAGAGTTTCATTTGGAAGGCCCAAAGCAAAATGCAATAGTGGCCCAGTGGGCCCCTCTCATTGGGTGAATTTCAAATTATTTTTTTGATAAAGTATGATGGCATTTCTAATTTCCAAACGCATTGTTCTCCATGGCACAACATGGGTTAGTCGATTTACTATGAGGGGTTGTTTTTTGAATTGTGTTGTGGATTTTGATAAACAATATCGATATGGTATTGACATTATGGTGTATATACACGCTTTTCATTGTGATCTTGTTGCTTTTGTAATACATTAAACCGTAAGTTATTATTCCTTAACTGCCTTCTCTACTAACCTCACCCTAACTTTGTAATAGTTTGCGTAGTTAACTCAAGGAAAAACTTCGTTGGTTTTTTAATCATCGTTAGCTTGCTTTTTATCCCTTGATATGCGAGTTTTCCTTTTGTGTTGTGTTTATCACCGCTCACAAGTTGATGTTTTTTTCGCACAAACTGAGACCCCCAAACTACATCACCACTTGGGGCCTGTCTCAAAGATTGTGGCGCACCACGGTTGCGTGGGGCCTTTGTTGGCCTTGAGCTCCATGCAATACCGGACTTTCAAGATCGACGTATTAAATGCTGATGAGGCTTTCTGTGGCATCAGTTGTGCGTTTTCATGTGACTCCACTTCCGCTAGCCGGGGCAATTTTAACCTGCGTTGCTAGCATGACTCCGTAGTTCAAAATTTCCATTTTTAACATGATTTTCAGCATTTTAATGAACGAATGACAATTTGCAAATGGTTAACGCATTAATTTCCTGTCCCTGGATGCATCGGCTCAACGAAAATGTAAGGAAAATACGAGAAATATCTCGTGGATGAGAGGTGTCAAGTTCATATCTTATTTTCCTGGTAATACAAGTGGCCTTTGGCAGCAGATAAATAAATAATACTATTTATAATTAAAAATATAATAATATATAACACACACATGCGATGGATGCTTCTCTTTTTAGCAATAGATGCAAAATCTAGATAATTTTTCTTGTGGCCCAGAAACCAAACAAATTACATTTATGTCATTTAAAATAGCCGGTGTGGCTTCACAGTAAGGTGGGCGCTTAAGACTCCTAGGGTCTTGAAGTGAGGCCCTGTCGTGCTGTTTAGAATTAACACCAGGTGGGTTGACTCGGCCTGTCATCGCTTGTGAGGTGGTACAATGAGTACAGCTTTCTGTTAACAGGGGGGCATGCATCAGCAGACAGCTGTGGCCACCAGAAAATGATGCAGCCAAGCAAGCACAGGCTGGCAAATGAAAAAAATTTAATAAGAATTAAAAAAGCTTGATTGATTGATTAAATTTTTTATTCACACCCAAGGTATGATCCTCCCATCGCTGTTAAAAAGCATCCAAACAGATACGGTGTCTCCCTAGGGGACACGTTTGTCGACTTGGTACTCCTGCTCCCACGTGAATAATAGCTGCACAAGCATTGTGTATTTTCATGTCGCGAAGATGTCCTTTTGTCGAAGAGTTGGTACCATGAACTTTGTTGGTAATGATGCATGCATAGTGTTTCCCATTGCAGACGTCTGTTAATAAATCACCAAGGCTAGCATGATCACAGGGCACTCCGCAAGGTTCAAAGTCCTTCACTGGTCGGCGATCTGTCGGGAGTTTGGGGAGAACGTGCTCGTCACCGACTCCTTCGGCCCAACATCATTTGGATTTTGCAGTATGGGGAGCTGCCAAGACTCGGTGCTTGGGCGCCTGAAGAAAGTTATTGAACTCTTTCGTTGTTGCAGAGGCACAAACCCTTTCTGTCAGTTACTTTTCCAAGTATTTTCAGATTTCTTTCAAAGGCTTTGTGAGCCATTTTAGGTAACAAACGCTTATCTGCATGCACATATATGGAAACATGCCCGATCAACATTGCTGATAA
>CM068964.1:13234511-13252470 GCA_035128595.1 Eptatretus atami | reverse complement strand
TTTTAAAAAGTAAATTACTGTTAAACTACAGGTTCGTTTTCCAATCCATGTTCAAAATATAACATTTAATTGAATTATTTATCCTCGATTATAAACTGACATTTGTATACAGACAGAAGTGAACCCATTGCGTAACCCCGATTTTCGCTTCTCGTGCACGGGGGAATGATATGGAACACCAGTAAACGAATCGTGTGACTGTGAACATCCATTGTTGACAATTTCCATGGTTTGGGTGCTTTCCCATCCCATGGTGTATTCAATGTCACAAGTCACTTTCGGTGGTGTTGGTGTTACGTCCAGAGCTCTTCTCGAGTGATCATATAGCTGCAGGGGCTTAAAGTATAGTGGTCTTTGTGAGGTCACTTCAGGATTCTATAAACTGGAAGTAAATCATGCGAGAGGAAACGCAGTAATGGCGATTATCTATCTATAATTCCAGCAATCTGTGTCTGTGTGTCTGTGTGTCTGTGACCGCTGTTTCTCGACAACCACTGGTCCGATCTGATTTGAAACTGCAGCTATATTGTGGGGACGCTGAGTATGTGCCTTTTCAAGGTTTGATATTAATCGGACAAGTGCTTCCCAAGTTATGGCCATTTATTACCAACCAATGACAAGACACGTTGCTGCGTAGGCGTGGCCGTTGGGGAAGAGATTCTCAGCCGCTTCCCATTACAGGTTACAACGTACGGACTTCTGGATAGTGATGATTACTGTATTCTCATAATTTCTTGATTCTTATGCGCATTTAAGAATAAACACAATGCCCAATCCAGTCATCGTTTACGAGAGCGAAGGAACGGCCTGTGTGGTTGTTTGAAAGTTTTTTGGTTTTTGTCATCCCGCCCTCTCCGGAGGGGGAGCGGATTATTGTAATCGTTCCCGTTTGTTTGGTCTGTCTGTCTGTTAGCACTTTACAGCAAAACAGCTTTAGTCAAACACTATCAAATTTAATCCACAGGTGGGCAATGAACCTTGGACGACCCCATTAGCTTTTGGGTCCAATTAGATCAAAGGTCATGGTCAAGGTCACGAAAAGATCAAAATCGTTTTTCGCTCATAACTTTGTCAAAAATGATCTGATTTACTTCAAACTAAGCTTATAGTGAACCTTATTCTATTTGTCACTTATATCCTACCCATTCCTATAGTGAAAAATGCATATTTGTGAAGATCGGTAGGGTCCGAAGTTTTGGGGGTCATGGTCATTGGTCAAAATTACAAATTTTCCATTAAAACTAAAACATGGTTACGAAAATACAACTTTACGGGAAAACGGCTGCTCAAACACTGTCATTGTATCCACAGGTGGGTAATGAACCTTGGATGACCCCATTAACTTTTGGGTCCAATTAGGTCAAAGGTCAAGGTCAGGTCACGAAACGTCAAAATCGTTTTTCGCTCATAACTTCGTCAAAATGATCCGATTACTTCAAACTAAGCTTATAGTGAACCTTATTCTATTTGTGACTTAAAACCCTAACAATCCTATAGTGAAAAATGCATATTCTGTGAAGATCGGGTTAAGGATATATCAAATTTAAATTTGATCCCCAAAATAACTTTATGCTTTAAATGGGTGGGATTTGTTGTGCCTGGCACCACTTTTTTTCTTGGTTTTGGTTTTTTTTTGCACGTACGTTTTTTTTCTTTTTTTCTCTTCTCTTTCTCTTTGTGTTTTTCCTTGCGATGACATTGTGAAAAGGCAAAATACGTTGGCGCTAATTGAATAATTGGCCATTAAAACTAAATTGTGAATAATCGTAGCTGTATATGCGAACTTCCGGACAGTGAGGACTTAACTTCCGGACTTCCGAATAGTGACGACTTACTGTATTCTTTCTCGATTTTTTCTCTTTCTTTCTCGATTTTCTTAAACACAATGCCCCAATCCAGTCGTCGTTTATGACAGCGAAGGAACGGCCTGTGTGGTTGTTTGAAAGTTTTTATCCCCCGCCGCGTGGCGGAAGGGGGATATTGTTATCAACCGGGTCGTCCGTCCGGCTGTCCGTCCGTCCGGCTGGCTGGGCGTCAACATTTATAGCTGTGAGTGCGATAACTCATAAACTGTTTGCCATATCGATTTGAAATTTGGGTCACACATGTACCACCTGAAAAGGAAGAACCCTATTGATTTTGGGCGTGGCCGGCTCCAAGATGGCCGACTGGGGCGCGTCAACATTTATAGCTGTGAGTGCGATAACTCATAAACTGTTCGCCATATTGATTTGAAATTTGGGTCACACATGTACCACCTGAAAAGGAAGAACTCCATTGATTTTGGGCGTGGCGGATCCAAGATGGCCGACTGGGGCGGTCGTCCGGCTGGCTGGCTGGGCGTCAACATTTATGGCGTCAACATTTATAGCTGTGAGTGCGATAACTCATAAACTGTTCGCCATTTCGATTTGAAATTTGGGTCACACATGTACCACCTGAAAAGGAAGAACCCTATTGATTTTGGGCTTGGCAAGATCCAAGATGGCCGACTGGGGGGCATCTTGAAAAAAGTTTTTTCGCCATATCATTTGAAATTTTGGTCACACATGTACCACCTGAAAAGGAAGAACCCTATTGATTTTGGGCGTGGCAGTCCAAGATGGCCGACTGGGGTGGCCATCTTGAAAAAAAGTTTTTTGTAATAAATGGAAAACCGCTTATCTGTTTTCAATTATTTTTCAATGGCGGGGGATTCCCCATCTCTGATGGTATATTTTTATCCCCCGCCGCGTGGCGAAGGGGATATTGTTATCACCCGGGTCGTCCGTCCGTCCGTCCGGCTGGCTGGGCGTCAACATTTATAGCTGTGAGTGCGATAACTCATAAACTGTTTGCCATATCGATTTGAAATTTGGGTCACACATGTACCACCTGAAGAGGAAGAACTCTATTGATTTTGGGCGTGGCCGGACTCAAGATGGCCGACTGGGGCGGTCGTCGGCTGGCTGGCTGGGCGTCAACATTTATAGCTGTGAGTGCGATAACTCATAAACTGTTCGCCATATCGATTTGAAATTTGGGTCACACATGTACCACCTGAAAAGGAAGAACCCTATTGATTTTGGGCATGGCCGGATCCAAGATGGCCGACTGGTGTGGCCATCTTGAAAAAATGTTTTTTCGCCATATCGATTTGAAATTTGGGTCACACATGTACCACCTGAAAAGGAAGAACCCTATTGATTTTGGGCGTGGCCAGATCCAAGATGGCCGACTGGGGCGGCCATCTTGAAAAAAATGTTTTTTGTAATAAATGGCAAACCGCTTATTTGATTTCAATTATTTTTGAATGGCGGGGGATTCCCCATCTCTGATGGTATATATTTTTTTGGTTTGCACGTACGGCCACGCACGTACGGGCACGCACGCACGGCCACGCACGTACGGCTACGCACGTATGGACACGCGAGAGCGAAGGAACGGCCTGTGTGGTTGTTTCTGGCAAGCGGTTTGAAAGTTTTTTTTTTTTTGCACGTACGGGCACGTACTAGTGTTTTAAAACAGGTGATTCGACCCATCATTTCATTTCATTTCATTTTTTTTTATTGTCCACGTGAAACATGGAATTTTTTCATCCACTGGCGATTCAATTCAAAAAGGGTGCATCACATCCTTTTCACATTGGCATTAAACATGTGAATGTAATTAAGCACAAATGATAGTCTAAAACGACAGAAGTGTGAAGGTGAATGCCTGCATGATGAAAACATGCCTTCGTTGTTCCTGTTCCCGTTCATCAAGTACAATGTAAAAAGTAAATAATGACGGAACCGTTAAATTCACAATCTCTTCTCTCTATCTTCCCATTGTTATATTAACAAAATTACTGTTCTGTTTGTTTAGAACAATGTTAAAAGCAAAAAAACACAAAAACATTTCATTCACAATCTCGCAAGATTCCGTCATCTCGCGATTATTCAATAAAAATAGCGGTTAAGTAAGATAAATGATGGGGGACAAAAAACATATAAGGTCATTCATAATGAAAACAATAATATGCAAACAGAACTCCTCAGAAAAAGACTTTTATAATAAAATAGATGTTATGGTCCCTGTTCGAATTAGTGAAGAAAAAAAATCGTCGGATGGACACAGAAACAAACAAAAAGAATAAGCTTATTATTATGTAAGAAAGATTACATTAGTGCGAACCTGGAAATATGGCCAATCATCTGTTTATAGATTTAAAATTAAATAATATTGTATCATGTCATTGCTTTTGATTCGTCACGTGATGGTCTCTCTCTACATTGTGGTTCTTGACATGAGGAAGGTTTGTTGCGGTGCTGAAACATAAGAATGGATAAATGTTTTGTTTATTCTCATCTGCTGCATTTATCATCATAATCCACATCACAAACTTCCTAAACACTAATATCCTCACTGTCAACATCGGATAGAGGAATGTGGGGCAGCAACTCTTACCCCTCGGTTTGTAGGTGGGGTAGTGTCCTTACTCCACTGCACTCGACTCGACTTCATATCCCAGTGAATATGGGATTCAAAAAAAGATGAGAAATAAACTCTTTCAGTAAAAGAAGCTTATAAAGACTTCTCCCAGCTCAGCTATGATCCCAAAGCTAAACTGTTGTTTCATCTATGACGTCATATTACACCGTTGTTTTATATTGCACACATAGCAGAGTAAGGTGGGAATTAATTTATATTTGGAGCACTCATGGTAGAGAGTAAACCCTGAAATTATTTTGTCCAAAATGCAAGTGTGATTCTGGATGCTTGTCTGTGTTTGTCAAATTTGATTTTTGTGACGTCACTTGTATTTGCACCCGATTATCTCATTCCCTAGGTTCCCAATCGCTTCCTCGAGGTTGCGGAGATCACTCTGCATGAATTCTTTCTGGCCATCCAGGCAGGAAAGGACTCTGACCCATCGTGGAAGAAGGCCATTTACAAGGTGATTAGCAAACTGGACAGCGATGTTCCCGAGGTGTTTCGGACGCCAGGTTGCCACTGGGACTCCTCGCCGTGATGAGGATAATTTGGCGAGCCTGGGAGGCTTGTGTGAGCGGTGTAGGGAGGGAAATCCACCCCCTTCCAACTTCCGCAATGGAACATTTTCATTTGTGGGAGTTCAGACGATCGTGTCCCAAGGTGTTACAGTACATGTCGTAACACACGTGCACGTGTACAAAGCAAACAAACAGACAGGGTTTTGTGGTTTGCATTCCCCTTCCTCCCACTGAACCAAACCGCTGTTTTTTCTTTTCTTTGTAACCCGCTGAACAAACAGCAGCATATGCCAAGTTACAATTAGGGATTCTGTGATGATCGTTCAAAAAGATGCATTAAAACGCAACGTTTATTCCTCGGCCTTTGTGAGAAAACTAACAGGCCGTAGGCTTGATGTGGCGCGTGCCGGAGCGGATGTACTTTGTGAAGAGACAACATGGAAATGCACTTTAAGTGGCGTCTGTTCGTCCCGCCGTAGCCGCTGATCAAAAACGCAACACGCAAGAAGCAGTTGCTAAATCTGGTCACATAAATCGCCCATTGATCTTTGGATTCCCTGTTGATGTTGTGCTGGGAAATTGACAGCACTTTCCATAATATGAAGGGAATGGGTTGGGGGTAAAACAGGGGACTGACCCAGCACCGGGTTTGGGCTTGTGAACTCGACTTCTCAACTCAGGCTCAAATTGGTCTCGATAAATGGACTCGGGCTCATGTTGGTCTCAAATAATGGACTCGGGCTCAAGCTGGTCTCCATAAATGGACTCGGGCTCAAAGTGGTCTCGATAATTGGATTCAGATTCGAGTTGGTCACGATTAATGGACTCAGGCTCAAGTTGGTCTTGATTAATGGACTCGGGCTCAAATTGGTCTCCATAAAATTGACTTGGTCACGATAAATGGACTCTGGCTCGAGTTGGTCGAATGAAGATGGACTTGGACTCATGTTGGTCTCTGAGATGGCAATGGCAGAGGTATTCATTTGGAGGCCCAAAGCAAAATGCAATAGTGGCCCAGTGGGGCCCCTCTCATTGGGTGAATTTCAAATTATTTTTTGATAAGTATGATGGCATTTCTAAATTTCCAAAAACGCATTGTTCTGCCATGGCACACATGGGTTAGTCGATTTACTAATGAGGGGTTGTTTTTTGAATTGTAGTGTGGATTTGATAAACAATATCGATATGTATTGACATTAGGTGTTATACACCTTTTATTGTGATTCTTGTTGCTTTTGTATACATTAAACGTAGTTATTATTCCCCTTAACCTGCCTTCTCTACTAACCTCACCCCATAACTTTGTAATAGTTTTGCGTAGTTAAACATCAGGAGAAAACTTCGTTGGTTTTTTTTTAATCATCGTGTAGCTGCTTTTTTCCCTTGATATCGAGTTTTCCTTTTGTGTTGTGTTTATCACCGCTCACAAGTTGATGTTTTTTTCCACAAACTGAGACCCCCCCAAACTACATCACCACCTTTGGGGGCCTGTCTCAAAGATTGTGGACCACCATCGGTTGCGTGGGGGCCTTTGTTGCCTTGAGGCTCCATGCAATACCGGACTTTCAAGATGACGTATTAATGCTGATGAGGCTTTCTGTGCATGCAGTGTGCGTTTTCAGTGACTCACTTCCGCTAGCCGGGGCACTTTTAACCTGCCGTTGCTAGCATGAACTCCGTAGTTCAAATTTCCATTTTTAACATGATTTTCAGCATTTTAATGAACGAATGACAATTTGCAAATGGTTAACCATAAATATCCTGTCCCTGGATGCAAATCGGACTCACGAAAATGTAGGAAATACGAGAAATATTCGTGGATGAGAGGTGTCAAGTTCATACTATTTCCTGGTAATACAAGTGAGCCTTGGCAGCAGATAAATAAATAATACTATTTATAATTAAAAAATATATACATATATAACACACACATGGATGGATGCTTCTCTTTTTAGCAATAGATGCAAAATCTAGTATAATTTTTCTTGTGGGCCCAGAACCAAACAAATTACATTTATGTCATTTAAAAAGTTAGCCTGGTGTTGGCTTCACAGTTAAGGTGGCTGGCTTAAGATCCTAGGGTCTTGAAGTGAGGCCCCTGTCGTGCTGTTTAGAATTAACACCAGGTGGGTTGACTCGGCCTGTCATCCTTGTGAGGTCGGTAAAATGAGTACCAGCTTACTGTTAACAGGGGGCAATGCATCAGCAGCACAGCTGTGCCACCAGAAAATGATGCAGCCAAGCAGCCACAGGCTGCAAATGAAAAAAATTAATAAGAATTAAAAAAGTTGATTGATTGATTAATTTATTTATTCACAAGCCCCAGGTATGATCCTCCCATCGCTGTTAAAAAGCATCCAAACCAGATACGGTGTCTCCCTTAGGGAGACACGGTGTCGACTTGGTACATCCTGCTCCCACGTGAATAATAGCTGGCACAAGCTTTGTGTATTTTCATGTCGCGAAGATGTCCTTTGTCGAAGAGTTGGTCACCATGACTTTGTTGGTAATGATGCATGGCATAGTGTTTCCCATTGCAGACGTCTGTTAATAAATCACCAAGGCTAGCATGATCACAGGCGGCACTCCCGCAAGGTTCAAAGTCCATTCACTGGTCGCGATCTGTCGGGAGTTTGGGGAGAACGTGCTCGTCCACGATCCTTCGGCCCACATCATTTGGATTTTGCAGTATGGGGAGCTGCAAGATCTCGGTGCTTTGGGCGACCTGAGAAAGTTATTGAACTCTTTCGTTGTGCAGAGGCACAACCCTTTCTGTCAGGTACTTTTCCAAGTATTTTCAGATTCTTTCAAAAGCTTTGTGAGCCATTTTAGGTAACAAACCTTATCTCGCATGCACAATATATGGAAACATGCCCCGATCAACATTGCTGATAAGGGGTTATGTGCATGCGTGCCGAGCATTCTGGGGAAGATTACGTCATTTTGAAATTCCTGTGTTGCATGGGTTGTCTGGCCTGAACGCCGCCACTGTGTGATGGCTTCGGACTCGAGTTGGTCTATACAAGATGGGCTCAGTCAGACTGGTGGTAGTCTCAACAAAATGGACTCGGGACTCGAGTTTACTCGAATTTGTCTCACGAAGGTGGACTCAAACTCGAGTGGTTTCTGGAAGATGGACTCGGACTCAAGTTGGTCTCCATAAGAACGTCGATCGTGGCCTTGATGGCAGAAAATTAATATGAATGATTTAGAAACATCCATGCACTCTCTTAGTCTGCAAAATTATTTTCACTATTTTTATCATCATCTCAGGAGGTTTGTTTTGAGTTTGAAGAAAATATTTCTGCCTGTAGTCACGAACAGGGTATTATAAGATCTCTTTAATGAACTTTCCCGTATTTCAAACCTCTCCTGCACTGGATGTGCTTTGACAGTCAATGTCCTTTGAATCCAAATGGTCACACTTCACAATGAGATCCAAAATGAAATGTCATGAACGTACCCAGATAATCGGTGGAATAATTTTTCTCTAATCATAAATTTCTTAAGTTACATACAGTATTCCTCAATAGTCAATCTTCTCCTTTACTTTGATTTTGAGAATTACAACAGATTAAGGAAAATAAGTGGACCAAATTAATTAAGATATTGATTACAAAAGTTGAGTACAGCACTTGTTACAAAAAAACAGCTTGTAGTGTTCGATGGAGTCGGAGCTTATCATAAGTATTGAGTACATGAGCAAACCAAAGAAACCCAACAAGAAACGTTGCTTGTGTCCATCATGCCATGAGTTACTATGTATTAGATCGTATATCTCGATTTGGGGATTTTGGTGTACTTCTGTTTCCATTTTGGGATATCAGTGTGATTGATTCAATATTGATTTTGGTATTTCATTAGGATTTGGTATTTATTTTAAGAGTTAAGTGAGATTTGGTGTTGACTTGGGTATTTCAGTATCAGGATTGATTTTATGATTTCATTGAGATTCGCCATTGATTTTGGGATTTAATTGAGGTTCAATATCGATTTTGGGATTTCATCATCAGCATAGATTTTGGGACTCCAGGAAATATTGGCATTCATTTGGGGATTTCATTAAGTATTGACATTGAATTGTGGATTTCAGTATGATTCTGTGTTAATTTGAGGATTCCAGTACGATTCGGCATTGATTTGGGGATATCATGAAGTATTCGCATTTATTTCGGGATTTCAATATAATTCGCTATTCAATTTGTCATTTCAGGATGATGTTGAAATTATTTTGGGATTTAAATTTGCTTCATTGTTGATTTTGGGGATTTCAGTACAACTCTGTAATGATTTTGGGATTTCACTGTGATTCTGTATTTTTTTTTTTGTGGTTTCAGTTTGATTTGCTATTGTTTTTACGATTCCACTATGATTTGGTATTGATTTTGGGATTTCAGTGCAATTCGGTGAAGATTTTAGGATTTCAGTAAGATTTGGTATTGATTTTGGGATTTCAGTATGATTTGGTGTTGATTTCGGGATTTCAGTATAATTTGGGAAAGATTATGGGATTTTAGTATGATTCAGTATTGATTTTAGGATTTCACTATGATTCTGTATTGTTTTGTGGTTTCAGTTTGATTTGGTATTGAATTTAGGATGTCAGTGAGATTCAACATTGTTGAGAAACCACATGCACAATTACCATTGTGAGAAAGCAATAAGACGTACAAAGCGCTTGGTGAAAGCCGAGAGGGAATGTGTGGCTCAGAGAGTAAACAAAGCGCTGAATGAAACTAAAACGAAAATATAACGATATTCAAAATGGTTGCAAGGCAACATTTGGAGGACACTTATCAGTTCATCCATCTGATCTTTTTCAGCCTAATATGGTCCTAAATGGTGTAAATTAATTGAGTAAGAACTCTTGCAGTATTGAGAATATAAATGAATATTTATAAACCTGCTTGGCCTTTGTATACGAGACCTTTGTTTTCAGCCTCTTATCTTTACAAAGCAAATAACAGAGAGGAAAGCTTAATTAATAGATCAAGCAATCACTGGCACGTTTCGGGTTGGGTTTTGGATTCTGGAAGAATGCGTCCGAATTTGTGTTCCTCGTGGGAAGGTCAGTACAGAATTAAAACTCTCTCACAGAATGTCACACCCAAAGATGGTTTAGGATACAGAAGCAAATCCCCAAAATTTGGTTTGGTGCATGGTTTTGATGATTGGGAGCTTTACGTTATGAGTTGTGAGTTATCGACACTTGACCGACAATCAAGACGTCCGACCTGAGCTGTGACCACTCTGATCTCAAGATCAAGTGGAATTTCATCATTTACACGTGAAACCTTCACGTGTTTACTTCGCAGGAGCTCATTCAATGATTTCAGCTCATGGTAACGGAAGAGGGATGGGAGGTTGTCACGTGACACACACACACACACACACACACACACACACACACACACACACACACACACTAGTTGGGCCATGTGCCGCTGTGTTCGAAACATAATAGGCTTTTGCCATATGCACTTGTCACTCGAAAAAGGTCACTTTGTGGTCTTGTAGAACTTGTTTGAAGTTTATTGACTTCATTGATAAAGACTGAGTACATAATGTACAGAATGTATGAAATAAAGGAAAACACTATAAATATCAAGATAACAAACATGAATATCTGTATGGTGTTTGTAGCTGTTCTTTATTGAGCAATTACCAAGTCTTGTAGCATGACCTAATTTGTGAGATGCTCTAAGTGACTGTCACGTGCCGTTTGCTGTAGACAGCATCATTGATAGACTGCCACGTTGGCCCATTGTATAAGATGTATTTACGTGATTGTGGGTGCAGTGAGTTTGGAGAACCAAACAATGTTCTCGAAGTGCTCGTATTCTTCTGTAAACCTCTCTGCAGTGAGTGGTCCTAACCCGAACCGGCTTCTTTCATCATGGAAATGACTATATAGTATACACATTCCGTCGTTCCTCAATCCTGTATGACACAACTATATATTTGCAAACTTGAATGTGTCCTTGTTCTTCAGCATCTATATAGGTATTAAATTGGTTCCAGGTTATTGTTGAGTCTCACATTTAATTTTGATTTTGCTTTTTTTTGTTTTTGTATCAGAGTCGAGGCTCATGGAGGAGCTAGAACACAGAGCGGGCCTGGATGTAACAGAACAAAAGAAGAGTGAAAATGTGGGGGCGGGGTGGGCTGATAACCCCAACACACACACATGTTGGGGGGGGGGGGGGAGACTCACCAACAGCAGGGTAGAGGAACAAAATAGGGCACCAGGAGGAAGAAAGGACACTGGGAAGAATGAGAGCAGGAAGAATTTGTCTGTCTGTCAGCTACGTCATTACATGTTGGATGTCATTACAGCGTAGGATGGCTTAACTCCAACATCCGCCATTTATATTTTCATGCACTTCAGGCCTAACACATCGTCAAACCTGTCATATTCACAATCACCATGCCCTACCTTTGCGTTTTCCGCTTAATGTGAAACACAAACAAAGCGATTGTTAAAATGATCATCAAATATCGAAAGGATGGGCGTTATGGGCCTTCCAATGACAAAGCGTGTATAGGCCTTAGGCTTCGTTCATTAGGCCTTGCCTTCAGGCCGCTTCTGGTTATTTTGTTTTTTCTGGAGTGATTGATGCAGCATGATCCGGATTTCCTGCCTGGTTCTTTTCCCTGGAAGAGTTGAAGGCTTTTTACCGCGGCAGTAACGAATTAGCCTATGTTTATTCATACAGTGAGTAATATCGTTTTCGTAATAATAATAATGTAACGTAAATAATCATAAAGCAGTAACTATAATCGTAACACTGCAATCCCTGTGTTGAGACTGCAAAGTTATGGGATTAAAGCGGTGTATTATTCATGACTTAATGAGATGCTTGACTCTGCCTGTCGTCCTTCCGAGGTCGGCAAAATGAGTGCCAGCTTGCTGGTGTCCTGTGTCGGAGTGGCGACCCGTCCAGGATTGTGCCCAATAGCCGAGGAGACTGCTTAGGCAGCACCAACGCTCTGCACAGTGTATGGTCCCGATGGATGGAATGAGAAGCGGTTGATTGATCGTCAAATTCTTCCGGTGGTCCGACGACGGAGGTGACCAAACATCATCACGGCCTGCATGAAAACTCTCCATTGTGGTGAAATTGCACGACGCTATCTTTAAGAACAAATATGCAAGTGCTTAATGGACCTGATGGTACAAATGAAGGAAGTCAAAAACGACTTTGGCATTACGTTGATTGGTTGTTGCAACTGGGTGAGGGGCACTTGCCTTCAATGGAGGGAACCCCTTACAATGACGTAATTGCATTACCACCTGCTCTTTGTTTGAACTCGGAAGATGACGTTATCAACCATGTGCATGCCAGACTTGAAGAACCGTCCAATCATACAAATTCAGAGTGGTTGGCTTCACGTGCGATTTTAACCACAACCAATAACACGATTGATCTTCTCAACAGTAAGATCATTGACTGCCTGCCTGGTGACACTTCATCATCAAAAGTGTCGCTTCTTTAGTCAATCAAAAACTATCTGCCCTTTGTCCACTCGACTCCATCAATCTTTCAGGTCCGCCACCGCATGAGATGTCATTGAAGGCTAACACTCCCATCATGCTGTTGTGAAATCAATCCTTGCAATGGCCACTGCAACAGAATACGTTACATCTTAACCAAGGTCACTGATCATCTACAATTATTTTTTCTCGACCTGACACGGATCTTCCTTTCCAACTCTGCTTGACGACGTTCCGGTCAGGCCGGCCATTGTAATGACTATCAACAAAAGCCAGGGTCAGAGCCTGCGGCATTGTGGTGTCCTGCTTCCCCCCAGTGTTGTTACACATGGAGAGCTGTATGTTGCAGCGAGTAGAATAGGAAACCCACTCGATATGTGCATCTTTGCCAACCAAAGTGAATTCCCGATAAGGAGAGGGACTGAATATGTTGCCGGTCGACTAACCCGCAACGTTGTTGATAGTGAGATCATATAAACTCAGGGGCAGATCCAGTGACATTTTGAGGGTTCCCTTCATCTTCAGCCCTTTTGGTTGCTGCTTGCGTCATTTGTTAGGGGCGTGGCTATGCCGCTGATGCAGTGCCCCTATTACCAGTGCACTGGTGCTCATTTTGCCGACCTCGGAAAGGATGACAGGCTGAGTCAAATCCCTGGTGTTAATTCAGCAGTCAACAGGGCTCGAACTCAGGAGCCTCGGATCCCAAGCCACCACCCTAATCGCTCGGCCAACACCAGGCTATTTTAAGGGTTTATACCTCCCAAGAAAATGTTGCTTTTGAAAAACACTTTAAATGGACTAATTTAGGTTCGTAAGCAAAACTTTTTATAGTTCATTACACCAAACGTAGGCCATACGTAAAAACTGAATTACTAGGGGGGCCCCCATTCCCCCCACAATCTGCCAACAAAATAAAATGTTTGTTTTTTCTTGATGATCACTGTTGTTCACCATCACAAAGTATAAATGATGCCATTTAGTGAGATATATATATAAAATAA
Source organism: Eptatretus atami (assembly GCA_035128595.1). Lineage (NCBI taxonomy): Eukaryota > Metazoa > Chordata > Myxini > Myxiniformes > Myxinidae > Eptatretus > Eptatretus atami. The sequence continues at coordinate 13,239,001 of CM068964.1, read as the reverse complement.
CACGTTTTTGTTTTCCTGATTGTCACTCTCATTCACCATCACAGACACTGTCATTTTGCAATCTTATATATTATTTCCAAGTTTGTGGTTTCGTGTCGCACTATCTTCGACTTTGTTCTGCGCTCGAGTAACGTGATATTCGGCTTACATTATCTCAAAGACCATATGAGGTGCATGGTACAAAAAAAAGTAAATAAAATGGTTCTGAAACAGTGAAATCGTATTCCACTTACTGCATTAAAGTAAAATTACTACTGATACTCTGCATCAGTTCCTTTCTCAAACACACCCACCCCAACATGTCGTGCAGAGCGCGGGTTATGCTAGTTTATCATTAATTTTCACTTATACGTCTGATCTCTGGGAACATAAAACAAATTCATGGCATTATTTTTGGCAATAAGTATGCGGACAACTGAAATTAACGCTAGGTTGTTAGCAGTAAACATAAACTTCCGGGAGCATGCAAGGCAGCGCTTCGTTGCCCATACACTGCCCAAATAAAGGGAGGGTGTTTCGTGGAACTCTGTTCGGCAGGTCCTTGCCAGTGTTTGTTAAAGACCCCTTAATGTCTTTCATGAATCGTACCGGTAAGCGAGTTATTGCCGACACACTGAAGAAATTACAAATTCCTACCCAAATCACCTTCGGTTATACGTTAGGCCGATTCATGAAAGACTTGCAACAAAAAAATCTCTCCGGCAAAACGTATAATGTATAAGAAGGTGAGAATAATTGGCGCCATTAAAGTAAGTAGTTGTAGATAAAAGAGAAGGCTTCTCAAAGTAGCATTAACCTTTTATTTTACATCAATTAGGGTTATCTGTCTTTTGGTGGGGGTCGTAAAGATTTTTACTCATCGACTAGTTCAGCAAACCAGTGGGGTACATTACACACTATGTCTAACCAGCAGCCCACCTATGGTTTCACTCGGCCGTACATAATTAATAGACAAAGGTGGGAGGCCGAGAGCATGGTCCCTATCTGAGGTAACTCGGTCACCGGGAAGGTAACGCGAGAGTTTGGCGTGGGGACCCTACCCGAGTTGGTCACCTTAGACGGTGTCTGTGAGTGCTTCACAACCTGTCGGGTCACGGAGTTATCCGTGGCTCATTGGCTTCAGGGTCAAATGTGAAGTAGATCTGAGAGAGGCCACTCGTGACCTGGTAAATCACCCATAACAATATACTACTTGCATGTGACACCTCATCACATGGCGTTGGGGCAGTATTGTCAGATGGAACAGAAAAACCCATCGCTTTTGCTTTGCACAGCCTTGCATCAGCTGAGAAAAAAAATACTCCCAGCTTGAGAAAGAGGGCCTGGCATTGGTTTCTGCAGTCGAGAAATTCCACTCGTACCTTTTTCGGTCGGCATTTTGAAATCGCCAATGACCACAATCCACTGCATACCTTATTCAGTGCTACCAAAGGAGTGGAGTGCCTGTATTATCTTTTTCAAGGATACAACATTGAGCACTAATTCTGGCAGCTTATGATTACTTGTTCATGCACAAGCCAGGCAAGGATATGGAGCATTCCAAAGCCATGAGATGCTTTCCTTGAAGTACCCTGTCCTGCTCACCAAACTCTTCCTATGGTATCCAAGGCCATCTCCACTCATGGCTTGCAGACTTCCTCTCCTGTCGCAGTCAACGTGTGGCCCCAAATGGAGTTCTCTCATCCCCTCTTCCTGTCCAGGCTGGAGTTCCTCAATTTTTCTGGTTTTCATAAACGATCTCTCCGACTCTCTGGAAAATCCTCTGTATCTGTTTGCTGATGACTCCACTTCGCGTACCATCTGTCATCCCTGAGACCGGCAAGCAGCAGCTTCTTCGCTCACTGCAAATCTGGATAAAATCACAAACTGGTCCAACATGTCTTTCAATCCGGACAAATCTCACACTCTCACTCTGTCTCTCCGAAAGGACCGTTTGAGAATCCACCTACAAGACTTTCATCCACAGCTTGATGGAGTACTTCTCTCCCCTCTGTGCTGGCTCCCCTGCCTCACATCTTGCTCAGCTGTGGAACGTTGTGGAAACCAAGGCCTTCAAGATCATTGAAATCTCCCACAATGAAACTGAGTCGATGGGCCTGTTACTTCGTCATTGCAGATAGGTCAGTGGTCATTGTCTTCCACCGCCTCCTTTCTGGTCTTGCACCCTCTGTTATTTCTGTGCTTTTGCCCCCCCCCCCCCCCCAGGTTTCTGCAGGGCTCACAAGGTCCACCATCAGCTCCCTTCTGGTGAAACTACCTAAATCCAGAATCACTGCTCACCTCCACTCATTTGTTCTTCAGTTTCCACATCCTCTTCAATCTCATTCTTCCCTCCAGGTATTCAAGACACCTGTTCACCAGCATCTCAGATCACCCCAAATCCAAAACCATGACCCCCAATCCATCCTCCTTCCAAATTTCCAGTTTTCTCTCCTGAGAGTTTCCTTCTGTATCCATCTTGTCTACCCCGTGCATCCCCTCCTGCCCCTCATTCCTCCCCACACCCATTGTTTATTGGTCTGCCTCTGTTTTGTCCTTCAACTCTACTGTTTGTGTCCCCCCCTCTCTCAACTGTTTCTTTTGTTCCTGTTGTGTCCTGATCTTTTCAGTGTAATAATTCGAGCTCTTCCATGAGCCTCAACTATGTAAACAAAATAAATAAATTTAAATATTTCCACAGGACATTGCCCCAGAGGAAAGTTCTCACAAAGAACCTTATCAGGGAGCTCCTGCTGTGGAGGAATGTGAAGCAGCACCTGCTGTGACACCGTTGGAAGAGGATGTGCTTCGTCGCTCTTCTCGTCTAAGAAGAAACTTGCTCTGAGCTTTCAATGAAGATTCGGTTTAAGGGTTTTAATAATACATTGAGCAAGCAAGCGTGCGCGTGGGCGGAGCCTAACATAGGCATGGCGTCCCTCCTTTGCCAATCGGCAAGGAGCGGGCGTCTCACCCGCCCCGTTTCCGACTTGGCACGATCACAGTGAGGACGTGGGCGGAGCCTCCGTCGCTTTGGCTCGAAGCTCCAGCCAATGAGCAGAGGGCGAGCACTACACGCGCGCCCTCGTCCAATCGGGAGGCCGCACGAGTTGCGTGAGGGCCCCTCGTCCAATCAGGAGGCGAGTGGTCGGGAAGAGAAGCCCCTCGCTCAAACGACGAAGAAAAGGAGAGCCAATAATTGCGGCGGATCTGCTGGAGAGCGAGGAGAAACAATCTGCACCCCGTCTGTTCGAGCACGTGCTCTGGCTCTCTGCTCATCTCGTCGCTGGCGTGGTCTGGCTCTCGGTCCGCATCTCGTCGCTGGCTCGGGTCTCGTCGCATGCTGGAGCCTGGTGCTGCCTCCGTACCCGGTGTTTGCAGCGGCATCGAGCTGTGGGTTCAAGTCCCGCCGAATCGGATCGACAAGGGCCGCACGAGGCAGGAAGGTCCATTTTCTTTTTGGGGTATTTGTGTGTGCGCGTGTGTGTCTGGGGCCCCATCTTTAAGTAGTAACTTGTTAAGTGCTCTTTTTGCCTTGTACATACTTGCATTTCTATTAGTCATGATAACTCTGCCCTTACGTGCTTCCCTCCTTCCCCACCTACTGTTAATAGATACCCCATTTGTTGAATGTTTCAGCTCGTCCTTTCCTTTATTGGTTTAGCAAGGTGCGTGTTGGAGAATTAAAAAGGCCGTTTCTGCTGTAGATGTACGTTTGGACCGACGGATCTCGGTAACCATCCGCTCGGGTTACGCACGGTTCGAGCACGGAAACTGCTCGTCCTTTCGAGCTCCGTCGAGGGTGTGAATACTCGGTAGCTCGCCACGTGGGCCTCTAGGTATTTTGAAGTTTGGCAAATAACCCTGTCCCACGTGGTGGAATTATTGACGATTCACGGTCCTGTAAGGGACCCGTACCTTCGGAGTTTTCCGAACGGTACGATCTAGATTCCGGGTGTTCGGTAGTCGACCCTACTGCTCCACCTAGCGGTTGTGCTCGCAGCCGACGCCCGCTCCAAAACAATATCACGTCTACCATGCCGAATAATTCTTCTGTACTTATTTTATCTTTACCTTTCATTATCTTAAACAGCTCTCTCATATCTCCTCGTAACCACCTCCTTTCCAGTGTATAAAACCCTGTCTCCTTCAGCCGCTCTTCATAGCTGAGTCTAGCTAGGCCCAGAATCAATCTTGTAGCACTGCGCTGAACCCTCTCTATGGTAGCTACTATCACGGCCATAAATATTGACACCTTTACACTTTATTCAAATAATGCACCATTTCTTCCAGAAAATTGTTGAAATGATAAAATCTTTTGCTATCAATAAATGTATTTCTTTGGTTTGCAGTGGAACAAAACAAAAAAAGTTGAAAAAATTACTAAATCCTAGCTTATTCCACAAAGAAATCCAAAAATGGCCCCGACAATATTATTGCCATTTTTAAGAAGTTATTAGAAATAATTATATTTCAAGCAGATGATTCTCCTTTATTTTGGAATTGAACTCACT
>CM068964.1:13190639-13229559 GCA_035128595.1 Eptatretus atami | reverse complement strand
AGATGGGGCAGATGGAGTATCAAAAGACATATAGAAAGTTATTTCTGCCGGGTAACACCTCTGCGTAAGGACCCTGGTGACCCTCCAAAGGGTCCTTAAAATTGCTAGATCAAACATTGGAAGTACCAGTTGGTATCACTTCATATGATGCATATGACCAACCTTACAACAAAACCACATGTGACAGATGTGCCTACGACTGCAAAAGGCCCCCCAGAAGCCCAACAAGGCCCCCAAAAAGAGGCTAGCTCAAACATTGGAGGTACTAGATAAAACTAGTTATAAAATCATATATACATCCCACAGAGTGTAAAATGTCCATTACCAGACAAATTGTCTGCTGCATTGGCCCGACAGAACCCCAAAAGTGAGCTCTAAAAGGGCAAAACATTACAGAAGACCAAAATACACAATTGGCATAATTTTTCACATTATGCCGGCACACCATTACCATAGGAAACATTTATGTTTAACAATTTACAAAAGAACTACAAAATACTAATAAGCCTACTGGTATCACACTATGAACCAGTAAACTCGGAAAAACTACAGCTCATATTGTACTGAAACACTCGGAAATATACGAAGACATAAATAGTTCTAATGTTTCCTAACTTCTCCTACATTCTTTTCCGAGTTCGGAGATGTTATATTAGGAGAGTCAGGGAACATTAGAACTGTATTACTTCCAAAGATTTCGAGTTCGGAGACGTGTGTGTATGTGTGTGTGGCTATATGTGTGTGTGTGTGTGTGTTGTGGCTATATGTGTGTGTGTGTGTGTGTGGCTATATGGTGTGTGTGGGGGGGGCGTGTGTGTGGGGGGGGGCGGGGCGTGTGTGTGGGGGGCTGTGTGTGGCTATATGTGTGTGTGGCTTATTGTGTGTGTGTGTGGGGGCGTGTGTGTGCTATATATGTGTGTGTTGTGTGTGTGGCTATATGTGTGTGTGTGTGTGTGTGGGGCGGGGGGCTGTGTGTGTGGGGCGGGGGCTGTGTGTGGGGGGGGGGCTGTGTGTGCCACACACATATAGCCACACACACACACACATATACACACACAGCCACACACACACATATAGCACACACACACACACACACACACGCACACATATAGCCACACACACACGCCACACATATAGACACACACACACACACATATAGACACACACACACAGCCCCCCCCCCCCCACACACACACACACACATATAGCCACACGCACACACACACACACACACAGCCCCCACACACACACACACACAACACACACACACACACACCACACACACACACACAACACACAGCCCCCCACACACACACAGCCCCCCAGCACAGCCCCCCCCCCCCACGCACACACACACATATAGCCACACACACACACACACATTGCTGGAATTATAGATAGATGAAATGATTTCATTTTGAGCCATTTCGTCAACATTTTTAAGATACTTCAATTTCCTTATACAGTGACAGAATGGAACCTTGAGAACCCGAGACTGTTTTGCTGTAATCACGTCAATTGGTCCAAAAAGAGCGGAATCCAAGAACGAGAAAATTTGAGTGAAAAAGGTAAGCGATACGGTGTACCTGGCACGTGGTTCCGCAATACCTTGCTTGTCTGCACTTGCTGCAACGGGACAGGTGTTGCTTCTGCCAAGGACACGGACTCGAGACTTCAATGCAAGTTCGATGACGTTTACTATCATTCATACACTTAAATACACTCGAGAGTATTTCACTGAACAAGAAATTTTAAATGGTTACAGCATTTTAAATCTACAGGTAAACTCTGTGTGTGTGTGTGTGTGTGTGTGTGTTGTGTGTGTGTGTGTGTGCGTGTGTGGCTATATGTGTGTGTGTGGGGGGGGCTGTGTGGTGTGTGGTCTATATGTGTGTGTGTGTGTGTGGGGGGGGATGTGTGGGGGGGCGTGTGTATGTGTGTGTGGGGGGGGTGTGTGTGTGTGTGTGGTCTTATGTGTGCGTGTGTGTGTGTGGCTATATGTGTGCGTGTGTGTGTGTGTGTCTATATGTGTGTGTATGGCTGTGTGTGTATGGCTGTGTTGTGGGGGCTGTGGTGTGTATGTGTTGGGGGGGGGCTGTGTGTGTGTATGTGTGTGGCTATATGTGTGTGTGTGTGTGTGTGTGTGCTGTTGTGTATGTATGTTGTGGCTGTGTGTGGCTGTGTGTGTTAGGGGGGGTGTGTGTGTGTGTGTTGGGGGGGGGCTGTGTGTGTATGTGTGTGGCTATATGTGTGTGTGTGTGTGTGTGTGGCTGTGTGTGTATGTATGTGTGTGGCTATATGTGTGTGTGTGCTGTGTTGTGGCTGTGTGTGTATGTATGTGTGTGGCTGTGTGTGTATGTACGTGTTGTGTGGTGTGTGTATGTGTTGTGGGGGTGTGTGTGTGTGTGTGTGTGTGTGTGTGTGTGTGGCTATATGTGTGTGTATATGGTGTGTTTGTCATGTGCACCTGATTAGGCATTCTCACAGCTTTGGCTGCGTTCAGAGGCTGCAAGTACAGCACAGTACGGGATCCGACCAGAAGGAGGCGACCACGGCTCACAGGACTGTGGTGAGCAGACCCTCCCATGGGCGTCACTCACAAACTGTTTCACGAGAACTCCGGACTCACTCTCTTTTGTGCGACGTCTTCCGGCGTGTCCATACCTATTACTGTTCGATAGATGTGATATACGAAGAATGGTAAAATTGAAGTTTAAAATATAATTGTTTTTATCACAACATATCATCGAATATGGAAGACCGCACAAACCGATCAGTGGACATTATTAAAACCCCATTTTATGGGGTGATCATTCCAGCAAGCTTCATCAATATCAGCACACCTGGGACCTGTACACGAGGAATGGAAGCAAAAGCACATGGAAAAACTAAAAAGGGAAAAGCAAAAAGGTTCGCTGGAGGGATTCTGTGACTGACGTCCTCCAACGCCAGATGACTCTTTACAAGGACATTCTTACAGACAGACTCGACTGCTTACTTGACATTCTTACAGACTCGAGAAGGATCTGGGGTGAGAATAACACGAGCAATGGCGATCACCGCGAGTACAAGAGCCTACCAAGAGACCGTTTTGCTGTTCTTGGTTGCCCTCGGCTCTGCGTCACCAATGTGACGCGATGGCACCCCAGGCTTGCCCACCCAGTTGATACCAATATATAAAACCCTCCAGCCAGGCCTGGGGCCCCAGACTATTTTAACCGTCCCTGGTATGTGGAAGGTCATGGAGGTGAAGCCCCAGCAAATCCGTGAACTTTCCACCTGTGAACGAACCTTTCACCCACAAACTTACAAATTAATGATTATTATGTCTCTTGCATGCTTGATTCTGAACTGTCTAGTCCTGCAAGGGTCGACTCACATTTTTGACGAAAGTCGTCCTCTGGTACGTGCAATAGAGCAAGAGGGCGGTTTCTCCTTAATGAGCTGCATGCCATTCAGCGTTCATATATGTCATTGAAGGTGCTGGGATAGGTAAGAATAAAGATCGAAATAGAGATTACAGATGTAAGGGGTAATTTTGGAGCGTGTCACACAGGAGAAGGATCTGGGGTGGTTATAGATACAGGAGGTAAGCAGCAGCACAATGCCAGGCAGCGATAGGGTAAGCAAATTGGGGTTTCAGGTTGTATTCAGAGGGGGATCAGTTATAAATCAAAAGAGGTGTTTAACATTGTATCGGCATTTAGTGAAGGACGCATCTAGAATATTGTGTGCAGTTTTGGTCATCACAGTTCGGCAGGACATACTGTTGTGCAAAAATATTGCACCCTTTGGCCAGACCTTTATTTCAAATAACTCAATTTTCTCTAAAAATCGGGTTGAAAATGACAAAATTATTTGATCTCCAAATTCTTCATTGTTTAATATTACAGAACCTTTGTTTTGATTCAGAACTTCAAATATCCTTTTTAAATCACAAAATAAATATAAATGGGCATTGATAAAATTATTCACACCCTCGATTTAATATTTGGTATCACAAGCCTGGACAAAATAACTGCAATCAAGCACTTCCTTAGCCATGAATGAGATTCCTACACCTCTCTACTGGCAGGATGTCCCCCTCTTCTTGTACAAACTGCTCCAGTTTCTCCCAGATTTGAAGGACCGTGCCTTCTCCCAACTGCTGTTTTCAGATCTCCCCACAGGTGTTCAATGGATTTAGATCTGGACTCATTCCTGGCCACTTCAGAACAGTCCATTGTTTTTCTGAACCATTCCTGGGTGCTTTTTGAAGGTGTGTTTGGGGTCATTGTCCTGCTGTAAGACCCATGACCTTGACGGAGACCCAGCTTTGTGACACTGGGTTGAACATTGCACTCCAAAATGCCTCCTTGGTAATCTCGTGATTTCATGCACACAGGCAAAGCACCCAGTGTCGAGGCAGCACAACAACCCAAAACATCACTGAACCTCCTCCATGTTTTAGCTGGAGAAGATTTTCTTTTCTTTGAATGATTCATTTCGTTTTCTGTAATGTAGAGATTTCATTACAGCTCTAATTCACCAAAGCTCTGCTTTTCTGCTTTCACCAAAAAGCTCTAATTGTTCTTGTCTGTCCACAGGGACATTCTTCGAGAAGGATTTTGGATTGTTCAGGTGTGTTTTGGCAAACTTCCAGTTGGCTTTCTTACGTCTCTCTCTCTCAGCAGTGGGGTCCTCCTGGGTTTCCTACCATAGAACCCCTTTTCATTGAGTGGTGACAGATTGATGCAAGTTGAAACGTGTCGTACCTTGTGTCTGAAGGTTAGCTTGAATCTGTTTGCCAGTTGATCGATTGTGTTTTCTCCACCATTCGAACATCCTTCGCTGCAATCTCATCCAAGTTTTCTTTTGCGGCTACGTCCAGGGGAGTTGCGCGACAACGCCATGGCCTTAAACTCCTGATAACGTTGCGTACGGTGGACACAGGAACATCAAGGTCTCTGGAGATGGACTTGGTAGCCTTGAGATTGTCCATGCTTGGCTACAATCTTGTGTCTGACCTCCTCAGACAATTTTCTGGTTTCTTTCTTTCTCCATGCTCAATCTAGTAACACACAGCTGACACAAAACAGGAATGACTCATTTTCTCTATTCAAATGTGCGAATGAGTGATTTTTATATTGCAGCACCTGCAAACTCCCACAAGTGAGTTCAATTCCAAATAAAGAGAGAATCATATCTGCTTGAAATATAATTATTTCTAATAACTTCTTAAAAATGGCAATAATATTGTCGGGGCCATTTTTGGATTTCTTTGTGGGAATAAGCTAGGATTTAGTAATTTTTTTCAACTTTTTTTGTTTGTTCCACTGCAAACCAAAAGAAATACATATTGATAGCCAAAGATTTTATCATTTCAAACAATTTTCTGGAAGAAATGTGTGCATTATTTGAATAAAGTGTAAGGTGTCAATATTTATGCCGTGATAGTTAGGCTACCATAGAGAGGGTTCAGCGCAGTGCTACAGATTGATTTCTGGGCCTAGCTAGACTCAGCTATGAAAGAGCGGCTGAAGGAGACAGGGTTTTATACACTGGAAAGGAGGTGGTTACGAGGAGATATGAGAGAGCTGTTTAAGATAATGAAGGTAAAGATAAAATAAGTACAGAAGAATTATTCGGCATGGTAGACGTGATATTCTTGTGGAGCCGGGCGTCGGCGCGAGGCACAACCGCTTAGTGGAGCAGTAGGTTCGACTACCCGAACAACCCGGAATCTAGATCGTACCGTTCGGAAAACTCCGAAGGTACGGGTCCCTACAGACCGTGAATCGTCAATAATTCCACCTGGGACAGGGTTATTTGCCAAACTTCAAAATACCTAGAGCCCACGTGGCGAGCTACCGAGTATTCACACCTCGCGACGGAGCTCGAAAGGACGAGCAGTTTCCGTGCTCGAACAACTCGTGCGTAACCGAAGCGGATGGTTACCGAGCATCCTCGTCCAAACGTACATCCAGCAGAACGGCCTTTTTAATTCTCCAACACGCACCTTGCTAAACCAATAAAGGAAAGGACGAGCTGAAACATTTCAACAAATGGGGTATCTATTAACAGTAGGTGGGGAAGGAGGAGCACGTAAGGGCAGAGTTATCATGACTAAATAGAAATGCAAGTATGTACAAGGCAAAAGAGCACTTTAACAAGTACTACTTAAAGATGGGGCCCCAGACACACACGCGCAACACCAAATACCCACAAAAGAAAATGGACCTTCTCTGCCTCGTGCGGCCCTTGTCGATCCATTCGCGGGACTTGAACCCGCAGCTCGATGCCGCTGCAAACACCGGGTACGGAGCAGCACCAGGCTCCAGCATGCGACGAGACCCGAGCCACGCGACGAGATGCGGACGAGAGCCAGACCACGCCAGCGACGAGATGAGCAGAGAGCCAGCAAGCACGTGCTCGAACAGACGGGGTGCAGATTGTTTCTCCTCGCTCTCCAGCAGATCCGCCGCCAATTATTGGCTCTCCTTTTTCTTCGTCGTTTGAAGCAAGGGGCTTCTCTCCCAACCACCTCGCCTCCTGATTGGACGAGGGGCCCTCACGCAACTCGTGCGCCTCCGATTGGACGACGGGCGCGCGTGTAGTGCTCGCCCTCTGCTCATTGGCTGGAGCTTCGAGCCAAAGCGACGGAGGCTCCGCCCACGTCCTCACTGTGATCGTGCCGAGTCGGAAACCGGGGCGGGTGAGACGGCCCTCCTTGCCGATTAGCAAAGGAGGACGCCATGCCTATGTTAGGCTCCGCCCACGCGCACGCTTGCTTGCTCAATGTATTATTAAAAACCTTAAACCGAATCTTCATTGAAAGCTCAGAGCAAGTTTCTTCTTAGACGAGAAGAGCGACGAAGCACATCCTCTTCCAACGTGTCACAGCAGGTGCTGCTTCACATTCCTCCACAGCAGAGCTCCCTGATAAGGTTCTTTGAGAACTTTCCTCTGGGGCAATGTCCTGTGAGAAATATTTAAATTATTTATTTTGTTTACATAGTTGAGGCTCATGGAAGAGCTAGATTATATTACACTGAAAAGTCAGACACAAACAGGACAAAAGAAACAGTTGGAGAGAGGGACACAACAGTAGAGTGAAGGACAAACAGAGGCAGACCAACAAACAATGGGTGTGGGAGAATGAGGGCAGGAGGGGATGCACAGGTAACAAGATGGATACAGAAGGAAACTCTCAGGAGAGAAAACTGGAAATTTGGAAGGAGATGGATTGGGGGTCATGGTTTGGATTTGGGGTGATCTGAGATGCTGGTGAACAGGTGTCTTGAATACCTGAGGGAAGAATGAGATTGAAGAGGATGTGGAAACTGAAGAACAAATGAGTGGAGGTGAGCAGTGATTCTGGATTTAGGTAGTTTCACCAGAAGGAGCTGATGGTGGACCTTGTGAGCCCTGCAGAAACCTGGGGGGGGGGGGGGGCAAAGCACAGAAATAACAGAAGGGGCAGACCAGAAAGGAGGCGTGGAAGACAATGACCACTGGACCTATCTGCAATGACGAAGTAACAGCCCATCGACTCAGTTTCATTGTGGAGATTTCAATGATCTTGAAGGCCTTGGTTTCACAACGTTCCACAGCTGAGCAAGATGTGAGGCAGGGGAGCCAGCACAGAGGGGAGAGAAGTACTTCCATCAAGCTGTGGATGAAGTCTTGTAGGTGGATTCTCAAACGGTCCTTTCGGGAGACAGAGTGAGAGTGGTGAGATTTGTCCGATGAAAGACATGTTCCACATGTTGGACCAGTTTGTGATTTTATCCAGATTTGCAGTGAGCGAAGAAGCTTGCTGCTTGCCGTCTCAGGGATGACAGATGGTACGGCAGAAGGTGAGTCATCAGCAAACAGATACAGAGGATTTTCCAGAGAGTCGGAGAGATCGTTTACTGAAACCAGAAAAAATTGAGGAACTCCAGCCTGGACAGGAAGAGGGGATGACGAGAACTCCATTTGGGGCCACACGTTGGACTGCGACAGGAGAGGAAGTCTGCAAGCCATGCAGTGGAGATGGCCTTGGATACCATAGGAAGAGTTTGCGTGAGCAGGACAGGGTACTTCAAGGAAAGCATCTCATGTTGCTTGGGATGCTCCATTCCTTGCCTGGCTTGTGGCTATGAACAAGTAATCATAAGCTGCCAGAATTGCTTCAATGTTGTATCCTTGGAAAAAGATAACAGGCCTCACTCCTTTTGTAGCACTGAATAAGGTATGCAGTGGATTGTGGTCATGGCCCGATTTTCAAAATGCCGACCGAAAAGGTACGAAGTGGAATTTCTCGACTGCAGAAACCAATGCCAGGCCCTCTTTCTCAAGCTGGGAGTATTTTTTTTCTCAGCTGATGCAAGCTGTGCAAAGCAAAAGCGATGGGTTTTTCTGTTCCAATCTGACAATACTGCCCAACGCCATGTGATGAGTGTCACATGCAAGTAGGTATATTTTATATGGGTGATTCACCAGGTCACGAGTGGCCTCTCTCAGATCTACTTCACATTTGGACCCTGAAGCCAATGAGCCACGGATAACTCCGGGACCCGACAGGTTGTGAAGCAATCACAGACACCGTCTAAGGTGACCAACTCGGGTAGGGTCCCCACGCCAAACTCTCGCGTTTACCTTCCCGGTGACCGACGTTACCTCAGATAGGGACCATGCTCTTCTCGGCCTCCCACCTTTGTCTATTAATTATGTAGCGCCGAGTGAAACCATAGGTGGGCTGCTGGTTAGACATAGTGTGTAATGTACCCCACTGGTTTGCTGAACTAGTCGTGAGATAAAATCTTACGACCCCCACCAAAAGACAGATTAACCCTAATTGATGTAAATAAAAGGTTAATGCTACTTTGAGAAGCCTTCTCTATTTAATCTTACAAACTACTTTACTTTAATGGCGCCAATTATCTCAACCTTCTATCATTTATTACGTTTTGCCAGAGAGATTTTTTTGTTGCAAGTCTTTCATTGAATCGCCTAACGTATAACCGAAGGTGATTTGGGGTAGGAATTTGTAATTTCTTCAGTGTTCGGCAATAACTCGCTTACCGCGTACGATTCATGAAAGACATTAAGGGGTCTTTAACAAACACTGGCAAGGACCTGCCGAACAGAGTTCCACGAAACACCCTCCCTTTATTTGGCGCAGTGTATGGCAACGAAGCGCTGCCTTGCATGCTCCCGGAAGTTTATGTTTACTGCTAACAACCTAGCGTTAATTTCAGTTGTCCGCATACTTATTGCCAAAAATATGTCATGAATTTGTTTTATGTTCCCAGAGATCAGACGTATAAGTGAAAATAATGATAAACTAAGCATAACCCGCGCTCTGCACGACATGTGGGTGGGTGTGTTTGAGAAAGGACTGATGCAGAGTATCAGTAGTAATTTTACTTTAATGCAGTAAGTGGAATACGATTTCACTGTTTCAGAACCATTTTATTTACTTTTTTTTGTACCATGCACCTCATATGGTCTTTGAGATAATGTAAGCGGAATATCACGTTACTCGAGCGCAGAACAAAGTCGAAGATAGTGCGACACGAAACCACAAACTTGGAAATAATATATAAGATTGCAAAATACAGTGTCTGTGATGGTGAATGAGATGTACAATCAGGAAAACAAAAACGTGTTATTTATATTAATATCTCACTCAATGGCATCATTATATCTTTGTGATGGTGAACAACAGTGATCATCAAGAAAAAACAAACATTTTATTTTGTTGCAGATTGTGGGGATGGGGGCCCCTAGTAATTCAGTTTTTTACGTATGGCCTACGTTTGGTGTAATGAACTATAAAAAGTTTTGCTACGAACCCTAAATTAGTCCATTTAAAGGTGTTTTTCAAAAGCAACATTTTCTTGGGAGGTAATTAACCTTAAAATAGCCTGGTGTGCCCGAGCGATTAAGTGTGGCTTGGATCCGAGCTCCTGAGTTCGAGCCCTGTTGACTGCTGAATTAACACCGAGGGATTTGGACTCAGCCTGTCATCCTTTCCGAGGTCGGCAAAATGAGGCACCAGTGCACTGGTAATCGGGCACTGCATCACGGCATAGCCCACGCCCCTAACAAAATGACGCAAGCAGCAACCAAAAGGGCTGAAGATGAAGGGAACCCTCAAAATGTCACTGGATCTGCCCCTGAGTTTTATATGATCTCACTATCAACAACGTTGCGGGTTAGTCGACCGGCAACATATTCAGTCCCTCTCCTTATCGGGAATTCACTTTGGTTGGCAAAGATGCACATATCGAGTGGGTTTCCTATTCTACTCGCTGCAACATACAGCTCTCCATGTGTAACAACACTGGGGGGAAGACAGGACACCACAATGCCGCAGGCTCGTGCCCTGGCTTTTGTTGATAGTCATTACAATGGCCGGCCTGACCGGAAATAGTCCTTGAGCCAGACCAAAAGTAATGCTCCGGCGGGGGGAGTAATTCTCATTATGAATTTCCATAGACAAATGTCTCAAGTGTCAGAAAAGGTGTGATGGACATCTGAGAACGGTAGCTTAGTGCCCGGATGGCCGCCCTCTTTGAAACCACCCAGCGCGAAAATGCCCATTGGTGGGGGTACATTGTTGCACGTGTATCTGGAGTTTCTATACTAGCTATCGACCGTGCTGGTTGACGACTAAATATACGTCCGATCTTTACCGTCTTAAATAAAAAATAATATAAAGTTTTTTGTTTATAGATTATTTATAATAAAAATCAATTATGGACAAAAAAATCATATATTTTAAATATTTTTTTCATTTAAACTGTACTGTTTTTAGTGAAACATCACTGGTATGATTTCCAAAATTATGCATTTCTGCTTACACCGCTTCATCTGCTGTAAAAATAAATCAAAAATACAACATATAATTTCTTACGAGTGTACAAATAATATATATGAAGGAGGCCGAAAATTACTTTGGCCGCCCGCTGGCATTATCTATTCTGACGATAACTCAAGTTAGGAAAGTCGTACGGAGACTATTTTGACACCATATGATTTCTAATAAGCAGGCGGAAACTGTTACATAGGAAATCTGCACTTTGGGGCATCTGGATTTCAAAAATGGCCGCCATTTATATTTATTTTTTTTTCGCGCTGGGTGTTCAAAGATGGCGTCCATCCGGGCACTAAAGCTACCTGTCTCAGATGTCCATCATGCATTTTCTGAACCATGAGATATTGCCCACAACACTGTTCTCTGACTGATGAGTATTTCTATGTATCTGGCGAGCTTTTCGGCTATTAACTTCATGTCTAGCATTGGGGAAAATGTTTGGAGATGCAGGCCTTCGGATGTAGCTGTTGAGTCAGGAGTCATCGCTGAAGGTTCCATCAACAGGGTTCTGGAAGGCAAGCAATAAACCGCTGCTGTGAGGACTCCACAAAGAATTGCATGTACGAGCACTAATGCCGCCTCATTTGAACGGCTTCCAGGTGTGGATAGACAAGCAAATCAGTCCTGGACAAGGCACCCCAGATTCGAAGCATTGACCTCCAAAATTCACAGCATCAAGGAATGATGTTTGCCCACGAGACTCTCGCATGCTGCCTCTCGATGAGTGATTCAGTGTACAGATCTTTGACATTGTTCGCGAAATACCTACAATTTCGTGCGAACCAAACATGGAGACCTGCTCGCTTGGATGATGTATTGATATGATAGAGACCCTTCTCGGGTTGATTCCTGCGGAATAGAGAAGGCGACTGGATGCTTCCACTTTGGCTTGTGTCAGAAGAGTGATCCTGGTGCTTCGCAATGAACAAGGTGAACTATGCTAGTTAATCTACCAGGTACTATGCACAGATGACGCAAACTCACGAACATGCCAAGTTTACAGGCCATTTCATGCAAGGGCTACTTCTCCGTACAGCTACACAGGGAATCATTTGCCAGAATCGCTGTTGACCAGACAACAGAAAAAACATGTTCAACAAAGATACGCAAACAGCTGGAGGAACACGAGGTTTTTAGTCTTCGACAAGGCGGCTGTTTCCTCGATACTTATCTAACTGCAGGAACATCGGGGCTTGCGCCCCAACTTGAGGCAACTGCCGAGTAAGATATCGCTTTGAAATGGCAGCGACACATCTTACGCCAAGCCACCCTGACTTGTTCTAGTTCTCGCAATCAAACGTGTGAGTCTTGCCGTCACAGCTATCTGTGATTACTGGAAAATGACTTGTGTCCAATCATTCGCCGAATGATCCGTCATGTTCTTCTCAGTATATCTACCGGATGTCTGCGAGGGAGGGACGTTTTCTTAATGATCTACTCACGCAGCAAAAAGGGAAGAGGCGTTACCAAAGCTTCCAGAAAAACTGTCGTGAAGAGGGAACTGGCTTCTATGGACACGTGAAGAAGCTAACTTGAAGACATTTGTAAGATCCAAGCAGAAAGTTGTGAAGGGCACAAACAAGGAGATCGTTCCTGAGAGCTGACAGACAACTGTTTCCACCATGATACTCATCGCTAAGACAAGGAACCTCAAACATGCAACTTGTCCTTTGTCCACCCATAGGCCGTTACCATGGTCTTTGGCAAACGTTGATGGGGTCAAATGCAAGAAAAAAACAAAGCTGCACTTCGAAACACACTGGAAGTCTCTATGGAACAGCCAGAAGAATATTGACAAGTCAAATGCAACAATATCGATGCGATGGCTCTCATACAATAGAAATGGCTGAGAACGACACGGTCGAAGAAACTATCTGACCGCCATTCTTGCTGCAGCGCGTCACGCTGTCAAGCAGTCAGCGCATCGATGTTGTCTTTCGAACACATACACGAAGGATCCATCAAATCAAGCTGAACGTGTGAACGCGGTTCAAATGAAGCATCAGTTTCAGCGTGATCAGACCCGCACACAAAAATCAAGACTGGAGGCGTCTCCTTGCTTGCAGCGAGACCAAAGGAGAAAACTGATTGTGTTTCGTGGCGTGGTCGTGAGAACATGAAAGATATCGCGCGAAAGCTAGGCAAAACAGAACACTGTATGTCACCTGTGGTGATAAATGTCTGGTACTTGACCCGCGACAGGTGGAAGTTGGTTGCAAGCACTCGAATGGTAGCCGACGAGGAAGCAGACACGCGTACTGTTTCTCCACGCAAGCACGCCGCTACCCACTACAAGACGATCATCTTATGTGGCAGATGACACCGATCGTTCTGAATGATCAGTCTTCATCTGAGCAGAACATCGATTAGTCAGCTCTTCATCAACGAGGAACAAAGGTTCGAGGATCAGAATGATCGACGTTGGAAGTGGCATGCCGGTAATTGGGGTTGGAGTTTGCCTCTGCATTTGCCAGGGGCTTCATTGCATGGAGCGGGTGTGACCACTGTGAGTTGCTCTGGTAGCCAAGAAGGAAAGTAAGGCTTTGAAGCTGTGCTAAGCGAATGATTCTGTATCTCCAAAGCATTCACAGATTCTGGGATCTTCGTGTGAATGTAACCAACAGAAGTTCAATAGCATTCACGCCTTCACGTGGTCAGCATGTACGCCAAGAACACCAAGATCGTCTGGTGTTAATTCGTCCGTTATCACATGTCTGTGCAAGAAGGCCAGATCGAATCTGGACAATTGCCGCTCTTGTGAAGACTCCTTTGATGCAGCATACGCTTAGGGCCAACTATCAGGCGGCTAGCTGGCGACGCAGCCTTGAAAAACCTTGCCAGCCAATCCCAGCACATCAGCAGGGACATGGCTGGGAACTACGATGATGGCGGTTCGTCACAATCCGATGGTATGATCGGGTCTACCAGCTCTCCATGTCGTCTTAGAATCTGCATCTCATGCACATGCAGAAGGATGTGGTCGACCGTCAGATTGCTCCTCATACTGAATGGTTTAAGTGCCCCTGTTGTGTGTAAGCTGCAGGGATGCTTCCAACATGAGTGGCAGGAGCATGCTATCTGACTCAGGATGCAAATGACTCTGATGGCCAACTCTGATGAATTAACCTTTGTGTGCACTGTATATTGTATAACAGTATGTTGTTGTCTATTATAATGGAGGCTTAATTACCTTAAAATCTTTAGAAAGAGATAAACGGTTAGCAAAATGCATTAATTCGGAAGATCATACAAACGGGTGATATGTGACTGTAAAACATGACATGTTAAATTGATAAAAATGTCGAAACTATAAGATATGTTGTCAAAATTGATGATTATTATATCTTATCTATAACAAAATGCGTCCAAGATGGCCGCCAAAGCGCAGATTCCCTATGTAACAATTTCCGATGCCTATTAGAATCGGTATGGTGTCAAATCATTCCGTACGACTTTTTTCCTACTTGAGTTTATCGTCAGAATAATAATGCCACCAGGCCGGCCTAATATAAGTAATTTTCGTCTCTTTACATAGATTTTTTTACACTCGCTATGGAATATATTTAGTATTTTTATTTAGTTATTATTTGCAGACAGATGAACGTGTTGTAGCCAGAATGCATAATTTTGAAAATCTACCAGGGTTGTTTCACTAAAAAAGTACCAAGTTTAATGCAAACATTTAATAAATATATGATTTTTTGTCATAAGTGTTTTTATTATACATAATCATAACAAAATACTTCATATTATTTTTATTAACGGTACAGATCAACGATTATTTAGATCGTCAACCGCACGTCGATAATCTCTTTTATACTCCATTCATGCCCCTGTGCTCAGATATTAGTACCTCGTTCGTTTGAGCTCAGGGCCCCGGTCTACATGTGACTTGTGCCCCTCTGAGACCCCCTTTGTTCTCTGTCCGTAGAGATCCGACTGGACGGCACACAGGCTGGAGTGTCCGGTGCTCTGTGCTTTCGGCCCTTCTTGGACCCCCCCTGAAACAGTCCGCCTGGTGGCTCGTATTTTGACCAAACAGGTACATGTAGTCAGAGCTGGACTCAGGATTATGAAAAGTCGGGGTGTAATCGGATGCTTTGAGAAGTTGAGAGGAGATGAAGAACTAGACCTCAGCTTGATGGATCACACCTATGAGAAGTCTTCACCTGGATGTGGGTGGTTTGGAAGTGTGGTTTGTCCAGAAAATGTCACGTCTGATAGAGAAACCCAGGAGGGACTATAAATGGAGTCCGTTTTGTATTTGGAAAACACTTTGGAACCTTTGAGTTAGAACTTCAACAGGACACTGAGTTGAGTTTGCATCAAAATAACCTGTGGCTTACCTTGTGAGGATAACATAATAACCTTGTGAGGATGTGTGATAAATGTGATGATCGTAGATCAATGTGAAACGTCACGGCCATTTCTGTGTCTTTTGCTCAGAAAACTTCGACAAAGAAATGTCCATCTGAGGAATTGTTTACAATCGGCGAATTACAATCACGTGAGTCGTTGTCTCTCAGTTTTTATTCAGATTGTGGCCACAGCTCATGAATCCAAATATATAATTGTTTGTAAATTGTTTATTTTATTACAATTGTATATTATTCAAATCATCATTTGTCGTCATCTAGATCTCTCAGACCTGAGTGTTGAGCAGAAGGAGCTGATTGGTCAATATATCAGAATTCTACACAAATATTATTCAAAGCATGTGGAGTTTCCAGGAAATGAAGAGCTTATTGAGCTGTTTTCAAAGGTCAGTCTCTCGTATTACTAAAACTCTCATCTTGTACATATGTATGTATGTATAATAATGTATATATATATTTATAGGTGTATGATGTTCCGAAATACAGCCAAAACGGTACGAGATAGCCGACAAATTTTTAGTGCCCTTACTCACATTTTCCTGCGGTGTGCAGTATCGAGTTTCGTTCAAATCGGGCAATGAAAAATTATTAAAAATCAATTCCCGATTCAGTCAAGTACTCTTCGGAGTATTTGATCAATGCAAACAACCTCAGGGTATAGTTCGCTGGAGCCATCTTTTTTTTTTCTTGAAATGATTTTTTTATCAACGGCTGTCACAACGGGTTCACGGGTCGTCTGTGGTGTGTTAAATGTAGCGGTCCGTTTCAGGTCGCACAGGTCTCTATTCAGGGCCGGATTTACCATGTGGGGGCCGTGGGCACAATGATTGTGGGGGGGGGGCAAATTTGGAGATTAATCAACAACTTAAATTATTATTGCTTTTTCATCAACAACTGAACTTGTATCTATAGATTTGGCAGATCCTGATCAGGAATGATTTGGCATACATGTTCACAAATTACAATTAAATCTGACAATATGACAAGATGGACGGATTGTAATTG
The DNA here is from genome assembly GCA_035128595.1 of Eptatretus atami. Classification (NCBI taxonomy): domain Eukaryota; kingdom Metazoa; phylum Chordata; class Myxini; order Myxiniformes; family Myxinidae; genus Eptatretus; species Eptatretus atami. The sequence continues at coordinate 13,213,332 of CM068964.1, read as the reverse complement.
ATATGGCTGGTGACTTTATTATGAGCTGATGACTTATCTATGAGCTCATTCTAAATATCAAATCACAAAAATGCTGTTGCTGCAAGAGTAAGAGATAGAAGATGGACATATATAAGGAAAATAACAACGCACTGTCATTAATCATACTTGAACTGACTAAAATCTTCTAACTTCTAAAAACTCTGGGCAAGAGAAATGAAATGGTGATTTAAGCCGACTTCCAGCGACCGATATAATGGGGTGTCATCCACATCAATGAACATACACAGGTGCTTAATCATATGACAAGCTTCCTGCGCGATTCACGGCAGCGAACTCGGATATGATACTGTCAACCTGCATGGAATTGAGCACATCGGATTCGGTTGAAATGATGGTCAGATTGACCAGTCTCTGCTGCATCGTGGAGCGAAGATGGTCTTGAAAGCTTGAGTTTCGAAAACGAGCGCTCCCCGGAGCAGTTCGACACATCAGCGAGAGGTAATCCGAAGCAGCACTTCCACATTTGGGAAAGTATCGGTGAGTTTTCGCTCGATGAGAAATGTACATCTCGAGTTCAGTACGGCCGGGAGTCTGGCTCTGACTCCTTCATCATGGTTGGAACTGAAATTTCTTCTGTGAGGTCAGGTGATAGATCTTCTGATACAGCTCGACGAGCTTCGACATGACTCTCGAATCTGCTCCACTTCGAGTTGAACAGAGCAGCGGACCCCAAATCTGTTGCTCATCTCGCTGTAGCGTTTGTACGCTTTTTCCAACTGCGACAGCAGTACGCCGATACACTGCAGACTATCCACTGATGCGAAAGGACTCCTTGGTGTCTAGTTCTACTTCTGGAGTGTGTCGTAGTCAAGGGAGCGAGGCGGACTTGACTTTCGTCTACGCGATCCGCGAGTGAATTCCTCTGTACCTGAGCGCTCCACTCGCAACAACGAATGTATCAACTGATGCGGTAATGACTGCACGAAGCTTGCCAGTGACTTAAGGAGCTGCACGGCTGTGTGAGATCGGTAGCTTGCGACTGAAGGTTTTCTCGTAACGTCAAATCTACCAAGGCAGTAGAACCGGAAACCAGCATAGATCCTATTCTCGAGCGTGCAACATGCGTTTGGTGAAGTGTCTCGGCGTGTTTCTCGTTGCACTATTCAGTTGTTACGTGACGTTCTGATTCATCGAGGAAATCCATGATTTTGCTGTAACCGTCTACAGAGCTCGGTTGCATCAGAATGAGCGCAGACGAGTGTCGTGAGGCGCTTTGGTACTTCAGACTTTGGTTTCGGGCATCAAATAATCTGGCATAGCGCGACGTGGAAGTGTAAAAAATACATACACTTGTTCCACGAATTCAAAGAATGCTGCTACAGGTTTTACAGCATCCCACGGCGACTGACCGACTAAGTTCATGAGTGCGTCAGCATGGCACAAATATTGCGAGAGGTTTCCTGTTGGATCATCCCTGCATCCCGTTGTATCGGCACTCATATTAGATGTGTGATCGTAAGATTGTCTCGGCAGTTAGTGATGTCCAATCCAGTGGTTTCAAAAATCCAGTAATGCCGTCGTTGCTGAGTCCAGTGTGTCCTGTGTTGCTCAGAAAGGTCATGAAAGCTCCACTGGAGCTCGTTCTCGATGTATCGTAGAATAACTGTGAGCTGGTCGAGTGGCTTATGTCAGGAGAGAATCGACTGACACAGAGAAGTATTTTGCCTCTTTCACACGAGCGACGATGTTATCCAGAACAGATTTTCCGATGATGGAGACTAACTCTTCACATGTCATAGATGATAAGTAGTTGGTGTGCCATACTTGGTTGGCATATTCTGAATGTGCTGCGCCAAAAATGGATCGTATTCGCAAGTAATCCATTAAACACAGGTAGTTACCATTCGTCGTGACCAAATTTCATCCATCACGGAACGCCGACACGCTACAGAGAGAACGATATACACTCACACTTCGTTTAGCACCTCCTCCAATAGGACGCAATCTCACTCACCTGTTTGACGAGTTCAGTGTCCACACGACCTGCGGATGTTGCTCTGTCTGACAAGCGGATGATATTCGCACAATGTACAATCGAACGCTCATGCACCTCGATGAACGACTGTGCTTGCTCCAGTCATTGAATCCTTCCCGCCCAGGGCAGTAGCGCCTCCAAAGAGCTTGCAAGCGATGCAGTACAGTTTTGCCGGTTGATGTGGAGAAGCAAAGCCAGGACCTTTTCAGGGACTCTCCGTTTTGTAGTCTACGGTAAAAAAGATTCTTGGAGCAGCAGCGTTTCCTACCTTCAATGAACTGTATGGATAGATCAAAGGGACAGTCGAATTCTGCAGGGTCCAAATCTCGTGATGCCAGAATTGATCATCTCTGACGACGTCGCTCAGGAGGCCAACATCCAATGTCATTGGCAAAGCCAGGTCCACGATCATCAGTATGATCTCGCGCTTCTTCATCTGATGCATGTCTTCATCGGTGGAACCTTCCGAGATGTTGGCGAATCTTGACGCCGGGGTTGCGTTGCAATCCGCTTGTTTGTCTCTGTTGGTGTTCCAGCCTCTGTCATGGACGAATCGCCTGTTTGTGCAGGAGTGAAAACTCTGAGTTTTCTGGGTCTGTCGACGACGGCCTTGTGTCTTTCATCTTTTTCCTTGGAAGTTGTTCCGTTTTTGAGCACCACGTCATATTTCCGTGGAGCCTGGATTTGTGCCTGTCGTCACCAAAGCCGTCATTGTGGTTTTCTGCAGCTGGGCGAGTCGAGAGTATTTCAGAGTGCACGTGGGACGAACCAGAATCACGAACAACAAGTATTGAAAAGTAGGTTCTGGTAACTATACGGTAAGTCTGCTAATAGGAGGATAACGATGAAGCGGATCCGGGAAATACCGTGATCCAAGAGGTTTGGATGAGAGAGACCCGAAGTTCCTTTTCTGCAATGTTTATTAATAAATGGCACAATAACGAAGTTCTGCTGACGAGCAAAGACAATATGGCGACGGTTACTTACACAACCGACAAAAAACCGGAGCTCTCACCATATCCGGTGGAAAACGCCAAGAAAGTAGAATTACAGGCTTGCACTAACGACATGGTATTCATAAATTGCATGAAACATTCATGGGCACAGAGTACCAAATGTTCATACATATGGTGAAACAGCAAAGACTTTTAACAAGTATGTTTCACACACCTGGAACATAGAAGTCACACCGTGTTACTGTGCTGTCGCGCCAGTAAGCACAGGTATGACGGCGTTCCCTGCCAGCCGCGTTTCAGTGTGTACAATACTACCCTGCCGGCGTGTGCTGTGCTGGCTGGCCTAGTTTTACCACGTCGACTTTCACCTTTTCACCCTCCTTGGCTGGACCTCTGTATTCCGTTGCTGTGCCTTGCTGGTTTGGCGGGCAGTGCCGTAGTTAGTTGGCCAGCTCAACCATCCGAAGATCGATGATCGATCCAAAAAAGATCCGAATGCGGGCCCCCCAATGCCGAGGTTGCCCGGGAATTTTTGACACGTTGGATCCGTTCTGTGGACCGTGGAAGAAACGGCTTGAAAAAGCAAAGCTTGAAAAGGACCCTCACAATGACGGACAATTTTGAAAAGATATCTTACAAAGAGTTTACAATCTTCATTCACCGACAATAAACTTTAGAAGCACATTTTCAAAGGATTTTCAAATGTCATCGAAATTGTGGGGGCCCGAAATGTGGGGGGCCGGGGCCATGGCCACCTGCCATCCCTAAATCCGGTAGTGTCTCTATTGTTCATTGCTATTGTTCTCGAATTTGTCTTCAGATTTGAGGATCAGAGCATGTGACCAATTAAGTGCCGAAATTGGAGTGAATCTGAAAAATTAACGATCCTTATAACGAAGCATATTTACCTATTTACTTAAGCAAGCGAGGTTGTGTTCCCTCCTTATCCATAGATCACAAGAAAATGTGAAATTGCCAAAGCATTCAACTTAATTTTTCTACTGTTCGGAGAATTATATTGAGTGAAGAAAAGATTAAGGAATGTGCCGAAAGTGTAACTTCATTGAGAGCAACAGAATATTTAACCAGCAGGATCACGGCGATGGCTCCACAGCCGTGGCTGCTTTCTCTGGAGAACTCTCCGGGTGAGGAAGGCAAAATAAATTAAATTAATGATTAAATGACGATCAACATAATGGGAAGATTACAATGAGTAAGCAACGGGGACAAGTGAACTACAAGTTCAAGAGAGAATTTGAAAACATTATAATAATATTTTAATTAATTTACTCTGAAAAATTCCACTCAATTTTGGAGGGATCGTCTCCCCCACTCTCGCTCTTCTCCCAGCTCCTTGCACACCTCCCTCCTGGAGTGTCTAGTGAGATGTGGTGAGGCGTCACTCTCCTCCCTTCCTCGCTCTCCCCACTCTGCTCTTCTCCAGCTCCTTGCACACTCTCCGGATGTCGAGTGAGATGTGGTGAGGCGTGCTCTCCCTCCTTCCCACTCCTTTCCTCCCCAAGCTCTTGCACACTCCCTCCGGAGTGTCGAGTGAGATGTGGTGAGGCGTCGCTTCCTCCCCTTCCTCCTCTCTCCCACTCTCGCTTCTCCCCAGCTCCTTGCACACCTCCCTCCCAGAGTGTCAAGTGAGATGTGGTGAGCGTCGCTCCTCCCTCCTTCTTCACTCTTCCTCCCCAAGCTCCTTGCACACCTCCTCCGGAGTGTCTAGTGAGATGTGGTGAGCGTCGCTCTCTCCCTTCCTCATCTCTCCTCGCTCTTCTCCCCCAGTCCTTGCACACTCCTCGGAGTGTGGAGTGAGATGTGGTGAGGCGTGCCTCCCTCCCCTTCCTCACTCTCCCCTCCTCACTCTTCCTCCCCAGTCCTTGCACACCTCCCTCCCGGAGTGTCGAGTGAGATGTGGTGAGGCGTCGCTCTCCTCCTCCTTCTCACTCTCCTCTTTTACTCTTCCTCCCAAGCTCCTTGCACACCCTCCCGGAGTGTTAGTGAGATGTGGTGAGGCGTCGCTCTCCCTCCTTCTCTTCACTCTCCCCTCTTTCTCTTGTTCTCATCCCCTTCTCACACCTCCTCACTCCAGAGTGTTATAGCGACGTGTGGTGAGGCCTCGCTCCCCCCCTCTCTTCTCCTGCTCCTCTCTCTCCCTTCTCTTAATATTCCCGTCAGTGAAGCGATGGGTGGCCTTTGCTTGTAGACTAATAATTGGTCACTGTTTGTGCTAGTCCTTAATCCTGGACCAATCATTGGCACGATTTGTGAAAGTAATGAATCACACACATTATTGGCAAAACATATATTTTGTTAAACTCAAGTTATGGCTCATTGTGTGCAGGTGAATTGTAACAGTTTTACAATTGAAGATGAAGAATTGATCACGTTGGAGCTGCTTTACCCAGGTCTCAATAACACAACCAATCACCATCAGTTTGGCATTACTATACAATGTAGTTACCTCATATACAAAGACTTATCTGGAGTGAAGGTGTGAGTAATTACCTGTATATATCATAGTGCATTCATACATATTTTGGGGCTGGTAGGATACCTTACAGGTCGCGTGCTTCCTTTTACCTGTCTAGCCTGGGTTCGAATCGCAAGGTGTTTCGCATGCGAGGTATCAAGGTGTGCATCCATCGGACGGGCGTTGTCGGGCGTCCTGTCTACCAGCATTAGCTGAGTACGTTGAATATCTCACGCGTCTTTCATAAAGAGTAGGCGAGTTATCACCAGCACCCAGAACAAATTACTAATTCCTGCTAAATCACTTCAGTTAATGTCAGGCGTGGCCAGCCGGTTCGTGAAAGACTTGGGCGAAAAACGTTCTCTGGCGATCCACAACAGGTAGTAATAATTGGGGTTGCTAAAGTAGTAGCATAGTAGATTCATACACAATTTATATGCACACTGCATCGATTTTGCCCCACCAGTGGTTATAATGTACTGTCAAAACTAAGATTCCGTTTAAAGAAATTGTTAATAATTAAATAATTTATCTAAAACGAGCCAAACTGCAATCACACTGTCTTCCTATAATAGAGATGTTTGTCTGTCACCATTTTCTCAGAGATGGCAAACGGATCTTCGTCAACTTTCAGAGGTTCATCAGTGAGTGCGGAGAGTGTTTTAGGCAAAAACATATTTTTTGAAAATTTGATTAAAAAATAATAATAATATTTGAATTTTCTTCTTTTTTAAATCATCTATTGTACTAAACCTTTGTAGCCTAAGTCTACGTGAAAGGTAATATTAAATCATTCCGACCATTAATTAGTGGGTGTAAGGAAGTGTTTTAAGGCCTCACAAAAAAAATATTTTAAAAACAAGACCATCAAAATCCAACAGGATTAGAACAGCACGGGCAACGCTGGGTACCCATGCTAGTATTAAAAGGCAATTGTGTGTGTGTTATGTTTGTATATATTATATATATATATATATAATATTATTTTATATATCTATATTATATAGATCGATACTTACATACTGTTGCGGGCCAGGGTCGGGTGAGAAGACCATGAAGGGGGGGGGAGCTATCTCGGCTCCCCAGACTCTCGGAATTGTAGGCCATCGCACACGGATAATTCCGTGAGCGGCAGGTCGCTTAACCGACTGGGACGCCAATAATCAACCACGTGACTTAGGTCCTCCGTAGTTAATCTAGTTACCTAAAAATACCAAGTGATTTAATTACGGGGAACACGCCCTCGGTACGCCTTGTCCGACCGATACCGGATCGGATGCAGCGAGCGACACTGCAAGGACGTACTGGCGAAAAGAAACGGATTGTTGGGAATAAAGTCCCGGCTAAGCTAGGATTCGGACCATGCTGGACCATAAAGGAAAAGACAAAAACGAGCTGGGAAATTCCTAATAGTAATTAATTAACAATGGGCGAGGAAAGGTATGTGGTACGATCAAGAGATTTATTGGGGTGTGTTGTGCAGAGATAGGGGAGAGAGTGTGGTGCAGCAATAAACAAAAAACTTATAAAAGCGGATGCAGAGCAGACCTAACCCGAAAATAATAAACAATTTCTGCAGGTTACTTACATAGACAGGCGAGGACACACACACACACACACACACACACACACACACACACACACACACCACACACACACAAACACACACCCCGATGAAGAGGGATTGAAGCAAGAGAGGAGAGGAGTTGAGGCTACGGTCTCTCAGTACCTTTGTATAATTGATACGCATCCCCAAAGTGCCACCAATATGTTTGGGGGAATGCTCCGTGGGCGGTACCCCCCCCCATGACAGCTGGCGGTGTCTCCTGTTCGGGCAGCTCGCATCGAGAGTGGCGGTGAGAGGGGCTTGAGTTGGGAGGGTGGAGTAAGCGTCGTTGGGCGGAGAAGAGGAGGAGAGGAGCCCAGCGATACGGAGAAGGCGGAGTCGAGTCCAACTTGAGCGGAAGGCGAGCAGGGCAGCAGAGAGAGAAAGAAGGATCCGGCAGACCTTTATAGGCCGCGCGGGCGGCGGGGGCCACCAGAAACTCGGTGACGTCACCCGAATCGGGCGCTCTGATTGGCCGACCCCTGTGCGGCCCGGCCGGATGGGGAAGCAGCAACATTCCTTCCGGCAAGGTGAACCACGCCGCAAAGATGTCCCGTCCGACCCACGACATGATATGAATCGCCCACACCGAACTCCGCGTCATGAATCGCCTTGCACGAACCCTGGCCATGCCCTGACAACCGGCGAGGTGGCATCGTTCCGACGCGCTCGGGGTGCCCGACAGCGCTGGCCAACGCGCCCAGTCCGTGTGCCGACGTGGCCCGAGCTGACAACATGCCTCTGCTCGATCGCAGCTTAGCTGGCGTGAGGAAGAAGGTAAGATGTTCTGGCGAACCCATGCACACACAGTAAGATGTGTCCATTCGTGCCCGCTCTGTACGATAACAAAGTCACGAGCGGCGCACGGTCTGCCTTCGAGCACGTTCCGTACAGTGCGCGTGGATCCCGCATTACGCACGTGGCCAGCGCTCGCGTTTGCCTGATTCTGCTATCGTGTGCGCGGGCGAAACCGATCGATATAATGTCCAGAATGGGTTGAAAGGAACGCGCCGCTTGCGCCTTGCATCATCTCCGCGCGCAACGTGGCGTGGGGTTGCCTTCTATTATCGGCTCGTACGGTGTCCGTGCAGCGTGGGCGTCGTGCTGGGTGTGTTTCCTGTCCATTGGGTGGAAATTAGCTGTGTGTGTTTGGCAGGCGTGTTTTCTAGGAGGGGTGTGGTGTCGTGCCTGCTGGCCTTTTGCTGAGGACCATCTCACAGCGCAGGGCACAGATTTACCTCAGGAATAATCAGAAAGAAGAGTTGGAATGACGTTATAAATGAAATAAAGAAGGAATGATGTAAGCAAACCTAGCTAGAGATCATCGCAACGCACGCCCTGTTGTCCGCTTGACAAAAGGGAAGGACTATCTACACGTATATTAATGGATAACTGTCTTGGGACACTATCTGTTGGTGCATGTGGTTCGAGAACTGCAATATATATATAATATATATATATATATATATATATATATATATATATATACATACACATACAGTACATATGTGGTATGCATGTATTGACAGTCTGAAAATCGGAAAAAAAAAAAAACAGGGCTGGCCCGATCTCACCAAATTTTGCATATGTGTTGAAAGTTCCACGGTCAGGTAATGGCAACCCCCCCCCCCCATTACGATTTGGTGCAACCTTCCCCCCCCCCCTTGCGAGGCAGGGGGTTTGGGAGGGGGGCGACAGCTACTTGCCAATGCTCAAAGAAGAGTGGGTGTTTTGTAATCATACTAAAATACCAATTTGGTGTCTGTCTGTCTGACCGATGCATTCGGTCATTACTTATCCAATCTCAATGAAACCTACAGGGACGAAGAGTCATATGACAGAGGTTGTAGTGACTTAATTACCCCACTCCTGAAAGAGGTTTCTCACCTTGAACAAACACCATGTGAAGGTATATATATTAATATATATTATATTATATATATATATATATATATATATATATATATTATAATATCAGTGGGGAACAAGTATATTGATAACTGCCGATTTTGCAGGTTTTCACACTTACAAAGCACGTAGAGGTCTGTAATTTTTATCATAGGTACACTTCAACTGTGAAGACGGAATCTAAAACAAAATCCTGAAAATCACATTGTATGATTTTAAAATAATTAATTTGCATTTTTTGCATGAAATAAGTATTATGATACTACCAACCAGTAAGAATTCCGGCTCTCACAGACTGTTAGTTTTGTCTTTAAGAAGCCCTCCCATTCTCCACTCATTACCTGTATTAACTGCATGTTTGAACTCGTTATCTGCATAAAAGACAGCTGTCCACACTCAATCACAGACTCCAACCTTCCACAATGGGCAAGACCAGAGAGCTGTCTAAGGACATCAGGGACAAAATTGTAGACTTCACAAGGCTGGGATGGGCTACAGGACAATAGGCAAGCAGCTTGGTGAGAAGCAAAACAATGTTGGCGCAATTATTAGAAAATGGAAGAAGTTCAAGATAACAGTCAACTCCTCGGTCTGGGGCTCATGCAAGATCTCACCTCGTGAGCCTCAATGATCATGAGAAGGTGAGGGATCAGCCCAGAACTAACGGCAGGACCTGGTCAATGACCTGAAGAGAGCTGGACCACAGTATCAAAGAAAACCATAAGTAACACACTACGCCGTCATGGATTAAAAATCCTGCAGCGCACGCAAGGTCCCTCTGCTCAAGCCAGCACATGTCCAGGCCCGTCTGAAGTTTGCCAATGACCATCTGGATGATCCAGAGGAGGAATGGGAGAGGTCATGTGGTCTGATGAGACCAAAATAGAGCTTTTTGTTTAAACTCCACTCGCTGTGTTTGGAGGAAGAAGAAGGATGAGTACAACCAAGAGCACCATCCTAACCGTGAAGCATGGAGGTGGAAACATCATTCTTTGGGGATGCTTTTCTGCAAAGGGGACAGGACGACTGCACCATATTGAGGGGAGGATGGATGGGGCATGTATCGTGAGATTTGGCCAACAACCTCCTTCTCTCAACAAGAGATTGAAGATGGGGCGTGGCTGGGTCTTCCAGCATGACAACGACCCGAAACACACAGCCAGGGAACTAAGGAGTGGCTCCGTAAGAAGCATCTCAAGTCCTGGAGTGCCTCGCAGTCTCCAGACCTGAACCCATAGAAAATCTTTGGAGGGAGCTGAAAGTCTGTGTTGCCCAGCGACAGCCCGAAACCTGAAGGATCTGGAGAAGATCTGTATGGAGGAGTGGGCCAAAATCCCTGCTGCAGTCTGTGCAAACTGGTTAAGAACTATAGGAAACGTCTGATCTCTGTAATTGCAAACAAAGGTTTCTGTACCAAATATTAAGTTCTGTTTTTCTGTGATGTATCAAATACTTATTTCATGCAATAAAATGCAAATTATTATTTAAAAATCATACAATGTGATTTTCAGGATTTTTGTTTTAGATTCCGTCTTTCACAGTTGAAGTGTACTATGAAAAAATTACAACCTCTACGTGCTTTGTAAGTGGAAAACCTGCAAAATCGGCAGTGTATCAAATACTTGTTCTCCCACTGTATATATATTATATATGTATGATTATAGCATCTTATCGTGGTGCTTCGTGGGCACATCTACTGGAAGAAAAATTATTGTAACACAAACTATTCGGTCAATTCAGTTCAATGTACAATTACATTTTTAACAGTAGCTGCAGTTGCTTAACACTATTGAATAGAAGTTGGAGGAAAACAAAATTAATGTTCTTGAGGCATTCTGTGCTTATCATGTCCCACACACGAACGGACCACAAGCTAACCCGCAATGATTATGAGCTAATATCGGTACGTAAATGAGTCTTTACGCGTGAATAATGTATTCCATTGTCTGTCCGATTTTTCTAGCCATGACACATTATATATGGATTGTTTTTAACATATCATGGGGCCTCATGTGTGATTTCTCCCGGCCATGGCCTTAAGTGTAATATGCGATATTGCCCCCGACACCCTTATGGCCCAAGTGTGACCTTTATTCAATGCATAACCCCATTCCTAATGGTCGCTGGCATTAATACTCACCTGAGGGAAATTTGGAGAAAATTGGATACACACATGTATACGTACACATAGGTGGTGTATAGGCAAAGAATTGCTGGTCTGCACACCTACTTATGAAAAAAATTATTATAACATTACATAATTATTATAACTATTACAAATTCTAGAAGTAAAAATTATTATAACCACAAATTAATCAACTCAGTCCAATGATAATGGAATAATAATAATAATAATAATATCAACGTAACATTATTACAAAATAATCTGAATACAAATGAGAAAGTGTATGGAGGTCCAGTGACGAACGGAACCTTTAATGATTGAGTAAATAAACAGCGTTTATCCGTGTTGTTTGTGTTCTTGTTGGAGCATAATAAAACTAATTGCATGTGTTGGTAGGACCCAGTCAGGTCATGGGCACAAAAAACCCCAAAAACATCCACCCCAAGTGAGGGGGCGGGGGAGGGGGGGCAGACGTGCCTTACAATTTTTGCCTGTGCACGTGCCACAGTGCAAGTGGTTTACTGATCCCTGCTGTAAACAGGGGGGATTATTAGCTGTGGCAGAAAATATATTTGCCCCACCTCCCCAAACACCTCACCCCTCCCCCAGGCTGCTCCCAAAGGGAGCGGATGTTTCTAGTAATAATAGCGTGGCGAGTCCAAAGCATCATAGGCTAAGTGAGTGTGAAAATGTATAATTAAAGTGAAAAGGATCTTTTTCCACAAATGGATCTCAACTATGTAGAATGGTGTGCACTTTGTTTGTATACAAAAAACACAAGTTTGATTTTTTTGATGTCATAGGTGGCTTCAATATGATGTCATAATTGCATGTACACATGACTCCCCCCCCCCCTCCCCTCACCCCTTCCCTCCTGGCTGCTCCCATGGTGAACGGGTGTTTCTTGTACAATAAAATAATTCAACAACTCCGAGCTGATTTTTTTGCAAAATAGGAGGCAGGTTATGGGTCACGTGACCTAATATCCAAATTTAATTTATTTGAGCAACACAAAAATCTGATGGTAACACGAGGAACAGCAGCCGTGTGAATTGTAATTAAAAGGATTTGAATTGAAATATCCTTTTTTCGCCGGTGGCGAAATCCTCCACAGACAAAGTCGCCGGTGGCATTATGTTTTTGCGTCGTCAGTCTGTCTGTCTACGTCCGTCCGTCCATACATACTCATTTTCTGTTTTCTCTGCAACCGCTTATCTGAATGACCCGAAATTTTCACCATTGGTGCGACTACTCATGTGGAATGTTTTAATGATAATTGTGACGTCATGGGTCACATGGTGTGGCAGCCATATTGGAAAAGGAACTTTGGACCTCTGTATCTCAGAAACTGCTCCATGCAAAATAAATTGAAAGTATTCCCCATGGGAAACAAGTTTGATTTTTTTTTTTGACGTCATAGTTGCATGTCAAACGCTTTATCCGATCAGTATGAAATTTTGAGGGTCAGAGGGCTAAACTGTACGGAGGGAAAAAAAATTGATGACGTCGGTCACGGTTCAGCGGCCATATTGTTTTTAAACATAAAAACCTTCAAAAATCTTCTCTGAAATGGCTGAACAGATCAAGGTGAAACTTTACAGGTATGATCGCCTATCCACGAGGAACAAAAAGTTCTCGAACTATGATGTCATAGGTCACATGGTTTGGTAGCCACATTGGATTTGCTCTCAAACCCTTAAAAATCATCCTCTCCAGAACAGCTTGACAGATTGAGGGGGAACTTCACCCATATGTTCCCCGAGCCTTGCAGATACCAGAGTGTTTATGAATAATTAATAGGTCACATAAGCCTGGTGTTGGCTTAATGGTTAGGGTTGTGGACTTGGGATCCTAGGGTCGTGAGTTCAAATCCTGCACGGCTGTTGAATTAATACCTGGTGGGGTTGACTCAGCCTGTCATCCTTCTGAGGTTGGTAAAATGAATGCCAGCTTGTTGGGATGATTGAGCCATTCGAGTGTCCTGCATTGGAGTGGCAACCTGTAATGGATTGTGCCCAATAGCCCAGGAGACTGCTGTGACAGCACCGATGCTCTGTACAGAGTTTGGTCCCAATGGATTTGGATTGAAAAAGGTCACCTGGTCTGGCAGCCATATTGGATTGAAAAAATCTGTTGAACTGCTTCATCAATCGCATGAACGGTCACAATTATGATCCAGTAGTCATGGGGAATATATGTTTTAAATTTCATCCTGATTGGATGCATGGTCTGGCAGCCAGAATTATTTAATATTTTGAATCTGGGTTCAGGGATTTAAATCAAATTTGTTTGATGTTGTCATAGGTGGCTTTGTTATGATGTCATAATTGCACAAATCAAATGCTTTATCTGATCAGCATGAACATTTTTCAGTCATCTGGGGCTAAATTGTATGGGGGAGGGGGGGGGGGGAAATTGATGATGTCATCAGTCACATAGTTCACCCCCATTTTTTTTTTTTAAACATACAAACCTTCAAAAATCTTCCCCTCCGAAACAGCTGAACAGATCGAGGCGAAACTTCACAAGTATGATTGCCTATCCATGAGGAACAAAAAGTTCTCCACCTATGATGTTGTAGGTCACATGATTTGGCAGGTATATTTTTAAGAATAAACCTTTAAAAATCTTCTTCTCCAGAACGGCATGACAGATCAAGGGGAAACTTCGCCCACATGTTCCCCCAAGCCTTGGGAACACCAGGTTGTTCACAAATAATTATTAATAGGTCACCTGGCCTGGCAGCCATATGGGTTTGAACAAAAATCTTTAAAAAAAAATCTTTCTCTTGAACCGCTTCATCAATCGAAGTGAAACTTTACAATTATGATGTCGTCTTCGTGCGGAATATATGTGTTAAATTTCAACCTGATCGGACACATGGTTTGGCAGTCAGAGTTATTTAATATATTAAATTTGGGTTCAGGGATTTAAATCAAACTTGGTACGTGTATAATGGTGTAATAATGTGGGCGGAGGCATATCTGGCGATGTGAAAGAGTGCCCTTATAGTTGAATTTGTTTTGAGAAATCACTCGGTGAGTGTTTAATCATTTGATGATTTCATAACAAACCACTGTATTGTCATTCATTGTTTATTTTTATGTGGTTTGGGGGGGAGGGCAGCCTTGCTCTCCTGAACCACAGCTGTGATTTCAACTGCGTTGTGACATTTCATGGCACGACGGCTGAGGTGCATGCGGTACGGGACCTCCTTGCAGGTGAAGAGGTGAGCACCTGCACTCAAGCATTATCTACCATCATCTTTACAAGGGTTGGTAATAATCAAAAAATAATCAACAATCAATCCATTTCACTCATCACGAGATTTACTGACACGTAAGGAATACTTTATTGGCAGGTGCAAAATGTCAAAAGGAAACTTTTATGTGTATCTATATAACTTACCCTTAATGCACAGAGGGTGGAGTAGTATAGATGCGAATAATACATCAAATGATTGTTCAGTGGCCTTGAGATTTATAAAGGATACTCTGCCGCACCCATTCGCTTCCAAAACGTGCACCAAACAAGCATACAAGATGACGTTTAGCTGTTGATTGGAAAATGGCCCAAACATCCTTGGTTCAGACTAGGTGGGTGAACCTGCAGATTCTGCTCATCTCAGTAATGATTGTCTCCCCGATCCCCTGCCCACTCTCCACCCCATCCAAATGCCCCTCCCCATCTTGCAGCTTCTCATAACCTACATCGACCTGCTGTACACATCATTTGACCGAATTGCACAACTGCGAGACTTGTACTTCTTCACGTGCACATGCAAACTTTGCAAAACGCATCACCTGGTGGGTACAATCTGTTGATTACCTCCGTCACCGAAGGTGAAGGAGGTTATATTTTCACCCCTGTTTATTTGTTTGTTTGCAGGATATCTCAAAAAGTTGTGGACAGATCCGGATGAAATTTGGTGGGCAGGTTGGGTGTTTGACAAGGACGAACTGATTAGATTTTTGTGAAGATTTGGATCCGACTACTGGAATTTTTAAAATGATTCTTCACCATTGAGAGATAGTGCCAAAAATGATATATAGCACGAGATCTCAAAAAGTTGTGGACGGATTTGGACAAAAAAAAAAAACTTGGTGAACACGGGTGTGTGACAAGGAAGAATTGATTCAATTTTGGTGAAGATCCGAATCCGATAATTTTTTTACTGAATCATCGCCATTGAGAGATAGGGTTAAACTAATATATGGCATGATATCTCAAAAAGTTGTGGACGGATTTGGATGAAATTTGGTGGACAGGTTGGGTGTGTGACAAGGAAGAAATGATTCGATTTTGGTGAAGATCTGAATCTGGGTCTGGATACGTTATTTATTTAATTTCTAAAGTGATTCTTCGCCATTGAGAGATGGGGCTAACAACGATATATTTATTGGGCCTCATATGTTCTGTTGGATCAGGCATTGTGCGGCAGAGGTATGCGCTCTACCGAGTGCCCTTCTAGTTACAGAATGGTTTGTTCCCCACACACGGATTTACAGTTTAAAATAAGCTCAAAAACTTTGATAATGTTGAATAGGGTGAACCTGCCATGTCCCACCCTTATAAATTGCAATTGCCCAGTGATACAAAAACAGGTCAAAACAATTATTGATAATGGGAATACACCCATAATTTTATAAAAGCATGAGCAATAGGCATCGTTTGACTTTTCTATTTTTTTTGGGGGGGGGGGTGATGGTGGCTTAATATAAATAACGGGTAGCTTCATTTGACTTCTGAATTGACTGCTTGCTAATATAGTTAGTGTACACTGTACAGTTGTTGGTGTTCTTGAAATCACAGATACAGTTTACATTCATTATTTAATGGGTAAGCACAACGCAATCAGAACACACGTAGTTGCAAAACCTAGTCTCCCGCTGCATGGACAGATGAGATAAGTATTATGAAAAGAGGAATTACATTTGAAGGGGAGAGTGAGGGGAGGCATTGCCCCATCCACTACACTTTTTAGTCTGTATTCAGCACAAGGCTGCGGGGTTGCTTCATTGGCTGAGGGTGCTGCTGTGCCACTAATGCAATGCCCTCTGCTGGTTAGGACAATAATTTGTAACTTGTTCAGGGTGCTGACAATAGCTTGCCTACTCTTCACGAAGGACACCATGGGATCTTTAACGTCTACCAATGAATCCTGGCAGATAGGACACCAAGTTTAACGTCAATCTGAGGGACGGCACACACATTGATGAATCACCCTGCCTGTGAAACACCAGGATAACAATTTGTAGCTGGGTCAGGATTCACTCAGACTAAACAGCTTAGAAGCGAGTGTGCGTACATATATAGTCTAACTTATTAGCCCATCCACTATACGAATAAGCAGTCACTGTAACCGCCTAACCCCCCCACACCAAAAAAAATCACTTGTGGTCATGCCTTAGACTTCACCTCCCAAAATAAACAACTCCAACAGAAGATGAAAGTCATTGAATTAGTCAATGCAAATGTTATTGTGTAATAATTAGCATAACAATGCAAAGGTGGTGATTACAATTCATTGTTTATTTTCATCATCTTTCCTTATTACCATACTTACAAATAAATGTAAGAGAGGGTATTAATGCAAAACAGCATTGTCCATGACGTGTGAATGTGAACCTTGAAAAATCCCAATGACCATTGCAGAATGCAACGTGGTGGTCCATGGCAACATCCCGGTGGAATTCTTTCCCTCCCCGATCATCTCCTCCAAACTCTCTTCCCCCCTCCCCTCTACTTTCCCTCTTCTCTCAACCTCACTTTTAATTCTCTTATTCCCCTCTTTGTCCTTGATGGTTAACACCTTTCCCTGTTGTGAAGAAAACCTCTGATATTAACTCAGACTAGGAATTCTTCCACAGAAACCTGCTCTCTCTTATGCACAGATTCATCTCAGGATCATCTTAAATTATCCTACCTTTCTTCCCACCCATGGTATCACTGAATCCTGTGGTGAGGCATTTGCTTCAAAACAACTTGCCTTCTCTTCCTGGAAGGCAAATCCGACCAAAGGCAATCTCAGTGCATTCCAAACCGTCCATAACAAGTGTGTGGCCACTCTCATGAGAGCCAGAAAACAACATCTGTCCAACTTGTCTTCCTCCTCTAAAACTTGGTGGTGCCTTGTCAAGTCGGTCTCTGGTGTTTTCTCCCCTTCAATCCATTCCCTCACTTCAAATGGCACCACAGCCAACTCTGCTCGTGAGAAGGTCGAATGTCTCAATTGTTTACTTCAAAATATTGTGTCCCCCAACCAGTCACTCTTGGTACCCATCCTTCACTGCCATACCAAACTGCTCCTGGACTCTGTCTTATGCACCTGAGAAGGCGGAGAAGATTCTGTCAACCCTCGACTCTTACTCTGCTACTGGACCAGAAGGCATCAATCTGCTGCTCTTGCAATCCTCTCTCTGCCCTTTTCGCCCTTTCATTTGCAGTGTGTCATTTTCCATCTGCTTGGAAATCCACCAACATCACTGTATTACTTAACCAGAGAGTTGGTGTCAAAGCCACCCAATGCTCGCCTGTTTATACATTTATCGTTTTTAAAAGACTCGTCTAATATTAATATTTTTTATAAAGCATTGCATTGGTCTGATCCAAATAATTTTAAAGCAATATGATATTTGTATATTGTAATCAGTAACAAGAGCGCAAGTGAGCACAATATATGCCCGAACAAGAAGGTATATACAGAATTGTGCTACTACATGGAAAACAGCATCCTGGTTGCCATGGCAACCTCTTTAGATGACGAACGTATGTCACGACACACCGTCTCCAGTCTGTACCTATGTACCAAATATGAAACGTGAAAGTTAAAACTTTGGGAGTAGAGTGCGGACAGGAACGGATGGAAAACAGCATCCTGGTTGCCATGGCAACCAATTTAGATGACGAACGTATGTCACGACACACCGTCTCCACAGTCTGTACCTATGTACCAAATATGAAACGTGAAAGTTGAAAACTTTGGGAGTTAGAGTGCGGACAGGAACGGACAGACAGACGGACGGATGACCGGTATCACATAATACGTCCCGATATATATATATATATATATATATATTATAATATATATTATATATATATATATATATATATATATATATCGGGCGTATAAAAAATAGTGTGGTAGATAAAAACATTAGAAAGGAAAAATAACTTGCACCAAAAACTTTAACATTTTCACGCTCACGCTGACGCTGACGCTGATGCCGGTGGTATCACTATAGCTCTCTGTTCTTTGAACAGGCGAGCTAAAAAGGCATAAAAACAGATCCCTTTAACTACAGACCTTTCCCTTACTTCAAATCATCAGCAAGGTCATGAAATCCATCATCACTGTCAACATAAAATCCTTCCTTTTCTCCAATGGCCTAATCTCAGACCATCATTTCGGATTCAGACCAGGTCACCTTGGACATGCTGCCTCTACTCTCCAAACAACGGATACAAGCCCTCAATGTCAGAAATAATATCAGGGCTGTCTCTCGAGTCTAGACATATCTCGTGGATTCGATACAGTTTGACATCCTGCTTTGATCTCCAAACTCTCTGCGTATGGCATCCACGGCAAACTCCACACATGGGTTACCGACTTCCTTCACTCACATAGCCAACGTGTGGCTCTCAATGGAATCCTTTCATCTCCCCTCTCTGTCAAGACTGGAGTGTCCCCAAGGCAGTGTTCTGGGCCCTCCTATTTCTAATCTTCATCAATGATCTCTCTGACTGAAAAATCCTCATCTATTTGCTGACGACTCCACCCTTTTCCGTAACATTCATCATCCTTCAGACAGACAGGCAGCAGCCTCTTTCCTCTCTTCAGACCTTGACAAAAATCACAAAATTGTCAAGCAATTGGAATAGGTCGTTCAATCCTGAGAAATCTTACACTCTTACTCTTGTCTTTCTGAAAAGACTGTTCAGCAAAGCATCCCATCTACTTTATTGACAATCCTCTTGAAGAAGTTCAACCACTAACCTTTGGCCCTCACTTTCAGCCATGATATTTCTTGGGAAAATCATATATTAAGTTTTCCTCCAAAGCCAGTCTGGGCATCTTCTGTCATTCAAGGTCCTTCCTTGGCACACCTGAACTTCTGTCAACCTACAAGGCCTTCACTAGAGCTTGATCGAATATTGCTTTCCCCCCTGGGCATGTTTCTACCTCACACCTTGAAATCATAAAAACCAAGACCTTAAAAATTATTGGAATCTCCAAGTGAAGCCGAGTCACTGGGACCATCACACTTTCACATCGCTGAGAGGTCAGTGGTCATTCTGTTTTCTATCACCTCCTTTCCGGTCTTGCACCCCCTGCCATTTCCATGCTCTGTCACCCCCCCCCCCACCAAGAATATTCTGCAGGGTGTATGTGGTCTGCCAGTAAGCCCTTTCTGGTGACGCTTCCAAAATTCAAACTCACTGTTCACATCCCCTCATTCGTTCCTATTTTTTTCCCCACACCTGTGAAGCCAAACTTCAATCTCATTTTTCCCTACAGTGCTTCAAGACAGCTGTTCACAACAATCTCAGGTCATCCCCCATCCACAATCATGATGTTTTCCACCCTCATGAACCCACCCCAAGCCCAACTCTTTCCATGTTTCCAATCTTTCCTTCCACTTTTGAGATTGAGAGTTTGGAGTGGTCTATATCTTGTTTTACTCCTCATGTTCTCCCCTTGCCCTCATTCCTATTTTTCAAATTTCCCTCTACTTTGTCCTTCAACCCTGCTCCTCCTCCACCCTCCACCCCTCCCCCGTCCCCCCCAGCCAGCCCTTATCTTTATACTGTCCTTTTCGGTCTGTTGTGTGCTGATCCATTCTGGGTTCCAGCTCCTTCATGAGCCTCGACACTATATATATAAAAAAAATAATAGTAATAAAGTTTTTGGGTATGTGATGGTCACATGGAGCCAAGTAATGGCACTGGATAGGTTCAAGTCCAGAATTAGTAGGAAGACTACATCACAAAAGGCTTGGATTCTGAAAACCAAGCTAGTCTCAAGAGAATGACCACTTCGCTCTGGGAGTGCAGATTAAAACCCAAATGGCTCAAAAGTGAACCTCAGTAAAGGGGAGTGGCTGGGATGAAGTGATTTGCTTGTGCTACCTTGCCTGGTGTACAGGTGGTGCCAGTCCTTTGTGATGGACTCAGAGCAACATAGGATAGGCGCTAACAATGCTGCTTATGATAAGGCATTACCACCCACATCTCGGAAACCAAATGAAAGAAAATGTATGTTATATACGTCAACAAAAAAAGTTTTAATGATGTACTGCCTTTTCTTATTTAGGACAATGAAAAATTGTGCATCAAGCAAGCAGGAGAGAGGCCCACAGAAGGAGAGGTGAATGAAATGATTAAATATTCACAAGCAAAGATAAAGGAGATCCGTGAGGCCAAGCACGTCCGATGTATCCTTTTGCCGATTGCTCGAGGTCAGTGTTCAGAATGACGATGTCGAGGTACATCGTTTTATTTTCAACTACATGTACCACAGTAAGCCTGGACTGGTTGAGTCCCATCATTTACTGCAGTATACCAGGGTAGACATCTTCTTCACAAAACCAGAATTTACAGCAGTGCTCAGACTTATCAAAATAAATAAATAATATTCAAACAACCACAAAGAGTTCAAATGCCTGTTTAGCATTCCCATCTGAACCCATAGCTCATGATACCAAGCCAACAGGTTATACTGGCGATTTGACTATAATCTTGTAATGTCGTTGCAATCGTGAAAAAGTACACCAGTATCCCAATGTCCTCATCTTACACGTGATGCATGCACGTACAAGCTCCTCCGCGAGCCATGACCTTGGATCGCTGTAGATTAATCGAAAAGGCTGCAGAATACTTAAGCCCAAGACTTTTTAATTTTGTTTTTCCAAGTAACATTTACTTTTGCAAACAAACAAAACATTACAAACTGTTAACCGGTTTGAATACAAACCTTGCCGAGTTTGTCAAATTCCGCAAATGATATACAGAAACTATTAAATCAAAACATTTACTTTGCAATAAGTGTAAGTCCAGCCCTCCCTGAAAGTTAAACAAAGTCACTAAAAGGCGGTGGTCATTGAAGAATGTCACTTTACAAACACAGGCCTCAACTACAACGTGATCCAAAAATTTGACAAAAAAAACGTTTATCATTGACAATAGTACGTCCAGCTCCAGAAGAGCTCCTGGAAATGTGCAAGCAGTGTCAGACACGGCAGGAAACGGTATTCGCTGGGGGCAATGTCTACAACCTCCACGTGGAGTATCAAGCCATGGGGGCCTACTTGTACTTGGGACAAACCAAGCAGGCCCTAAAACTGGGTCTCAACCTCATCAAATGCTACCAGTGAGCAATTATATTATGACGCTCTCACATAACAAAGGATCAGATTATACGGATGTGTACTATGAGTTTTGAAAGCACAAATTAAAATGTCTGCCCATTTGCTTTGATAAAGGCACAAGCATAATTTTTAAGGCACATTCTCATCATTTCAAATATTTTCAGAACACTGTACCCTCCAAACTCCGTAAATGTGGCAGCTTTATGGATCAAGATTGGACGCCTCCAGAGGGACCTTGAGAAGCCAATTGGTGCCATAGACTCCTTCCACAAGGCGAGTTTAAAGCATTAAAGCAACACCTGTGATACAATTGCTCCAGTGAATGTGAATAAAACAATCTATACTAGTGTGTGTGTGTGTGTGTGTGTGTGTGTGTGTGTGTGTGTGTCCTCCATATCTTCAAAACCATAAAACCTATCAGCCTGAAACTTTGCATGCATACCATGAAAACTCCAAGGAAGTACAAGAGAGTTAAAATTAGGTGTTTGGGTCAATTCAAACACCCCATTTTGAAGATAAATAATGGCCTTATTTAATTATACGCTTCACCATGCGATCCTCGGCCACCTCACTCTCTGGGGTCTTTAGGCATTTCCCAAAGAAATTTCCTCGGCCACCTCACTTTAGGCTGCAACGATTTCTTAACGATAAAGTTTTTTTGATTTGAGAGCCTGTTCATCATAGCGCCGAATCGCTGTATACATCGCTTTTGTGAGTGCTATAGTTTTCAAATCAGGAGCTTGGAGTGATTTCATGCATTATATGATACAATTTTCCATGATCTACTCTCATGGACTAATTAAAGTATATCATCAAAATATTATTTCGGTTTTGAGGAGTGGATATCGTGCGGACTAAAGTCTCAAAATCTGTTGTGAAATCTGATAATTTAAAGAAATAACGAGTCTTACAACTAAGCCGATATACCTATTTTTTTTAGCAAGCAAGGCTATGTTCCCTCCTTCTCCATAGATACACAAGAAATGTGAAATTTCCAAAGCATTAAACTTATCTTTTTCTCCTGTTTGGAGAATTATATTGAGTGAACAAAACATTTAGGAATGTGCCAAAATTAACAAACTTCATTGAGCGATATGATTTAATGCATTCACTGCGAGACCTCACGCCCTATCCCCCAGAGGGACTGCCAATGCATAGCGTCTGCCAGATCGTGTGTATATTTACGGAGGTTTTGCAAGGTGCTCCACAGGGAATCAAAGCAAATCTGGTTTAAAAAA
>CM068964.1:13157118-13179596 GCA_035128595.1 Eptatretus atami | reverse complement strand
ACATTTAACAATTGGGTTTATTAATAATAAATGGGAACTAGGGAAGCACGTAAGAGCAGAACTATACCGACTAACGAAATGCAATGCAAAGATTTACAGCACAAAAAAGACTTAAAAGCAGTCTTACTTATTAGACGGGCCATGACACACGTACACACACACACACACACACAAAAATGGTGGTGAGGCCTTTAATAACGAGTCCAGCTCGAGGACAGGTGAGCTGAAACCCAGGACCTATCTCGAACCTTCCACCTCGTGTGGTCTTCAAGTTGTTCGGACCGGGCTCCAGCGAGACGAGCTGAATCCAATCGCCGTGAGCCGCGATCTCCCGAGCTCCCACGACATCTTCCGCGCTTCTCAACACGTGCTGGTGAGATGAGGTGCCGATCCTTCCCGTCATGCGTCGCTTCCCGAGGAACCACCTCCAAGAGAGTTCGATGAGTCGCACCAAGCCGGGAACCAAACGGAGAACAAAGAGCTCCACGAACAAGAAGAAGCACCACTCGCAGCTCGAGTCGAGCAACCGCTCAACTCTCTTCCAAACAAAGCAGCTCGAAGCAAAAAGCTCTCCGATCAAGCAGGACCCGACGGCCTGCTGAACAACTACTCAGCAGAAGCAAAAAACTTCCGAAAGCTCTCAACCCTAACCCAAGCCAACAGACCCAACGGCCTGCTGAACGACTCCCTCCAACACGAACAAAAGATAGGATCTCCTCTTTATCCTTCTCCGCCCCTCCCATGGCGCGCCTGCGTGACTCATGCCCCGTGATCCATCCCCGCTCAACCACGGGTGGGAGTGGTGTTGACGTCATAATCACGGGACGGAAGGCTCTTCTTCCTCTTCGCAGAAGAGGGGGAGGATGTCCATTGTTCGCTCCCTAACTATTAATCGATCCGAGCGCATCTAATAGATTTCTAAACATTTTAAAACAATGGAAGGTGAGCTATCTAGGAACAAGCACTTATCGACATAGCGACTAAAGGAACCTGTATGTTGTGTGCAATCGAATTCCAAATTCGTAAACAATATAATATATATATATATATATATATATATATATATATATATACTTATTGTTATATGACATGGCACTGCAAAAGATCCGCAGTGAGTGAACAATCTGCTCTGAATGACATGCACTGCAAAAGCATCCGCAGGTGAGTGACAATTCGCTCTGAATGACATGGCTGGCAAAAGCGTCCCAGTGAAGGGAGGATCTGCTCTGAATGACGTTGGCGCGGTAAAAGCATCCGCAGTGGTGAACGGTCGCTCAAAGGACAAACGTGGTACTGCTGTCAACTGTAAAGCGTTTGACAAGTGGTTAAGCACTCAACACAAGAACCCCAATTAGATAGTGTGATAAGGAACGTTGCCAAGCTGTCACTGCATATCATACAGGATTCCCGTTAACTTTAAAGCCGGTCTCACCCGCGAACGCAGCAGTTTGAATAAAATCAAATCGTTCGAAATAATGACATCCACAAAAGAATTGCAGCTTAATGCAACAACCCTGGAGACATCGCAAAGTTCAATTGCCGTGAAATAAACATGCAGATACATCCATCTTGCGTGCTCGTCTGTGCACGTGTCACGTGGTACATCGGTTCGAGGTCCACGCAAACATTACAACTTTTTTTTTAAACATCTGTTATAGTTTTTTTTTAAACCAGATTTGCTTTGATTCCCTGGAGCACTTGCAAAACCTCCGTAATATACACACGATCTGGCAGACGTATGCATTGGCAGTCCCTCTGGGGGATAAGGCGTGAGTCTCGCAGTGAATGCATAAATATATCGCTCAATGAAGTTTGTTAATTTTGGCACATTCTAAATGTTTTTTCACTCAATATAATTCTCAAAAGGAGAAAAAGATAAGTTTAATGTTTGGAAATATTCACATTTTTTGTGTATTCATGGAGAAGGAGAGGAACATAGCTTGCTTGCTAAAATAAATAGGTATATCGGCTTAGTTGTAAGACTTATTTCTTTAAATTATCAGATTCACAACAATTTGGAGACTTAGTCCGCACGATATCCACCCTCAAAACCGAAATAATATTTTGATGATATATTTAATTAGTCCATGAGTAGATCATGGAAAATTGTATCAATAATGCATGAAATCACTCCAAGCTCCTGATTTAAAACTATAGCACTCACAAAAGCATGTATCAGCGATCGGCGCTATGAGAAAGGCTCTCAAATCAAAAAAACTTTCTGTTAAGAAATCGTTTGCCAGCCTAAAGTTGAGGTGCGAGGAAATTCTTTGGGAAATGCCTAAAGACCCCAGAGAAGTGAGGTGGCCGAGGATCGATGGTGAAGCGTATAAATTAAAAAAGGCCATTATTTATCTTCAAAATGGGGTTTTGAATTGACCCAAACACCTAATTTAACTCTCTGTACTTCCTTGGAGTTTTCATGGTATGCATGCAAAGTTTCAGGATAGGTTATTATGGTTTTGAAGATATGGAGGACACACACACACACACACACACACACCACACACACACACACACACTAGTATAGGATTGTTTTATTACATTCACTGAGCAATTGTATCACAGGTGTTGCTTAATGTGTTAAACTCGCCTTGTGGAAGGTCTATGGCACCAATTGGCTCTCAAGGTCCCTCTGAGGCGTCCAATCTTGATCCAATAAAGCGCCACATTTAGGAGTTTGGAGGTACTGTTCTGAAAATATTTGAAATGAGAGAATGTGCCTTAAAATTATGCTGTGCTTTATCAAAGCAAATGGCAGACATTTTAATTTGTGCTTTCAAAACTCATAGTACACATCCGTATATCTGATCCTTTTTATGTGAGAGCGTCATAATATAATTGCTCACTGTAGCATTGATGAGGTTTGACCCATTTTAGGGCTGCTTGGTTTGTCCCAAGTACAAGTAGGCCCCCATGGCTTGATACTCCACGTGAGAGTTGTAGACATTGCCCAGCGAATACCTCTTCCTGCCGTGTCTGACACTGCTTGCACATTTCCAGAGCTCTTCTGGAGCTGGACGTACTATTGTCAATGATAAACGTTTTTTTGTCAATTTTGGATCACGTTGTAGTTGAGGCCTGTGTTTGTAAATGACATTCTTCAATGACCACCGCCTTTTAGTGACTTGTGTAACTTTCAGGAGGCTGGACTTACACTTTATTGCAAAGTAAATGTTTTGATTTAATGTTTCTGTTATACATTTGCGAATTTGACAAACTCGGCAAGTTTGTATTCAAACCGCGTTAACAGTTGTTGAATTTTGTTGTTTGCAAAAAGTAAATGTACTTGGAAAAACAAAATTAAAAAGTCTGGGCTTAAGTATTCTGCAGCCTTTTCGATTAATCTAACCAGCGATCCAAGGTCATGCGCTCGCGGAGGAGCTGTACGTGCAGCATCACGTGTAAGATGAGAATTGGATACTGGTGTACTTTTTCACGATTGAACGACATTACAAGATTATAGTCAAATCGCCAGTATAACCTGTTGGCTTGGTATCTGAGCTATGGTGTCAGATGGAATGCTAAACAGCATTGAACTCTTTGTTGTTTGAAATTTATTTATTTATTTTGATAAGTCTGAGCACTGCTGTAAATTCGGTTTTGTGAGAAGATGTCTACCCTGTATACTGCAGTAAATGTGGACTCAACCATCCAGGCTTACTGTGGACATGTAGTTGAAAATAAAACGATGTACCTCGACATCGTCATTCTGAACACTGACCTCGAGCAATCGCAAAAGGATACATCCGACGTGCTTGGCCTCACGGATCTCTTTATCTTTGCTTGTGAATATTTAATCATTTCATCACCTCTCCTTCTGTGGCCTCTCTCCTGCTGCTTGAGCACAATTTTCATTGTCCTAAATAAGAAAAGGCAGTACATCATTAAACTTTTTGTTTGACGTATATAACATACATTTCTTTCATTTGGTTTCCGAGATGTGGGTGTAATGCCTATCATAAGCAGCATTGTTAGCGCCTATCCTATGTTGCTCTGAGTCCATCACAAAGGACTGGCACCACCTGTACACCAGCAAGGTAGCACAAGCAAATCACTTCATCCCAGCCACTCCCCTTTTACTGAGGTTCACTTTTGAGCCATTTGGGTTTTATCTGCACTCCAGAGCGAAGTGGTCATTCTTGAGACTAGCTGGTTTCAGAATCCAGCCTTTGTGATGTAGTCTTCCTACTAATTCTGGACTTGAACCTATCCAGTGCCATTACTTGGCTCCATGTGACCATCACATACCCAAAAAACTTTATTACTATTATTTTTTTTATATATATAGTGTCGAGGTCCTGAAGGAGCTGGAACCCAGAATGATCAGCACACAAACAGACCGAAAGGACAGTATAAAGATAGGGCTGGCTGGGGGGACGGGAGGGGTGAGGGTGGGGGAGCAGGTGAAGGACAAAGTAGAGGGAAATTGAAAATAGGAATGAGGGCAAGGGAGAGAATGAGGAGTAAAACAAGATATAGACCACTCCAACTCTCAATCTCAAAAGTGGAAGGAAAGATTGGAAACATGAAAGAGTTGGGCTTGGGGTGGTTCATGAGGGTGAAAACATCATGATTGTGGATGGGGGATGACCTGAGATTGTTGTGAACAGCGTCTTGAAGCACTGTGGGAAAATGAGATTGAAGTTTGGCTCACAGGTGTGGGGAAAAAAATAGGAACGAATGAGGGGATTGAACAGTGAGTTTGAATTTTGGAGCGTCACAGAAAAGGGCTTACTTGGCAGACCACATACACCCTGCAGAATCTGTGGGAGGGGCGGGGGTGTGACAGAGCATGGAATGCAGGGGGTGCAAACCGAAAGGAGTGATAAAAACAGAATGACCACTGACCTCTCAGCGATGTGAAAGTTGATGGTCCCAGGACTCGGCTTCATCTTGGAGATTCAATAATTTTTAAGGTCTGGTTTTATGATTTCAAGGTGTGACGTAGAAAACATCCCAGGGGGAAAGCAATATCGATCAAAGCTCTAGTGAATGGCTGAGGTTGACAGAAGTTCAGGTGTCCAAGGAAGGACTTGAATGACAGAAGATGCCCAGACTGGCTTTGGAGGAAAACTTAATATATGATTTCCAAGAAATATCATGGCTGAAAGTGAGGGCCAAAGTTAGTGGTTGAAACTTCTTCAAGAGGATGTCAATAAAGTGATGGGATGCTTGCTGAACAGTCTTTCAGAAAGAACAGAGTAAGAGTGTAAGATTTCTCAGGATGAACGACCTATTCCAATTGCTTGACAATTTGTGATTTTTGTTCAAGGTCTAGAGAGGAAAGAGGCTGCTGCCTGTCTGTCTGAAGATGATGAATGTTACGCGAAAAGGTGGAGTCGTCAGCAAATAGATGAGGATTTTTCAGTCAGAGAGATCATTTGATGAGATTAGAAATAGGAGGGCCCAGAACACTGCCTTGGGGACACTCCAGTCTTGACAGAGAGGGAGATGAAAGGATTCCATTGAGAGCCACACGTTGGCTATGTGAGTGAAGGAAGTCGGTAACCATGTGTGGAGTTTTGCCGTGGATGCCATACGCAGAGAGTTTGGAGATCAAAGCAGGATGTCAAACTGTATCGAATCCACGAGATATGTCAGACTCGAGAGACACCCTGAATTATTTCTGACATTAGGGCTTGTATCCGTGTTTGGAGAGTAGAGGCAGCATGTCCAAGGTGACCTGTCTGAATCCGAAATGATTGGTCTGAGATTAGGCCATTGAAAAAGGAAGGATTTTATTGTGACAGTGATGATGATTCATGACCTGCTGATGATTTGAAGTAAGGAAAGGTCTGTAGTTAAGGATCGTTTTATGCCTTTTAGCTCGCCTTTCAAAAGAACAGAGAGTATAGTGAACCACCGGCATCAGCGTCAGCGTCAGCGTGAGCGTGAAAATGTTAAAGTTTTGGTTGCAAGTGATTTTTTCCTTTCTAATGTTTTTTATCACCACACTATTTTTTATACGCCCGATATATTATTATTATATATATATATATATATATATATATATATATATATATTTATATATATATATCGGGACGTATTAGTGATAACGGTCATCTCCGTCTGTCTGTCCGTTCCTGTCCGCACTCTAACTCCACAAGTTTTCAACTTTCACGTCATAATTTGGTACATAGTACAGACTGTGGAGACGGTGTGTCTGATACGTTCGTCATCTAAATGGTGCCATGGCAACCAGGATGCTGTTTCCATCCGTTCTGTCCGCACTCTAACTCCCAAAGTTTTCAATTCAACGTTCTATATTGTACAAAGGTACAGACTGAGACGGTGTGTCGTGACATACGTTCGTCATCTAAAGAGGTTGCCATGGCAAACCAGGATGCTGTTTCCATGTAGTAGCACAATTCTGTATATTACTTCTTTCGGGCATATATTGTGCTCACTTGCGCTTGTTACTGATAACAATATAACAAATACATATATTGCTTTTAAATTATTTGGATCAGACCAATGCAATGCTTTAATAAAAAATATTAATTATAGACGAGTCTTTAAAAACGATAAATGTAAAACAGGCGAGATTGGTGGCTTTGACACCAAACTCTCTGTTAAGTAATACAGTGATGTTGTGGATTTCCAAGCAGATGGAAAATGACACACTGCAAATGAAAGGGCGAAAAGGCAGAGAGAGGATTGCAAAGCCAGCAGATTGATGCCTTCTGGTCCAGTAGCAGATAAGAGTCGAGGTTGACAGAATCTTCTCCGCCTTCTCAGGTGCATAAGACAGAGTCCAGGAGCAGTTTGGTATAGCAGTGAAGGATGGGTACCAAGAGTGACTGGTTGGGGGGACACAATTTTGAAGTAAACAATTGAGACATTCGCCTTCTCACAGCAGAGTTGGCTGTGTGCCATTTGAAGTGAGGAATGATTGAAGGGAGAAAAAACCAGAGACCGACTGACAAGGCACACACATTTTAGAGGAGGAAGACAAGTTGGACAGATGTTGTTTTCTGGCTCTCATGAGAGTGGCCACACACTTTTATGGACGGTTTGGAATGCACTGAGATTGCCTTTGGTCGGATTTGCCTATCCAGGAAGAGAAGGCAAGTTGTTTTGAAGCAAATCCTCACCACAGGATTCAGTGATACCATGGGTGGAAGAAAGGTAGGATATTAAGATGATCCTGAGATGACTGTGCATAAGAGAGAGCAGGTTTGTGGAAAATTCCTAGTCTGATTAATATCAAGGTTTTCTCACAACAGGGAAAGGTTGTTAACCATCAAGGACAAAGAGGGAATAAGAGAATTAAAAGTGAGGTTGAGAGAAAGAGGAAATAGAGGGAGGGGGAAGAGAAGTTTGGAGGAGATGATCGGGAGGAAAGAATCCACCGGATGTTGCCATGACCACCACGTTGCATTCTGCAATGGTCATTGGATTTTTCAAGGTTCACATTCACACTCATGACAATGCTGTTTGCTATACCCTTCTTACATTTATGTAAGTATGTAATAAGGAAGATGATGAAAATAAACAATGAATTGTAATCACCACCTTGCATGTTATGCTAATTATACACAATAAACATTTGCATTGACTAATTCAATGACTTCATCTTCTGTTGGGTGTTTATTTGGGAGGTGAATCTAAGGCATGACCACAAGTGATTTTTTTTTGGGGGGGGGGTAAGGGCGGTTACAGTGACTGCTTATTCGTATAGTGGATGGGCTAATAAGTTAGACATTAATATGTAGCACACTCGCTTCTAAGCTGTTTAGTCTGAGTGAATCCTGACCCAGCTACAAATTGTTATCTGGTGTTTCAAGCAGGGGATTCATCAATGTGTGTCCGTCCCTCAGATTGCGTTTAACTTGTGTGTCCATTCCAGGATCATTGGTTAGACTGTAAGATCCCATGGTGTCCTTGTGAAGATAGGCAAGCTATTCAGCACCCTGAACAAGTTACAATTATGTCTAACAGCAGAGGCATTGCATTAGTGGCCACAGCCACCCTCAGCCAATGAAGCAACCCGCAGCTTGCTGGAATACAGACTAAAAAGTGTAGTGGATGGGCAATGGCCTCCCCTCACTCCCCTTCAAAGTAATTCCTCTTTCATAAACTTACTCTCATCTGTCCATGCAGCGGAGACTAGGTTTGCAACTACGTGTGTTCTGATTGCGTTTGTGCTTCCCATTTAAATAATGGGAATGTAAACTGTTATCTGTGATTTCAAGAACACCAACACTGTACATGTACACTAACTATATAGCAAGCAGTCAATTCAGAAGTCAAATGAAGCTACCGTATTTATATTAAGCACCATCACCCCCCCCCCCCAAAAAAAAATAGAAAAGTCAAACGATGCCTATTGCTCATGCCTTATAAAATTATGGGTGTATTCCTTATCAATAATGTTTGACCTGTTTTGTATCACTGGCATTGCAATTTATAAGGGTGACATGGCAGTTCAACCCTATTCACATTATCAAAGTTTTTGAGCTATTTTTAACTGTAAATCCGTGTTGGGAACAAACCATTCTTAACTAGAAGGCAACTCGGTAGAGCGCATACCTCTGCCGACAATGCCTACCAACAGACATATGAGGCCCAATAAATATATCGTTGTTAGACCCCATCTCTCAATGGCGAAGAATCACTTTAGAAATTAAATAAATAACGTATCCAGACCCAGATTCAGATCTTCACCAAAATCGAATCATTCTTCCTTTCACACACACCAACCTGTCCACCAAATTTCATCCAATCCGTCCACAACTTTTTGAGATATCATTCCATATATTAGTTTAACCCTATCTCTCAATGGCGATATTCAGTAAAAAAATTATCGGATTCGATCTTCACCAAATTGAAATCAATTCTTCCTTGTCACACACCGTTCACCAAGTTTTTTTTTTTGTCCAAATCCGCTCACAACTTTTTGAGATCTCTGCTATATATCATTTTGGCACTATCTCTAATGGTGAAAATCATTTTTAAAAATTCCAGTAGTCGGATCCCAATCTTCACAAAAAATCTAATCAGTTCGTCCTTGTCAAACACACCAACTGCCCACCAAATTCATCCGGATCTGTCCACAACTTTTGAGAATCCTGCAAACAAACAAATAAACAGTGTGAAAATAACCTCCTTCACCTCTGACGAGGTAATCAACAGATTGTACCCACCAGTGTGCGTTTTGCAAAGTTCACTGTGCACGTGAAGAAGTACAAGTCTCGCAGTGTGTGCATTCGGTCAAATGATGTTACAGCAGGTCGATGTAGGGATAAAGCTGCAAGATGGGAGGGGCATTTGGATGGGTGGAAGTGGCAGGGATGGGAGACAATCATTACTGAGATGACAGAATCTGCAGGTCACCACAGTAGTCCTGAACCAAGGATGTGGGGCATTTCCAATCAACAGCTAAACTCATCTTGTATGCTTGTTTGGTGCACGTTTGGAAGCGAATGGTGCGGCAGAGTATCCTTTATAAATCTCAGGCCACTGAAACAATCATTGATGTATTATTCCATCTATACCTTACTCCACCCTCTGTGCATTAAGGGTAAGTTATAAGATACACATAAAGTTCCTTTGACATTTTGCACCTGCAAAATATTCCTTACGTGTCAGTAAATCTCGTGATGATGAAATGGATGATTGTTGATTATTTTTGATATTACCAACCCTGTAAAGATGATGGTAGATAATGCTGAGTGCAGGTGCTCACCTCTTCACCTGCAGAGGTCCCGTACCGCATGCACCTCAGCCGTCGTGCCATGAAATGTCACAACGCAGTTGAAATCACAGCTGTGTTCAGGAGAGCAAGGCTGCCCCCCCCCACACGCCACATAAAATAAACAATGAATGACAATACAGTGGTTTGTATGAAATCATCAAATGATTAAACACTCACCGAGTGATTTCTCAAAACAAATCTCTATAAGGCACTCTTTCACATCGGCCAGAATGCCTACCTGCCCACATTATTACACCATTATACACGTACCAAGTTGATTTAAATCCTGAACCCAAATTTATATATAAATAACTCTGACTGCCAAACCATGTGTCCGATCAGGTTGAAATTTAACACATATATCCGCACGAAAGACGACATCATAATTGTAAAGTTCACTTCGATTATGAAGCGTTCAGAGAAAGATTTTTTTAAAGATTTTGTTCAAACCCATATGGCTGCCAGCCAGTGCCTATTAATAATTATTGTGAACAACCTGGTGTTTCCCAAGGCTGGGGAACATGTGGCGAAGTTTCCCCTGATCTGTCATGCGTTCTGGAGAAGAAGATTTTTAAAGGTTTATTCTAAAATATACCTGCCAAATACTAATGTGACTCACACATCATAAGGGGAAAACATATTTGTTCTCTCATGATAGGCAATCATACTTTGGAAAGTTTCGCGTCATCTGTTCAGCTGTTTCGGAGGGGAATTTTTAAGCTTTGTATGTTAAAAAAAAAAAAAATGGGGGGAACTATGTGACTGATGACATCATCAATTTCCCCCCCCCCCTCCCCCATACAATTAGCCCCAGATGACTGAAAAAATGTTCATGCTGATCAGATAAAGCATTTGAATTTGTGCTAATATAGACATATCACACAAAGCCCCCGATCACAACATGCAAAACACATGAGTATTAAATCCTAAGAACCAGATTCAACAAAATTTAAAAATTCTGGCATGCCAGACCATGCACACAACATCAGGATGAAACATTTAAACACAATACTTCCCATGACTACGATCACAAATTGTGACCGTTCATACGATTGATAGCAGTTTCAACAGATTGTTCACATCCAATTGACTGCCAGACCAGGTGACCTTGTTTCAAATCCAATCCATGGGACCATAACTGTACAGAGCATCGGGTGCTGTCACAGCAGTTCCTGGCTATTGGCACAATCCATTACAGTTGCCACTCCAATGCAGACAACTCGAAAGGGCTTCCAACTAACCGCAACAAGCTGGCATCATTTTGACCAAACTCAGAGGTGACCAGCTGATGTCAACCCCACCAGGTTAATTAATTCAACAGCGTGCAGGATTGACCACGCCCTAGATCCCAAGTTCCACAACCTCAACCTAAGCCAACACCAGCTTATGTGACCTATAATTATGTCATAAACACCTGGATCGCATAGCCGGCGTGAAACCTATGCGGTATAATAGTTCCCCCTCATCTCTGCTCAAGCTGTCTGGACGAGGATGATTTTTAAGGGTTTAGAGAGCACCAATCAATGTCGGCTACCAAACCATTGACTTATGACATCATAGTCGAGAAACTTTTGTTCTCGCGGATTAGGCGATCATACCTGTAAAGTCACCTTGATCTGTCAGCCATTCAGAGAAGATTTTTGAAGGTTTTTATGTTTAAAAACAATATGAGCGCTGAACCGTGAACCGACGTCATCAATTGTTTTTCCTCGTACAGTTAGCCCTCTGACCCTCAAATGTTTCATAACTGATCGAATAAAACGTTTGACATGCAACATGACTCAAAAAAAAAAAATCAAACTGTTTCCCATGGGACTACTTTCAATTATTTTGCATGGAGCATTTCGAGATACAGAGTTCCAATTTCCTCTTTTTCCATCATGGCGCCACGCCATTGACCCATAACGTCACAATTATTCATCAAAACATTCCACATGAGTGCTCGCACCAATGTGAAACATTTCGGTGTCATCAGAATAAGCGGTGAGAGAAAACAGAAAAGAGTATGTAATGGACGAGACGGACGTAGACCAGACAGACTGACGACGCAAAAACATTAATTGCACCCGCGACTTTGTCTGTGGAGGATTTCGGCCACCGGCGAAAAAAGGATATTCATTTCAATCCTTTAATTACAATCAACTACGCGGCTGTCCTCGTTACATCAGATTTTGTGTTGCTCAAATAATTAAATTTGGAATTAGGTCACAGTGATCGCCATAACCTGCCTCCTATTTTGCAAAAAACACTCGGAGTGTGTGAATTATTTATTGTACAAGAAACACCCGTTCCACTGCGGAGCATGCAGAGTGGAAGGGGTGAGGAGGGGGGGGGAGTCATGTAATGCAACTATGACATCATATTGAAGCAACCTATGACATCAAAAAATCAAACTTGTGTTTTTTATACAAACAAAGTGCACACCAATTCTATCATAGTTAGACCATTGTTCGGAAAAAGACTCCTTTCATCTTAATAACAATTTTCACACTCACTTACCTGAGATGCTTTGGACTCGCCACGCTATTATTCTAGAACATCCGCTGCCCTTGGGAGCGCCTGGGGAGAGGGTAGGTGTTGGGGAGGGGGCAAATATATTTTATGGCCACAGCTAATAATCCCGCTGTTTACAGCAGGGATTCAGTAAACCACTTGCACTGTGGCACGTCCACAGGCAAAATTGTAGGCACTGTCGTCGCCCCCTCCCCCCCCCTCACTGGTGGATGTTTTGGGGTTTGTGTGCCCATACCTGACTGGGTCCTACTCCACACATGCATTAGTTTATTATTGCTCCAACAAGAACACAAACAACACGGATAATCGCTGTTTATTACTTCAATATTAAAGGTTCCCGTTCGTCACTGACCTCCATAACACTTTCTCATTTGTATTCAGATTAGTGTAATAATGTTACGTTGATATATATATTATATTATCCATTATCATTGGCACTGAGTTGATTTAATTGGGTTATAATGAATTTTTATCTAGAATGTAAGAGTATAATAATTAGGTAATGTATAATAATTTTTTTCATAGTAGGTGATGCAGCACAGCAATGTCATTTGCCTAACACCACCTATGAGTAATACATGTGTGTATCCAATTTTCTCCAAATTTCCCTCAGATGAAGTATAATGCCAGCGACCATTAGAAGTATGGGTTAATGCATTGAATAAAGGTCCACTCTGGCCATAAGGGTGCGCGCAAATCGCATATTACACTTAGGCATGCCGGGAGAAATACACATGAGGCCCATATATGTTAAAAATCCAATATAATGTGATCATCGGCTAGAAAAAGACAGGCAATGGAATCATTATTCACGAACGTAAAGACCATTTACAGTACAATATAGCTCATAATCAGTGGGTAGCTTGTGGTTCGGTTTGTGGGGACGTGATAGCACAGGAGATGCCTGCAAGAACATCATTTGTTTTTTCCCCAACTTCTATCATAGATGTAGAGCCAACTAACTGCAGCTACTGTTAAAAATAATGACATTTGAACTGAATTGACCGAATATTGTGGACAAAATATTTTTCTTCCATGATGTGCCCCACGAAGCTACCACCGAAAGATGCATAATACAACATAATATATATACCTCACCATGGTTTGTTCAAGGGAGAAACGCTCTTTCAGTAGTGGGTAAATTAAGTCACTAAAACCTCTGCATTATACTCTTCGTCCCTGTGGAGGTTTCATTGAAGATTGATAAGCATAATGCCGAATGCATCGGCAGACAGACAGACACCCCAAATGTGGTATTTATGTTATGATTACAAACCCACTCTCTTCTGGAGCATTGGCAGAATAGCTGTCGCCCCCCCTCCCAACCCCCGCCTCGCAGGGGGGGGGGAAGTGCACCAAATCGTAAGTCGGCGGGGGAGGGTTGCCCCATACCTGACCGGGAACTGTCAACACATATCAAAATTGTGGAGATCGGCCCAGCCCGTTTTTTTCTTTTTCCGATTTTCAGAGACGTACATACAGCATACCACATATTATAGGTATGTATGTATAATATATATATATAATTATATATATGTATATATATAGCAGTTCTCGAACCACATCATCCAACATGAATAGTGGTCCAAGACAGTATTCCATTAATATGCGTGTTAGATTAGTCCCTCCCTTTTGCAAGCGGGAAACAGCGGCGTGCGTGCGAATCCGTCGCTATTTGCTAACATCATATCCTTCTTTATTTCATTTATAACGTCATCTCAACTCTTCTTTCTGATATCTGAAGGTACAATCTATGTGCCCTGGTGCTGTGAGATGGTCCTAGCAAAAGGCCAGGCAGGCACGAAATTCCACACCCCTCCATAGAAAAACACTGCTGCCAAACACAAACGCAGCAGTAATTTCCACCCAATGGACAGAAACACACACCCAGGCACGACGCCCAGCTTGCACGAACCGTACCAAGGCCGATAAAGAAAGCACCCCACGCCATCGATTGCCGGGATGCGAGTATGCAAGGCGCAAGCGGCCGCGTTCCTTTCAACCCCATTCCTGGATAATTATATCGATCTTGGTTCGCCCGGCAATAACGAACAGAATCAGGCAAACGCGAGCGCTGGCCACTGCGAATGCGGATCCACGCGCACTGTACGGAACGTGCCGAATCAGACCCGCGCGCCGCTCGTGACTATTGATCGTACAGGCTGGGCACGATATGGGACACATCTACTGAGTGTGTGCATGGGTTCGCCAGAACAATCTTCAACTTGCTACCTCTACGGCCAGCTAAGCTGCGATCGAGCAAGGCATGTTTGCAGCTCGGGCCACGTGGCCACACGGAACTGGGCGCGTTGGCCAGCGCGGCGCGCGGCAACCTCAACGGCGTGGGCGAACGAGCCACCTCGCGCCGGTTTGCAGGGCATGGCCAGGGGTTCAGTGGCAAGGCATCATGACGCGGAGCTTCGAGTCGTGGCCGATTCCATATCCATGTCTGGTCTTACAGCGGGCATACTGTTTGCGCGCTGGGTCGACCTGCGGAAATGGAATGTGCTGCTTCGCCCATGCGGCCGGGGGGGGGGCGCCGCACAGGGCGTCGCGGCCAAATCAGAGCGCCCGGAGTCTCGGGTGGCACCGAGTTTCTGGGTGCCCCCGCCCCGCGGGGCCAAAAGTCTCGCGGCATCCTTCTTCTCTTCTGCTGCCGCTGCTCGCCTTTCCGCTCAAGATGTGACCCGACTCCGCTCTGCCTGTCACGCGGGCTCCTTCCTCCTCCTCCTTCTCCGCCCTATACGACGCTTTACTCCACCTCCCAACTCAAGCCCCTCCTTCCACGCCACGCTCGATGCGAGCTGCCCGAAGCAGGAGACCACAACCCAGCTGTCATGGGGGGTACGGCGCCACGAGCATTACCCCAAACAATTGGTGCACGTTTGGGACGGTATCTGTATACGAAATCGTACCTGAGAGACCGTAGCCTCAACCTCCTCTCCTCTCTTGCTTCAATCCCTCTTCACGGGTAGTGGGTGTGGTGTGGTGTGTGTGTGTGTGTGTGTGTGTGCTGTGTGTGGTGTGTGTTGTGTCCTGGCGCCTGTCTATGTAAGTAAGCCTGCAGAAGATTGTTTTTACTTATTTTCGGTGTCAGGTGCTCTGCATCCCGCTTTATAAGTTTTTTTTGTTTATGCTGCACACACCTCTCTCCCCTGATCTCTGCACAAACACACCCCAATAAATCCTTGATTCTACCACATACCATTTCCTCGCCCATTGTTAATCTTAATCTATTAGGAATGTTCCCAGCCCGTTTTGCTTTCCTTTATTGTCCAGCATGTCACGAATCCTAGCTTAGCCGGGACTTTATTCCCGAACAATCCTCTTTTCGCCATGAACGTCCTAGCGCAGTGCGCTCGCGTTACCGATCGGTCGGACAAGCTAACCGAGGGCGTGTTCCCCGGTAATTAATCACTTGGTATTTTTTTAAGGATACCTAGGAATAAAACTAGACGGACGACCCTAAAGTCACGTGTTGACTTATTGGCGTCCAGGTCGGTTAAGCGACCTGACCCGCGTCACGAATTATCCGTGTGCGATGGCCTACAACCGGAGAAGTCTGTGGGAGCCGAGATAGCTTCCCCCCCCCCTTATGTCTCTCACCCGACCCCATGGCCCGCAACAGTATTATGTAATCGATCTATATATAGATATATAAATATATATAGATAATTATATATATATATATAAATATATATATATATAACCAAACATACACACACACAATGCCTTTAATACTTAGCATGGGTACCCCAGGCCCGGTCTGGTTCTAATCCTGTTGGATTTGATGTCTATTTGTTTTAAAATATTATTTTTGTGAGGCCTAAACACTTCCTACACCACTTATATGGGGTCGAGAGAAGGGGTGTTAAATATAACCTTTCACGAGACTAGGTACACACGTTTAGTACAAATAGAGTGATTTAAAAAAAGAAGTAAAATTTCAAATTTATTAATTTTTAATCAAAATTTCAAAAAATATGTTTTGCTAAAAACTCTCCGCCTGCACTGATAACCTCTGAAAGGTGTGACGAAGATCCGTTCGCCATCTCTGAGAAAAAGGTCGACAGACAACACTCTCTATTATAGGAAGAACAGTGTGATTGCAGTTTGCTCGTTTTAGATAAATTGTACATTATTAATCAATCTTTTAAACGGAATCCTTAGTTTTGAGATACATTATTCTATGACCACTGGTGGGGCAAAATCGATCATGTGGCATATTAAAATTGTGTATGAATCTACTATTTGACTGACTTTACACCCCAATTATACTACCGTTGTTGTGGATCGTCCAGAGAACGTTTTCGCCCAGTCTTTCACGAAACCGCTGGCCACCGCCTGACATTTCAACTGAAAGTGATTAGCAAGGACATTATAATTTGTTCGGGTTGGTGGATAATACGCCTCCTCTTTAGGAAAGACGCTGTGAGAATTCCACGTACCAAGCTTAATCTGTAGACATGGACGACGCCCGCCACGCCCCGTCGCGATGGAGTGGCACACCTGAACCTCGCACTTTCAAAACACCTTGTCGATTCGAACCCAGGCTAGACAGGTAAAAGGAAGCACAGCACCTGTAAAGGATCCTACCAGCCCCAAAAATATTAGAATGCAATGAGTATATACAGTAATTACTCACACCGTACACACAGATAAGTCTTTATATATGAGGTACTACAATTGTATAGTATGCCCAAACTGATGTGGATTGGTTGTAGTTATTGAGCACTGGTAAAAAGGCAGCTCCAACGGAATCAATCTCTCATCCAATTGAAAACATGAGTTACAAATTCACGCGCACACAATGAGTCCATAACTTGTAAGTTTAACAAAATATATGTTTTGCCAATAATGGTGTGTGATTCATTACTTTCACAAATCTGCCAATGATGGTCCAGGATTAAGACTAGCACAAACAGTGACCAATTTATTTAGTCTACAAGCAAAGCCAACCATCGCCTTCACTGACGGGGAATATTAAGAGAAGGGGGAGAGAGGGAGCGAGAAGAGAGAGTGGGGGCAGGCTCACCACACGCTCGCTATACACTCGTGGAGGTGAGGTGTGAGAGAGGGATGAAACAGAGAAAGAGGGAAGAGTTGAAAAAGGGGAGCGAGAGAGAGCAGCGGACGCCTCCACCACATCTCACTAAACACTCGGGAGGAGGTTGTGCAAGAGCTTGGAGGAAAGTAGGAGGGAGAGTGAGGAGGGGGAGAGCGCACGCCTCACACATCTCATCGACACTCCGGAGGAGGTGGCAAGGAGGCTGGGGAGAGGAGCTGAGAGGCGAGGTGAGGAAGGAGGGAGGCGACGCCTCACCACATCCACTCGAACTCCGGGAGGAGCGTGTGAAGGAAGCTGGGGAGGAAGGAGCGAGAGGTGAGACTGTGAGGAAGGGGAGAGAAGCGACGCTCACACATTCTCCTATACACTCGGAGGGAGGTGTCAATAGCTGGAGGAAGAGAGCAAGGCAGGGGAGTGAGAGACTGCGAGATGCGAGCTCACCACATCTCACCTCCAGACTCCGGGGAGTGTGCCAAGGAGCTTCGGGGAGGAAGAGTGAGGAAGGGGGAGGAGCGACCTTCACCACATTCTCACTTGACACCTGGGAGGAGTGTGCAGGGCTGGGGGAGGAAAGACGAAGGGTGGGGGAAGCGAGGAAGGGGAGAGAGAAGCGACGCTCACCACATCATCAACTCGACACTCCTGGAGGATGTGTGCAATTGAGCTTGGGAGGAAGCAGTGAGTAAAGGGGACGGAGAGAACTGACGCCACCACCACATCTCACTCGACACTCCGGGAGAGGTGCTGCAAGGGCTGTGAGAGAGCGAGGAGTGGACGATGAGCGAGGAAGGGAGAGAGATGACGCCTCACCACATCTCACTCGACACTCCGGTGGGAGGTGTTCGTCGCAGGAGCTGGGGGAGAAAGAGCGGAGGAGTGGGGGAATGAGCGAGGAAGGGGAGGAGAGTGACGTCACCACATCCTCACAGACACTCAGGAGGGAGGTGTCAAGAGCTGGGTAGGAAAGAGCGGGGAGTGGGAGAGCGATCCCTCCAAAATTGAGTGATAATTTTTCAGAGAAATTAATTAAAATATTATTATAATGTTCAAATTTCTCCTTGAACTTGAGTGCTACTTGTCCCCGTTGCTTTACTCAATTTTAATCTTCCCCATTATTTGATCGTTCATTTAAATCATTAATTTAATTTTTTTGCCTTCCCACCCGGAGATTCTCCAGTAGAATTTTCTGTGGAGCCATCGCCGTGTCCTGCTGGTTAATTATTTCTTGTTGCTCTCAATGAAGTTCACTTCGCACAGCTTAATCTTTTATTCATCCAATAAATCTCCGAACAGATACGAAAAGTTAAGTGAATGCTTTTGCCAATTTCAACATTCTCTTGTGTATTATGGATAAGGAGAACACACCGCTTGACTTAAAGTAAATAGGTAATTTGCTTCGTTATAAGATCGTTAATTTTCAGATTCATCCAATTTCGGCACTAATTGGTAACCACATGCTCTGATCCTCAATCTGAAGACAAATTCTAGAGCGAATAGCAAATAACAATAGAGGAACCCACTACCGGATGTAGGGAATGGCCAGGTGGCAATGGCCCGGGCCCCCCACATTTCGGGCCCCCACAATTTCGAAATTTTTGAAAATCCTTAAATTGCTTCTAAAGTTTTATTGTCGGTGAGATGGAGATTGTAAACTCTTTGTAAGGATAGCTTATTCAAAATTGTCCTCATGTGAGGTCCTTTCAAGCTTTGCTTTTCAAGCCGGTTCTTCACGGTCCACAAACGGATCCAACGTTGTCAAACAATTCCCGCGGCACAGCCGTCGGCATTGTGGGCCCGCAATCGGATCTTTTTATTGGATCGATCATCGATGTTCGGATGGTGAGGTGCCAAATCTACTACGCACTGCCCGCCAGAGCCAGCAAGCACAAGACGGAATACGGAGTAGCCAGACGGAGGGTGTGAAAAGGTGAAAGCGACGGTGGTAAACTAGCCAGGCCAGCACAGCACACGGCCGCAGGGGTAGTATTGCTACACACTGAAACCGGCTGCAGGGAACGCCGTCAGTACCCTGCTTACTGGGCGCGTACAGCACAGTAACACTCTGTGACTTACTAGTTCAGGATGTGTGAACATACTTGTTAGAAATCTTTGCTTGTTTCACCATGATGATAACGCTTGGTACTCTAGGGCCCAATGATGTCAGCATATGTAATACCATGTCGGCTGTAGTGCAAGCCTGTTAAGTCTCACTTTCTTGCGTGTTTTCCCACCGAATATGGTGAGAGCTTCCGGTTCTCGCCGGTGCTTTAAGGAAACCGTCGCCATATTGATCTTGCGCTGAGCGAGCTTCGTTATTCGTGCCATTTATTATAAACATGCCAGAAAGGAACTTCGGTGTCTCGTCTCATCCAAACCGTTTGAGCACCGTTATTTCCTGGATCGCTGTTCATGCGTATCCTTCCTATTAGCCAGACTTACCGATAGCTTACCAGAACCTACTTTTCAGTACTGTTGTTTTCTGATCTCTGGTCCGTTCCACGTGCTTTATAATATCGTGTTACTCTCCCTACCAGCCCAGAACCACTAATGAGCGGGCCTTTGAGGTGACGACAGAACAGAATCCAGGGCTCCACGGATAACTTGACGTTGTTGCCTCAAAAGCGGAACGCTTCAGGAAAAAGAATGAAAGACAACAAGGCCGTCGTTCGACAAGACCCAGAAAAATCTCAGAGTTTTTTCACTCCTGCACAAACAGGCACTTCGTCCATACAGAGGCTTGGAACACCAAACAGATACAGAACAAGCGATTAGGCAACGCATACCCCCGGCGTCAAATTCGCCCACATTCGAAGTTCCACGATGAAACGCATCAGATTGAAGAAGCGAAGACCCTACTAAATTGATCGCTGGACCTGGCTTTGCCAATGCACATTGGATGTTGCCTCCTGAGCGCACAGTCGTCAGAATGAGTCGACTACTGGCATCAGAGATTTGTGAGCCCCTGCCAGTGAAATTTTCAATGTTGGTCCCGATTGCAATCATAACAATAAATCTCTACGCATTTAGGAAACACGCTGCTTCGCCAAACCACCTTCTTTTCTTTACCGCTATTGACTACAAAACGGGAGTCCGTGAAAAGGGCCTGCTTTGGTCCTTCATCCGCAATCATACCCGGGCACCGGAAAACTGACTGCCGTGTCAGCTCTTTGAGGAAGCAAGCCTATGCCCTGGGCGCGTAAGAAGTTATCAGTATGACTGAAGCATGGCCACGTCTTCTTCATATGTGCTTTTAATATTCGAGAGCGTAAAACGACAATTCGTGTGCTCAACAATCTAGTGCGATATATCATACCCCGCTTTGACAGAGAGCGCAACATCGTCTAGAGGGTTACGTATGCTGGACAACTGGATCGTCTTTATAACATGCAGGCCTGCCCTAGTAGTGAGATGCTCCTATGCTGCACGGTGCTGCAATCGCTGTCCTAAATACGCATTTCCCCATCGAACGGTCCCAATTTTATCCCCTCCATTTAGCATGCGTTAGCCATTGCGACGTTCCGGGCGTATCGCGATATAGTTTACATTGGGTCTGTTCTGTCTTGCGCGTGGCTCCGACGAATGTAACATACCCACTCATACGTATTGAAGTGCCGACAACTTACCTGCGGAATACGAATCCATTTTTGGCAGCGAGCATTCAGAAACTAATGCCCATTCCCAAGTACTTACCACAGCACCATAAACATACTAGCATCCATACATACTCATGAAGTGTATCGAAGATGTTAGTCTCCCATCAATCGGCGGAAAATCCCTCGCCTTTTCTGAATAAGCACATCACGTATAACTCCCTCGGCTCGTGTGAAAGAGGAAAAGGCATAGCGTATCACCTCACAGTCGCATTCTTACTCCTGAACATAAGCCACCGCTACTCTTACTCATCTCAACTACAGTTGATTCTCACGCGATACAACATCGAAAGAACGAGCTCACCCCAGTGGACGATTTCGGATGAACCCTTCTGATCGACTCACACAACACACTGGGCGAGCTCCACAGCAGCAGCGCCAGAACAGGGACCAAAGTTCACTGCCGGATTTTGAAAGCAACTGATGGTCAAGTCGCTAACTCGCGACGCGACTTCGCACGCAGCAACCGTATATCATGATACTGGTATACCTGACATGGAAAGTTCTCACATCTGCGATATCGTATTGAAATGATTCCTTCAGCAGATGATCAGTCTCTGATGCCCAATCGTGAGCGAAAATTCTCTTCCATAAGCTGTTAGTATTCGAACACGAGCCTCCCGGAGCAGTTCGACACCATCACGAGACGGTAAATCAAGCACACCTTCCACATTTGGACAATACTCTGAGTTTTAGCTCGCATGAGAAAACTTAATCTCGATTCAGTACGCCTAGATCTGCTCTCGACCCTTCATTCATAGCTTAACTAACATTCTTCTGCTGACATGTATAATCTTCCTGATTACAGCTCGACGAGCCTTCCGAGAGATCTCGTAATCATGCATCCCATTCCAGCTTGAACAAAGAGGCAGCAGAATCAAATCGTTCCTCCATCTCGCTGTAAGCGTTTTACGCTTTTCCAACTGCGACACAGTACCCGATCACTTGCAACGATCCCTTTGATCCGTAACTCCCTTGTATTTAGTTCATCTGAGTGTCCGTAGTCCAAGAGCGAGCGGACATTAACGTGACTTTCGTCTACCATCCGCGACTGGTTGATTTCACTCTGTACTCTGAAGCACATGCCACTCAACAGATCACATACAACTTTCATCCAAATGATCGCATTCTCAGAAGCACTCTCTGCCAATAGCTCGTCCAGAACTTTGAAGCATG
The DNA here is from genome assembly GCA_035128595.1 of Eptatretus atami. Taxonomy (NCBI): domain Eukaryota; kingdom Metazoa; phylum Chordata; class Myxini; order Myxiniformes; family Myxinidae; genus Eptatretus; species Eptatretus atami. The sequence goes on along the minus strand of CM068964.1, from coordinate 13,157,488 downwards.
CTGCTGACTGGCTGCGAATCGGTAGCTTCGTGACTGAAGGCTATTGCTCGAGTACGGTCAAAATCTACCAAGAAGACTCTAGTTTCTGTACCTGAAAACCAGACTACACCCTCTCTCTGTTTGCACATGTTTTTTATGTGTCCATGCACTATTCAGTGTTCATCGTTCTTGCTCACATCGAGGACAATCCATATTTATCTCGATTTTTCAGCTCGTCGCGTCGATTCTTTCATTGACTGAGCATTTCGTGTGTTGGGAGTTAGAAAGCCGTTGGTCCAAATGTCCCCCTTTTACGGCAAGCCGACGGTTCTCGGCGATTAAGCCGCTCGGAATCGCGCACGGGACAGGCTCGCCTCAGTGGTTTGTTCCG
>CM068964.1:13126041-13127807 GCA_035128595.1 Eptatretus atami | reverse complement strand
TCCTCTCTGCACCCGACTCGACTCCCAAGACTCTCTGCTTCTGCCTCTCCTCTCTGCACCCGACTCGACTCCCTTCACTGCCGTGCGCTCGGCGTTTTATCGGCCAGCAGGAGAACCAATATGCAGATTTCCGGATCAGGATGGAGAGAGATACTAACCTCTGTGTGTGTGTGTTCTGTTCTTTAACCCCGTCATTATCAATGGCAGTCTCTCTCTCATTTTCTCCTATCTCCCTGGTCTTAACATCTATTAGTTCTGTTTCTTTCTGGAGCTTTTCCATCTCTCTCTGGACCGTCAATTCATTCCTCCTTCAGTTCATTAATTTCAACTCGTTAGTTTTTGTTTCTCTCCACTCTTCCTCATGCTCCTCATTTCCAATTCTCATCGTTCTCTCAATTGGGCTCATTTCCTTCCGGTTTCAATTCGCTGTTCTCAGTCATTAACCCTTCCTTGTTTCCTCTCTCTGTCTTCCTCTCCAGTTCATTGGTTTGCTTCATTTGGTTAATCTCTTTCTTGTGTTTCATTTGCTGCTGTCTCATTACTCTTACCTTGTTTCTTCTCGTGTCCTTCCTTCTCCAGTTTCATGTTTGCTTCATTGGTTATTCTCTTCTTGTGTTTCAGTGCTGCTGTCTTCATTACTCTTCCTTGCTTTCTTCTCCCTTGTCTTTCCTTCTGCAGTTTCATGGTTCTTCATGTGGTTAATTTCTTTTGTGTTTTCATTCGCTGTCTTTGTCTACCTCTCTCGCGACCCAAGCTCGCTTTCTTTCATTGGTCAACCTCGGCTTCATGTTCTTTTTGTTTCTATCCATTGTTCCTCTCGTTCTTTTACCTCTCAATCTAAGTTGTGTCATTAATCTCCTGATTTTCTTATCCTTCCTGCTCATTCCCTTGCTCCTTCAACTTCTCCTGTATACAACTAGTTTTCGTTTTGTCGTCATTCAAATTCATACTCTTTCAGTTTCTATTCCAACTGTATTCTTGGTTCCTCGTTCTGCAATCTCGTATTTTCAACTGACAGATTTCTTTCTCCTGTCTCATTCCTGTTCCTTTGTATTTCCTAATTCCTGTCTTTTCTTGTTCCTCATTCTAATCTTGTTATTTCTTTCAGTTGGCTGACTTCGTCTCACTGTCGTATTTCTTTGTTCGTTCAGGACTCTTTTTGTTCCTCAATTCTGCAATCTCGTGGTTTCCCTTCCATGGATCGATTTCTTCTCTGTCTTCATTCGTTCTTCATCATTACTACTTTCCTTGCCATCTCATTCTTTTAATTCTGGCCTTCGCTTCCAGCTGTTCGATTTGTACAGTGTGGTTCCTTAACGTCATTCCGTTTAGTCTTCCTCTCTCACACATCCGCAGCTCGTTTTGTAACTCAGAAAGCTTTCTTTTCAATTCCTTCTCATCTCCGCACACCCAACTTGCTTTGCTTATAATTGTTCAATCTGCTCAGTGTGGTTCCTTAACGTTTCATTCTCCATTTCTCGTTCTTTCCTCTCTCACATCACTCAACTCGTTTTGCAAATCGTCTCTCTCGTTCTGGGTTTTCTGTAACTCCAGTTTTCTTCGCAATTCCTTTCTCATCCGTACACTCCGACTTACTTTGGCTTCTAATGTCCTACCGGCTTCCCCCTTGTGTTTGTCTATCCGTCTTCCCAGTTCATCTGTCCTCCGTTTTAAACCTCCGTCCCAGCTTATCAAACCTCTTCGTCATGTCTTGCAGTCTTTTTCTCACACTCCCACTATTTTTATTTCTTCGTGCACGTCTCCGT
>CM068964.1:13116041-13121041 GCA_035128595.1 Eptatretus atami | reverse complement strand
ATCGGCGAAGCGTGGCTCCGCCCCTGAGGTCGTTTGGATCAGAAGTTTCATATGGTGGTTCCGGGAGCCGATAAAAAGACGAGCGCAAGGCGAATCGCGAAGTTATCGGTGGGCAGAGTCGGGGAGACCGGAGCTCGAAGAGTATACGGTGGGCAGGTCGGGAGACGAGCTCGAAGCAGTATCGGTGGGGCGAGTGGGAGAGCGAGCTCGAAGCAGAAGTGGGGCAGACGCAGTATCGGTGGGGCAAGCGGGAAAACGGAGGCTACGAACAAAAGTGGGCAGACGGCTACGGAGGCGAAACGGCTGCGGAGGGAGAATCGGCGAGGAGAACCTGGCAGGCTCGGGTCCGGAGAGGAGGTCGGGCGACAGTCGCGTTGATCCGCGCGTGGGGACTCGAGCAAGCCAGCCATACTCCCTCCCCCAGAGCATCAACAATTCCCCCTTTCCCCGCAGCTGAGAGAGTGCGACAAGGGGCCCCGTTCCCACTTACACCATGCAGGTGCCACGAAACCGCCGTGCAGCGACAGTTTGCGGGCTCGCCACGAGGGCGGGGTAGGACCCTTGTCTCGTGACCTGGCCGCCTCATCAGGTTCACCGCATTAGGCCATGGGGGCGGGCCCAGTCTGATCCCCTTTGCCTTTGAGGGGGCTTTTCTTTGCTTAGGTGTGAATGCATTTGTGGCGCCGTGTCCTTGTAAGTAAGAAACTGTTAATGTTGCCGAGTGTTGCGTTTAGATCGGTCGTAGCTCTGGCGTTGGCTTGCATTATGTTTTTTGTTTAAATGATATATGTGCATTTGGCTAATTGTGGCTGTAAATACGTGCTATATGTGTGCCCCGTGTGCCGCGGAATAATGTGCATTGTGTGAACTGTTTTCCCCCCGTTCGCTTCGTCTTTTCTTTCATTGAACACCTCCATCTGCTTCACGTAAAGGGTTGCGTAAGTGGTGCAAAACCGCCGGTAATAATCGAACCGTCGAGGTCGACGCATAACACCGCTCGGCTTATCCCGATTATGTAGGGAACGGGCGCCTAAGCGGCTCGTGTCCGGAGTCGACCTGCGGCGAGGTACGATCGCCCGGTTTACCAATTCCGGTGGTACTTAGGTAGGTCGAAGTTTGGCGAACAACCCTATCCTACGCGGGTGGCGATGGCACGATGTGGTGAGGTCTGAAAGCGCCACCGTGACTTGGCTCCGGGCGATCGTTCCTGGAGGGTCACGACTGATATTGTCGTCCGGTGGCGACGTGCCGCGATCCGAGTTACGTGGCCGATCCGCACAGCCGACGCGCGCGAATTCCGCAACATATATATATGTAATATGTGTGTGTGTGTGGTGTTAATGTGTGTGTGTGTGTGGGTGTGGTGGTATATGTGCTGTGTTTGTGGTGTTTGTGTGAAAATATGTATATATATATAGTGTGTGTGTGTGTGTGTGTGTGTATAATATAATATATAATATTTATATATAAATATATATAATATATATATTATATATATAGTATACATATAATTATGTGTGTGTGTATGTGTGCGTGTGTATATATGGTAAGCGTGTGTGTTATATTGTATCGTGTCTACATGTATATGGTGTGTGTGTGTGTGTGTGTGTGTGTGTGTGTGTGTGTGTGTGTGTTGTGGTTGTGTGTGTGTGTGTGTGTGTGTGTGTGTGTATATTATGTATCGTGTGTGTGGATATGTATGTGTAATACGTATATGTGTGTGTGTGTGTGTATATATGTTGTGTGTGTCATTATATGTGTGTGTATGTATATGTGTGTGTATGTGTGTGTGTATATATATATATATATAATATAAAATATATTATATATATATATATATATATATGTGTGTGTATATGGTGTATGTGCTGTGTTGTGTGTGTAATATGTGTGTGTAAGGTGTGTGTGTATGTGTGCATATATGTGTGGTGTTTTGAGTGTATATATGTGTGTGTATTGTATGGTGTGTGTGTATAATATACATATGTGTGTAATGTGTGTGTGTATATGTGTGTGTGTGTAATGGTAATATGTATGTGGTGTGTGTATATACTGTATAAATGTGTGTATGTGTGGTGTGTATATTGTGTTGTATGTGGTATATATGTGTGTTTGTGTGTTTGTGTGAAAATAATAATAATAATATATATGTGTGTGTGTGTGTATATACTGGTGTGTGTATGTGTGTGTGTGTATGTGTACGTGTGTGTGTGTGTGTGTGTGTGGTGTGGCGTGTACGGTGCGTGTGTGTGTGTATATATGTGTGTGTGGTGGTATATATGTGTGTGTGTGTATGTTGTGTATATGTGATATATGTGTACGTGTGTGTGTGTGTGTGCGTGTACGTGTGCGTGTGTGTGTTGTAAATGTTTATGGAAACATGAATAGCCCACACATTTAATAGCTACTTCATTGTTATAGATCAAACTCAATTAATATAATTATTAATATCTGCTTCGCTTATTAAACCATTATTATTGTGCATAAAAGATCTGTTATAAATATACCGGCTCCTCATGATTCGTATTCCATCTGTGCATTTTGCCTTCACCATCATCCAACCGTGCTTCTCTCAATTCATTTCCCAACCCCCAGGCACGTGCCTCACTCCTGCCGCTGAACGTCCATGCTGTGTGTGCAAGCCACCGCCCAGCACGAGACGGCCGGCCCACTGGGCCTGAGGCCCTGAAGTGCGCCGGTGACATCACGCTTTAAGAGGCGCATGATGTGATGCCACCCAGTCTGGCCGTAGCACCCAAACACCCTAACGCCGCCGTCCCGCACTCGTACATTTATCAATTTTTTTAAGTACACGATCTCAGTCGTCCGGGCTCCATCTTTTTAATTTTTTATTTCCTCCGCGGACACATTTCCCCCCCCCCTCTCACTCCCATTGTTGTCGTATTCGACCACTCCATTTTGGACGTCAGACGGCTTCGATGTTTCTGTAAATAATCCTTTCAGCCGTTCTCCACGCCATGGTAACTGCGGCCAGTTGGTCCGCAGGCCTCTTCTCTGCGCTGCGTCCGCTTGCGCGGCCCAAAAACCGCGAGTCTAGCCTGTGCGCAGGTACGTCGTCCGACCAGTAACCGGTCAACCCCTTGTTGAAGCGCAGAACTTAACTCTCAAATGCATAACTTGTCGCCCAATTGGAGGAATCTTTTTTTATTAAATAACATTTTGAAATGTTTTCACATGGTAATGGTTATTTCATGTGTTTTGGCTATTGGCGTGAATTTCAACGCTGTAGCATTTTTGCCTGATCAGAGTTTGACGATTCGGTTTATGTTACAAAATGTGTTTATTTACATTTCACGTAGTTTGTTGTTATAATATTGCTTGCGAATTCGCCCCGCCGGCGTGCGATCGACCACGAACTCGAATCGCGGCACGTCGGCCCCACCGGACGGACAATTCTGTCGTGACCACTCTCGGAATAACGCCGGGAGCCCAGTCACAGGCTGGGCCTTCGGCCTCACACGATCGTGGCCAATACGGCCACCGCGTGGGATATGGGTTGTTCCCAAACTCGACCACCTAAGTACCCGCGGATGGTACAACCAGGCGATCGCACTCGCCGCAGGTCGACTTCGGAACGACCGCTTAAGCAGTCCGTTCGTGGCTATGCGGGATATACCGAGCGGTTGTTCTATCGTCGGCCTCGACGGTTCCTGTTAATTATCGGGCGTCCCGCGCCCATCAAACCTTTACGTAAAGCAGATGGAGACCCACATAAGGAAAGGACGCAGCGATAAACGGGGCAAAATCAACAAGAAAGCATTTTATTCTACCCCGACAACACACAAAGCACACATAAGCAGATGTATAGCGTTAAAAGAGCCATAATTAAAATGACAAGTATATTACGAAAACGAGAAGTTAACAATACATTCGGTACAACCCTAGGCTCACTACTTTTGACACGGCACACACACCGTTTCACACAGAACCCAAAAAAAATGGCAATCGCGACTTCCCTGTCGCGAGTCCTTGGCGACGTCCTCTGCGCGTGGTTCCCGTCTGGCCGTGACTCCGCTGCGACGCGTGTCGGCGAAGTCTCTTTCGGCGTGCCTCGTGCTAGCCGTGTTCGGTCCCTCCGACGCACGGACCGAGCATGCGACTGCAGAGCCCGAACAAGAGAGACACAGAAGAGCACCAAGGAAGAGAAAACAAGAGAGACGAGCACCGAACAAGCAGACGATAAACACTCAAATAGCAGAGAACCGATGACATGAAAGCTCACCGACAGGAGGATCGAAGCTCCCGCCTCTCGATCTTATATTCCCGTGCGCCCCCTGTTTCTCGCCGTCTTTTTGCTCACCCTCTTCCGAGGCGCTTCGAGAAGGGGGGCGTTCCCTCTCGTCCCTCCCGCGACATGCCGGGGGGCGAGGAATCAGTCGTCTGGCGCCGGCCAGGGAAGAGGCAAGAAACAGGCGGGAAACCCGCGCGCCATCGTGTGGTGCCTTCTTCTTATCCTCTTCGTTTCGAACGGTTTTCCAAGCGGAACACCGCGTACGTTGGACGCGGAGATGGCGTTCGTGCGGGGTAGTGGGAATGGTGGTGGTGTTGTGAGATGGGGCGTGGTTGGCTGGCGAGTTTGGCGGTTGTGGATGGGCTGGGTGTGATGGCGTGGTTGAGGTTGAAAGTGTGGTTGGTTCGAAATAATGCAAGAACAGAAAAACGACTCAACTCAATGTCGCAGCGCCGAATCTGAATCACATTAATTCCGCTCTAAACAATGGGTTGGGCTATACTATACTTATAAAAAAATTATAATTACCACTACGGGACCTGAATGTGTTTGCAATTCCACGCACGTAACTACCCGCTCCTCCTTTTACAGACTCGTCTCGAGTCGTCAATTCTCGTTGTCCATCATTTAGTTTCTCCCCTAGTTACGTTTACTATCGATCCCTGAGTGCGACAGCATGGTATTCGTGTCCCCAAAATAAATAACTGAGGGCTGAGTAATAACAAAACCACTCAACACAGACGACTTA
>CM068964.1:13091724-13101862 GCA_035128595.1 Eptatretus atami | reverse complement strand
CATCATTTTCATCGCTTTTGGTGCAAAAGTTTTTAGATCCATTTTGTGTGTCAGTGTTTATCAATGTTCACAGAGTCTGTGACCACGATATACTGTTGACTCTTTGACATGCACAAAACACCGATTTTGGTAACGGAGCATGGTGTCCAATTCGCGTCATTTTAGGTTTATTTTCTGTTTCTGCGCGTGGTACCGCGGACGTGTAGGTATTGTTCTTGTTACGTTATTCTTGAGTGGGTATTTGACTCGTATGGCCTTACAGTGTAAGTAAAACAGTTTGGGTCAGTGGATTGTGTTGCCACACCTGCTTTTAAAATCAACTGCAAAAGAATTGTACCAAGTCGTTCAAGGAGATATTTTATTAACCACTTAAAGTAACCTTCATCCCGCTTGATAATTTTCTGGGCAAGCCTGGGGTCTTTTTAAACCCCACCGGGTGAAATTGAATTTCAGTAATATAAATATAACTTTTCGTATCATTTTATGATCAAATTCTTATGTTTTAACTAGATGGGGTAGCACCTCTGGTTAGAGTGCAAATACCTCTTCCTTTGCCGCCATTACTGCTAGATCACTTGCAAGTGACACCTGTATTTCCTATTCATTCAATTTTGAACTTCACAGTGCTTCACAGTATTTATTAGTATTATATTCTTTGTCAACTTTTCCTTTTACTTTTAAACTCTAATATTCATTCGTCTCAGTAACTAGATTCTCTTGAGACAGAAATTTGATTTCGTTTGGGTTATATCCACCTTGAAGTTACCAAATCAGCCGCAATTAATTTTTGGCATGTTTTTTTGTTGGAAATTCACTTTAATAAACATGTAGAAATGCTAAATAAATAAAAATTCAATATTTTGTTGAATACCAATTTGATCAAAATTTTTTTTTTCTCTAATCAATTTTTTTTGTGGTGTGGGGGTGGAGGCGTTGTGGTGGAATCACTTTAAAACATGGTAGTAATATGCAAAAAAAATAGTTAAATCGATTATTTTGTTGAAACAAAAGGTGCAAAAAATTTTTTTTTTGTCTTTCTAACAATTTTTTTTTTGGGGGTGGGGTGGTTGGTTTGGATATATTCACTTAAACATTGGGAAATGCAAAAATAATATAAAATATTTCCAAATTATTTTTTTTTCAAAATGCCCGCCATAGCTTTGGTCCATATGGTTTTTGGACCGGAAGTCTCAAAATTCTATATGCATGCATTCCTTGTACTCGGACCTTAATCCCCCCCCCAAGTTTCGTCGAAATCCGTCGAGGAGGTTTTTTCCGTATACTGTTCCACAACTTACATAACATAAACAACTAATACTCTCAACAGAAAGGGGGTGGAAAACTCAGTAACCTCCATCCATCTTCTCTTTGATGCGGAGGTTTAATATAGAAATTGAAATCCTTTACCATTAGTTTTTGACCAATAACTTTACAGTGTAATGTTTCTCTTTAATTATACTATTTTTTTATTATTTTTTACAAGAGGTATGTCTTGATAGTTATAAAATATATTGTGTTTCCTTTAAAAATTGTTTTTTTGAAAACCAGGTTTTCTTAGGTGTCTTTCCAAAACCACAGGTTACTTTCAGGTTCCTCAAAAATCCTCCAGGGTTTTACCAATGAGGTTTTGTTAAAAATATTTATTTTATGTTATAGAAAAAAAAAACCCAGGTTACCTTCAGGTTCCTCAAAACCCCAGGTTACCATGAGGCTTAAAATATATATTTTATTTTGTATAAAAAAACCCCTCTTTGGTTACCTTGGGGTCCTCAAAATACCTCCCAGTTTATTCTCCTTCAGGTCCTCAAAACCCCAGCGTTACCAATGAAGGTTTTTAAAAATTATTTATTTATGTCGGTTGTAAATAATAATATCCAGGTTACCTGAGGTCCATCAAAAACTCTCCAGTTTACCCTCTTGTATAGGCTTTTAAAATAATTATTTTATTTTTGTACTAAAAATCCGGCCGGTTTACCTTTTGGGGTCCTCTCTATAAACCCCGTATTACCTTTTCAGTCCTCAAAACCCAGGTTTACCTTAATGTTAGGCTCTTTATAAATAAATTATTTATTTTGAAGAAAAAAACTGTATCTTCCCTGGTTACCTTGGGTTTTTCATATTAACCCTCAGATTACCGGTATGAGTGTTTAAATAATTTATATTTTGTTTAGAAAAAAACCTAGGTTATCTTGGGTCCTTCTCTAAAACCCAGTGTATACTCCTATGGAAGGTGTGTTAAAATTAATCAATTTTGTGTCATATATAACCCAGTTGTTTTACCTTGGGGTCCTCTCTAAAATCCCTGAGTTACTTAGAAGGAGTTTCAAAATTAATTTATTTTTTGCAGAATAAATAATTCCTATAGTGTTTTACTTTGGAGTCCTCAAAACCCAAGTTACCTATGTATAGTATATGTTATAATTTTACTTTATTTTGTAGAAAAAAAACCCCAGGTTTACCTTCGGTCCTTCATAAAATCTCTCCAGGTTACCGAAGATATTGGGTTTAATTATATAATTTAATTTTGCTTTATGATTAAAATAATCCTAGGTACTTTGTATGCTTTTTTGTGTGTGTTCTCAACCGAGGTTTACTTTATGATAGGGTGTTAAAATTAATTTTATTTTTGCAGAAAAAAATTCAGTGTACCTTCAGTTTGTCCTCAATAAATATAACACTTCAGTTTGTTTATCCTCATGAATGAGTTAAATTATTTATTTTGTACATATAAAAACCCGTTACTTTGTGTGGTCCTTCAACCCAGGTTACGTTTTTATGAAGTGTGTTTAAATTTAATTTTATTTTGTTTAGAAAAAAAAACCCCGGTTACCTTGGGCGTCTTCAACCCAGGTGTCATTACTGATGTAGTGTTTAGTAATAAATTTAAAAAGATATTTTTTATTTTTTTGTGTGGAAAAAAACCCAGGGCGCTTACCTTGGGTCCGTCAAACCCCAGGTTACGTATGAAGGAGTTAATAATTAATTTATTTTGTAGAAAAAAAAATCGGTTATACTTTAGTGGTCTCAAAACCCGAGAGTTATACCTATGAGGGTGTAAAATTTTATTTATGTTATGGAAAAAAACCCAGGTTACCTTAGTGGTCCTCTCTCAAAACCCTTCGGTTTTCCTTTGAAGGGTTAAAACACAGTTTCCAATAAAACATTACACTTCAATTTGTCATACATGGAAAATATGAATATAAACACATAACAATAAGGTTTCATATATACGTGTTAAAACATGAATACAGATGTGATTCTGAACTCGGACAACTTTACAAAGAACGTCTTGCTTGTGGTGTGTATTAGCATCTGTCACGTGTTGATTCTTCGTTGTTGTGAGAGAATCAGTTGTTGTTTGGGGGTTTTGCACACCAAAATTCTAAATTCCTTCCGTCTTCTCTACTCAGTTCTATCTCCGTTATAAAAAACAACACATAAGTCATTTATCTGGTGTTGTCTTATTCTTTACTGGCTTCATCCTTCCTGGCTCTTTTGTGCGCTGGTTGTTCCTTCTCCTTAGGCGGGGGGGGGGTGGGGTCCTTTCATGGAGTTTGGCTGGAGAGTCATTTTCTGGATGAATTTGTCTTGCTAATTCTCTGAACGTTTCGCACACATCCTGGGGATGGATCGGGAGCATGAGTATGAGTGGTTTATCATCTTGTAGGATTAAGATAATATAAAAGTGGAAATGAAGATTCAGTTTCTGAATGTAAGGGGTTTTGATTCCATTTGCACATTGTTATTATTGGTTTCATGTGTAGTTGTGTCTTGTTTATGATTTGATGTGATCTTTTGTCTCAGTGTATGTGGGGAACCGCGCGGCTTCAAGACTCAGCAAGACCCTTCAATGCAGAATTTCCCGTTAGATACTTGTTACTGGCTCTGTGGAAATTCGATTTTACCACCTTCCAGCTTTCCCGTATTGGTGAGAAATAGTTTCTTATAGTACAGTGTAGTTTAGCCAAACCCATTGTCTAGAGGGATTTAATGTTGATTCATTCGGGTCTGTGCTCGTCTGTTTGTAGTTAGCTCGTTTTTTTTCTTTTTTCTGCTTTATTTTCGAACCTAACCACCACTTTTTCAACGTCAACAACGCCAACCAACAACAATACTCGCTTACAACGCCACACCTTTATACAACGCCTGTGGCATCCGCCCCCTCACAAACCACGTGTCCTCTAACCATCTCAACCACGCTACCCACAGAACGGAACGCCTCTCCTCAGCGGGTCTAGCGAACGACGGTTGCGCGCTGAGGCCGTTCGAACGGCTTTCGCTCTCGCCCCTCCCACAAGACGCAGCTGGAGGTTGAATCGTAGGGGAAAACGCCCCCTTCTCGAAGCGCCTCTGAAGGAGGGTGAGAGCTGAGAACGGTGGCGTTTGGCGCTGTGGCTTGTATAAGAGTTCGTGTGGCGTATTGAGCGTTCTCTTCTCTCTTCGTTTCGGTTATTGCGCTCTCTCTGTTCGGTTTGAGCTTCGGCTCGTGTCTCAGTTTCTTATTCGGTCTCTCTTGGTTCGGCATTCGTTCTCTCTTGGGTCTCTCGTGGTTCTCGGCTCTTTTGCGCCGTCGGTGCTCTGGTCCGTGGGCGTTCGACTCGCGCGCTTACGTGAGCAGGCGCCTGTAGTGCGCGCCGGAGATGGTGCTCTCGCCTACCACGCTCGACGGGGAGTTTCACGGCAGATGGACGGTCGCCGAGACTTCAACTATCCGCAGGTGATGTCGATCCATTTCTTTTGGTGGTTTTGTGTGAAAACGTGTGTGTGTTGGCGCCCTAAGTCCGTGGAAGTAGAAATTTGTTTTTAAGTGGTCCGTGTTGGCTAGTCTCGGTAGTGCTCTGCTTCTTTGTTTTTCTATTTGATATGTGCATTTTACTGTATCTGTTCTATACGTGTGCTATTTTGGTGTCTGGTCGTCGTAATAAATGCCGTCCGTTGTTGTAATTCTTACCCCGTCTGTACTCTGTTCTGCGTCCCTTCCTTTCGTGGGTCTCCATATTGTTTCATATCGTAAAGGGTCGTTCGTTGTGGCCGCCCGATATTAATGTTCTGACCGTCAAGGGCCGGACGATGAACACCCTTTCGGTTTATCCCGTTTAGCCCGGAACGAGCGCTTTTAAGCTGGATCGTGTCCGAATGTCTTTTGGCCTGTGTGTGCGTATGGTACTAATACCCTTCTCGTTAGTTTCTTCCGCGTTCTCTCTTGGGGGTTACTTACGTTATATTCGACTTTCGTGCATCACCCGTATTCCGCTTGTCGCTTCCGGTTTAGAATATGTCGGTACTGGTGGTGTGGTGAGGCCGAAGGTCCATCCCGTGACTGCGATTCCCGCCGTTGCCGGTCGAGGGTCACTGACTGTATATTTTTGTCCTGTCGTGTGGGCGAGTTGCGGTCGCGATTCGAGTCACGTGGCCGATCGCTACGCCGTTCTCGTGGGCGCGAATTTTCGCAACCTGGTGTACAGGAGTGTGAATTCTATATCCCTCCGTCTTCCCTCGCTAAATTCACAGGGAATCGGTCCATGGGGTGAGAAGTGTGAGCACCCCGATTCCCTCTTATATACGAGCGCATTTTAATATTTAACCCCTTACGGTGGATAAGATTGGTGGTTCTCATAGGCTGAGCGTTGCGTGGTTGGTTAGAAAGTATGTGGTTGTAGTAGTGTTAGGATTCCTTGGCCCAGGGGGTCGGTTTCTTTTTATATTATAAACCCTTTACTCCATACAACTGCTTGGTCAGTGGGAGCGGGCATTGAGCTATCTGTACTTTTGTCCTCTGGCTCTAAACTGGGTTGGCATCATATTGGTCCGGTCGGCGATCGCACCTCTAGCGCAGCATCTGGATATGTTTGCGAGCGGCATATTTATGGCTCTGCTCATTAATGTTGCGCAACACGTGATGCTTGTGAACTTCCCATTGTCTCACCTTTGTGTTCATGCCACGTGTTGGTCACTTTGGTAATGTGCCATGGCATGGTTCGTGCAGGTATGATTTATGCGAGCATGGCAGGCTTCAGGCACTGAGATTGGGGGGATGTCTTGTGAAAAAGGTGAAGCATTAGGAATGAATATATCTGAGGGAGGTGCAAAGTGGAGTGGACGAGGTCACTAATCGGCTATATTCGCAGTTACCGGATGCTTCGAAAAGAAAATTACGTGTAGGGTGGACGTACATATGTCGAATGGTTGACTACTCGATTTGATCTGGATGACGAAATCGGGTGGCAAATAAAACATTGAACTTGGTCCAACAGATGTTGAGTCGGAATCTAGTTGTGGAATAAAAAAGTTAAATTTGGTAGGTGTTTTATACCGTCAGTTGGTATATTATGCGAGATTCAAATTTCTTGACAATAAAGATGAGGAACAGCATTGGTATCCCCAGGATAGGATATAACTAATGGGAGGATATAATTGGAAACCTCTGTTGAGCTCGAAATAGATATTACAAAGGGCACGGATTTGGATAAGTGTTATAAACATTACTTAATGGAAAATTATTGGGGAAGCAGGCGTTTCATGGTTTCTCAAAGAACTTGGTAGGGGAGGTGAGGTGATAATACATGTTGGTTTAGTATGAAAAATATATATGTGAATTGATGGGGTAGTTTGATATACTTTTGGAAGGAAGAGTTAAGATACTAGTGCTCAATCAGGAAGGGAAGCCTAGTAATGGGAAATAAAATGAGCGAGAGAGACAGCTGGAGATAGGCGGAAAGAATTGCTGATAAAGTTCTGAACAGTTCTCAATATGATATTGTCAGGGGATACTGAGTGAGATATAAGGTAGTGAATAAAGATAAACAATATGCTAGAAATAGGAAAAACCGCATACAAGATGAAGGGAATTGAACTATCTGAAGCATAATGAGGTAATATGGGATATAAGTCTCGTTTTGAAAAGAGTGTAAATCCTGGAAGGTGAGTATTAAGATATGGGAAAGGCTTTTATATGGGCATAGATATAAAACTAAGAATTACAAGGCAAAAAGGATACGAATTTGAGGAGGGAAGCATGTGGAAAGAAGATTGAAATGACTTGAGGAAGGCATGCTAAATTGGTGAGGAATTTAGAAAACAAAATACTTCTGAGTTTATCAAAACTGAGTTTTCTTGTGGATTGTGATTAGAATGTATTAAGATCTCGACTGTCGTGAGATGAGACGTTCAGGAACCACGGCTTACAGATTCGAACTGTGGAGCAAGTGCCAGATTGGGAATTGAGATGCTAGAAAGTAGTAATGATGGCTAAGATACGAATGATGACGAGTAAAGGAAATATTCGATCAATGTGAAGGAAACCACTCGTAGATTTGCAGAATGAGGTAATAAGAAAGTTTAGTCCTGAAAGAACAAAGATTACGACAGTTGGTCAGAGAACCGAAGTTCTAGCTCATAACTGATATTTAGATAATAACTGAGATTACAAGAATGAGTGATACAAGAGAGACAGTTGGTTAATATGATAAACTGATATAGAGTTATGAATTTTGATTATATATTTTGTGAACGTACATAAGGAAAAAAATAAGTTTGGAATTACTCTCGAGGATAGATTGTTGTATAAGGTAGTCATACGATATGTAAGCTAGGAATGGTAGAAATGAGGATGATTTTTGGAGAGGGAAGAACGAGATGTGTAACCTACTGATAGAAAACAAAAGGACATTGAAGTTGAGGTTTGACCAATTGAAGAAAAGGCGGGAGGTGCTGGTTTGGATGTTTTTAGCTTTGTGAGGAGATAGGATCAAAAGGAACAGTGCTGAATTAAATCAAAGGAAATTACCATGAAGGAAAACCATGAATATACTTTGTTCAGAAGGTAAGGAAGGATGAAGAAACAATGGTGAGTATGTACATGAGACAGCCTCAGCTATAATGAAACTACTAAGAAGCGCGAATTAACCTCAAATGTATATGCTAACAACGAATGGAGAGAGGACATGAGGAGTAGCAAGGAAGTTGGTAATGAGAGATCATGCGATATGGAAACTCACATGGAAGTAAATGAGCCAATTGAGAGAACGAGGATTGGGAATATGATTAGATGAGGAGAATAACTCTGGTGAATGAGAAAACAAAAATATTTACGAGTTTGATAATTAAGTAACTGAATAATGAGATGATTATAATATAATTCGTTATAATCCAGAGAAAGAATGGAAAATATACCTCCAGAAGAAACAGAACTAATAAATGTATCAGCACGAGTGTTTGAAAGAATTGGATGTAGGAGATAGAATAAGAACATATTTAATGTATCATAATTAGCTTATATATTGGATGAGGTGACGCGGAGATCCTGAAGAGCTAAGGAGTGAAACAGGGCAGGTACTTGGGAGCGACTTAAGGAGAAAGCAAAGGTTGACCTTGTAAAATAATGGGTAATAGACGCCAGAAGAATGCTCAGAGTCTTAATAGATCTCACTGATGGAGACACAGATAACTTATACAATGTATCAGTCAGACGCGGGAGGTAGGAATAGTTATAGAGGAGAACTGCATCGATTAAATGTGACTCGGGGTTAAGGACAGGAACACACACACACAGAGGTAGTGAGAGGATAATGGGGTTGAATGGCTCGCGGACTGTGGTTATTGGACCCCTCTGGTTTGTGGAGCCGGTGGATGGCGATGCCTCCCAGGAACGAGGGAGGAAGTATTGCCCCCTTGAGGCGTAATCACGACCAGGTTGGGTCGGGGGTCGTGCCATGCGGAGTTGAAGTGTGTACGGTGCTGTTGGATTAGTTTTGTGCACTGTTTTGTAAGCTTTGGTGTGGTGTCTCTTATTAGAGGCCCCTGGTGAACTCCTTTTGTGGGGACACGTAATCCCCTCTCAGTGTTTGTGTTTTGTTGCAGGGGTGTTGTTGTTTGCGTGAGTTTTACTGTCTGGAGTGTGCGGTCATGCTTGTGCTTTGCGGCACTGCTCAATTGGTCGTGAGTGCGGCCCCCGTGTGGGATGAACCCCTAGGTTGTGTGGTCAACTCCCCGTGTGTGCAGTGATGTGTGATGGGGTGCCGGTTTAGTACGTGTCTTCCCAGGTCGTTAGCCGTGTTAGTGAATAAGGTTTGGCACGCAGGTCTGGAGTGTCGGCACCGGTGTGGAGGGATAGCCACGTCAGTGGCGATGTGGTTCGGCGTTTATATTCTGTGCGCCAGTAAATTTGGGTCAGTGTGTGCGAAGCACGGTGTGGGAGAATTGCTGGTATGTGAGGGAGACAGTGTTGTTAGGTCGCTCTCGGGTTGTGTTGGTAGGGTAGTATGTCTGTGGCATGCGCGAGCATGTGCAGTTCGCGTTCCCCGGTGTGATTGTTGTAGTGTGTGTTATGAGTGGAATCTGTGCGCTGTTTGACGCAGTGTGCGTAGGTGGGTGATAATCGTCTCCGGGGCGGTGATTGTGTGGACGACGCGGCGATCAAGAGTACGCAGCCGGGTGTATGTCGGGCTCGTAGTTGTTTTTGAGCTACCTTCGCCGGGTCCTATCCTCTTTAGCAGCGAGCGCTGCTCGGTCTCGTTTACCTGATTGGCAACTGCCGAGACCCCCATGTGTCTCGCTTTGTCTTGGGTGAGTTGTTTAAGCTTTTTCCGGTCCGGAACGCCAGCGTTGTGTGATGTGGTTCCGGATCCCGGGTTTCTACTGGTACTAAAGTTTAGGCAGGATTTTCGATTTGGATATCGGACGGGTTTCTCACGCGAGCTTTCTTTTGTGTAGTCTCCTACTGTGTGGCAGAGCACAGGTGTTCGCCGTGGGTGGAGCCCTCTCGGGAGTTGCGATGGTGCTTTTGGGTCGTGTGCTAGTTTTTTGTGACGTCTGGCTCAGTGGGTGTGAATTTCCGGTAGGGGGGTATGTAATCCTGCCGTGGATTTGGTTACGTCCAGAGGTGACGAGGTACGCGTTGCAGCTGCATGACGTTATTCTGGGCAGGTGCTAGAGCGTGTCATGGGCTATGAGTTCCCCTCTCTTTGCTTGGTTAAAAAGAACCGACCTGGGCCATGGATCCTACATTTCTACACATATACATTTCTACCCCCGGCACCCGCTTGCCTTGAGACGCCATCTTATTTCTCTTAAGGGGTTAATTTTAAATCGCTCGTAATTTGGAGGGAATCGGGGGTCGCTCCTCTCACCCCTGGACCGA
>CM068964.1:13041148-13062179 GCA_035128595.1 Eptatretus atami | reverse complement strand
TCAAAATAAAAATTACATTTAAATAAGTTGTTCCTCGATCATAAAGTGATGGGAGACAGACAGACGGACATGAACCAATTGCTCAACTCCACACTTTGCACCCCCCCCCCTTTTCACCCTACCATCCAATACCCATTGGGTATTGATTTCCTTTGTCATCTTGCTCTTCCATGAGCACAGACCCTTGCATAGAAAAGAAGAAAAGAAAAAAAAGATGAAGGAAAAAAAAAAGGAGATTAGGAGAAAGGAGAGGAGAAAAAAAAATGAAGAAAATCTGATGTACTTTGGCATTCTGTGTTAACCTTCTGAGCCTTGTTCAGTGTCACTCACTACCATGACACATTACAGCCACCTTGGTTCATGAAGTGTATACTTGCTATACAGTGTATACATACATAAAATGTGTACAATTTCAAACTGCCATGACTTTAAGTGCAGATATTAAAGTCAGAGTGCTGTGATTGTAAGTTCACTTTTTCTGATAATCTTTAATCGCTGATTTACGAAGCAAGTATTTATATTAAATGCATCAACTTTGCTAAACCTCTTTAGCATTAGTTGAGCTTGATGCAGCGGCTTGGTGTGATCTTACAGAGTGATGTCAGAGTAATGGCAGATATCAAGGCAGCATTATTATTTTTTATGATGCAATAAACCAGAAGCAGTTAACACATAAAATTGGTGCAAATGCTATTGAACATCAAAAGTACGATTGATTGACAATTTGATTGATATGTTGATGTTTAAAAAAGAGAAAAAAAAATAGGAGGATGTCATCTTAATGTTACATATCTGAGTGTATGTGATTGAAAGGGTGCAAGTATCGAAACAAAATATATATTTTTTTAAACTAGAGTGAAGTCGATGGCACGCCATGACAAATCCCACACTTCTGACCGAAAGAAAGTTGAAAGATGGCAAAAAGTTGCACCAGGATTGATTGAATTTTAACTTTTGAGTTACCAAGAAATATTTTTTCCCCATTTTGACCCCTGTGACTCCATGTCCCACCCACTGAGGCATGAATCAAGGGTCAAATCAAAAAAATAAAATCAGAACATATTTACATTACATACCCCCAATGTTGATTGCATATGCAAAGTTTCATTTTTTTTTTTTTTTAAGTGCCCGTAATTGCATTTTTTTACCCCCGCCGCGTGGCGGAAGGTGCATCTTGAAGGCGGCCATCTTGAAAAAAATGTTTCAATGGCGGGGGATTCCCCACTCTGATGGGTATATTTGGTATTGACCCCACCCAATGGTTGGGGCCAAAAGTGAGACTGCTCTTGCCCTTTGTGTCATGTTGTGATCTTAACTTCCAAGTTTGGTGAATTTCTGCACAACTGTTTAGGAGAAATGTGTGACAGACAGAGTCAATTACAATATCCCTCCATTTCTTTCAAATATACCCATCAGAGATGGGGAATCCCCCGCCGTTGAAACATTTTTTTCAAGATGGCCGCCCCAATCGGCCATCTTGGATCCGGCCACACCAAAATCAATAGGGTTCTTCCTTTTCAGGTGGTACATGTGTGACCCAAATTTCAAATCGATATGGCGAACAGTTTATGAGTTATCGCACTCACAGCTATAAATGTTGATGCCCAGCCAGCCGGACGGACGGACAGCCGGACGGACGGACGACCCGGGTGACAACATATATCCCCTTCCGCCACGCGGCGGGGGATAAAAATGTGGGATAATAAAAGTCACCTGCCCTTGGAAGCTTCTCCAATTAAAACAAATAACTGCCAGGTAAAAAAAAAGGAGATTAGGAGAAAGGAGAGGAGAAAAAAAAATGAAGAAAATCTGATGTACTTTGGCATTCTGTGTTAACCTTCTGAGCCTTGTTCAGTGTCACTCACTACCATGACACATTACAGCCACCTTGGTTCATGAAGTGTATACTTGCTATACAGTGTATACATACATAAAATGTGTACAATTTCAAACTGCCATGACTTTAAGTGCAGATATTAAAGTCAGAGTGCTGTGATTGTAAGTTCACTTTTTCTGATAATCTTTAATCGCTGATTTACGAAGCAAGTATTTATATTAAATGCATCAACTTTGCTAAACACCTCTTTAGCATTAGTCTGAGCTTGATGCAGCGGCTTGGTGGTGATCTTACAGAGTGATGTCAGAGTAATGGCAGATATCAAGGCAGCATTAATTATTTTTTATGATGCAATAAACCAGAAGCAGTTAACCAATAAAATTGGTGCAAATGCTATTGAACATCAAAATGTACGATTGATTGACAATGTTGATTATTGTTGATGTTTAAAAAAGAAGAAAAAAAAGGAGGATGTCATCTTAATGTTACATATCTGAGTGTATGTGATTGTAAAGGGTGCAAGTATCGAAACAAAATATATATTTTTTTAAACTAGAGTGAAGTCGATGGCAGCGCATGACAAATCCCACACTTCTGACCGAAAGAAAGTTGAAAGATGGCAAAAAGTTGCACCAGGATTGATTGAATTTTAACTTTTGAGTTACCAAGAAATATTTTTTCCCCATTTTGACCCCTGTGACTCCATGTCCCACCCACTGAGGCATGAATCAAGGGTCAAATCAAAAAAATAAAATCAGAACATATTTACATTACATACCCCCAATGTTGATTGCATATGCAAAGTTTCATTTTTTTTTTTTTTTAAAGTGCCGTAATTGCATTTTTTATCCCCCGCGCGTGGCGGAAGGATGCAGTCTTGAAGGCGGCCATCTTGAAAAAAATGTTTCAATGGCGGGGGATTCCCCATCTCTGATGGGTATATTTGGTATTTGACCCCACCCAATGGTTGGGGCCAAAAGTGAGACTGCTCTTGCACCTTTGTGTCATGTTGTGATCTTAACTTCCAAGTTTGGTGAATTTCTGCACAACTGTTTAGGAGGAGATAGTGTGACAGACAGAGTCAATTACAATATCCCTCCATTTCTTTCAAATATACCCATCAGAGATGGGGAATCCCCCGCCGTTGAAACATTTTTTTCAAGATGGCCGCCCCAATCGGCCATCTTGGATCCGGCCACACCCAAAATCAATAGGGTTCTTCCTTTTCAGGTGGTACATGTGTGACCCAAATTTCAAATCGATATGGCGAACAGTTTATGAGTTATCGCACTCACAGCTATAAATGTTGATGCCCAGCCAGCCGGACGGACGGACAGCCGGACGGACGGACGACCCGGGTGACAACAATATCCCCCTTCCGCCACGCGGCGGGGGATAAAAAGTGTGGGATAATAAAAGTCACCTGCCCTTGGAAGCTTCTCCAATTAAAACAAATAACTGCCAGTGGCTGAAGTAAGAAAACAAGCTCGAATGAGCTAAGATCCCCGTCCTCTTAATGATGATGTCATAAAAACGAATATGACGTCATTGTGATGTATCAAGGTTTGCGATAATTATCTGTGCTAATGCCCGCTTGATTCCTGCAAACAAAATTCAAACAGCTTGCCTAGTTTCGGAGATAATGGTATAGGCAATTTCCATTAGCGGCGATATTATGTCAACTTTTTTTCTAGGAAGAATTTCCAAAATCGGAGATGGTTACTGCCTGCGCGTGAGCTTTCTGCATATACATGGCAAGTTTCACGAAGATCCGATGTAAACTCTGGGTTGTGAAACAAAAATGTAAAAAATAAGAATGTCATAAAAATTAATATGACGTCATAGTGATGCATCATATGTGCGGTAATTCATCTCTGCTAATGCCCTGTCCGATTCCCGCAAACAGAATTCAAAAAAGCTTGCCTAGTTTCGGAGATAATTTTTGGCGATTTCCATTAGCAGAGATATTTTGACGTCATAACTTTTTTTCTAGGAGGAATTTTCAAAATCGGAGATCGTTACTGTCTGCGTAGGGTATTTTTACATATATACGCCAAGTTTCAGGAAATTGATGAAAACTGTAGGCTGTGACAAAAAAGTCCACAAGAACAACAACGTGAGTAAGACTTAGAGATCCTCCACGAGGATCTAAAAAGGTTGGTTTATTTTATTTAGAGTGTTGAGAGATGTGACAACTACACACAGCACTCAATCATGAACAGCTCTTCTGAAAGGCTCGATCTCTGTTAGAAAAAAAATATTTTAGTAAAAACTCGATGAACCATAAAGAAACAGGTAGGTTCTACATGCAATCACAATACGGAATGCACTATGGTGACCAGCCTTGCCTTAGCTGAGAAGTCATCTCTGCCATAGCCATTCAATTTCTTGACTTCACGGATGTACAGCATCTCAGCCTGTGATGGTTGCAAGGTCCTGACACGGTAAAGGAAAAGTTATTAACCACAATAAATCCATAGAATTTCTGTGGATTGAAGGAAACAAGAAAGTATCAACAATAATGTTTTATAAATGCAATAACTGAATGCAGCCCATCCCACTGGAGAGACTATCATAAACAGTCACAAAGGTCTACTATGAGCATCATAAATACGTCCACACAACAAAGACAAGCATGTGCAGCAGGCGCGTGCACTTCTAGTAATGGTATGTTCCGACGCGCAATTGACCTCTCGCAATGCCTAAGATGCATTTCCCAGAATAAGCTGCTCTGCTATGCGATGCATCTTCCATATAGCTCTCCTGGCAATTCCCAAGTATATAAAGAGCAAGGCGAGCACGACAGCATGAGCGTCACAAGGTGCACTCAAAACCTTCTCTCTCCCCTCTAGTTCTTCACAAATACTCACCATCCATGACACCACAATGGGTGGCACCCTGTTGAGTGGAAATGGGTGGAAACTGGGTAGATGTCACCAGGAGAGTCACACGGACACACTTCAAAGATACGAAATAGCGTGACATTTCATAAAAAGTATTGGCAAGCTGGCCCACAGTAAAAATAAAAGCTGTGTCAGCAGAACGTCCTGGCAACATGTGGAATGTGCGTTTTGAGCCAGCCGTGTGTACGGGAAAAGCACAGCAGCACGAGCGCGTGCCTGGCGTAGCGCAGCAGCTGAAATAGAAAGATGGCTTTGAAATCTCGAGCTCCAAAGGCACCCATTCTGCATAGCTCCTATTTCTTAGCTTTTTGCCAATTATTGGATTGTTAAAGTCCATGCTTCCGTTATTCTCACCTCATAAAATAGCCTCTCTCAGTGTACTACAATAACAACAGTGCTCAGGCAGTTTTCAGTCTGAATAAATGTTTAATGTTTTGTGCAGCATCACTTGATGTGGTTCACTGAGTGTTCACAAGAGTACAAACCATTACTTTACCCTCATTATTATAAATCATATGAAATGATTCCTTCGCCATACATGAAGCCAGGCCATTGTGTACATGCAATAAGAGAAAATAATGTGCATATGCAACAAGAGAAATCCCAATAAAAAGTTCACAAAGATCTGGTTGTATTTGAGAAGCTCCAAATGCATGACTGAAGGCACCACCATGTAGTAGAGTTGCCCAGCTGGTGGCTCAGGTTTGGCCACTGAGTGGTCCTCATACGGGAGTTAACCACAGACTGATCCCGGATGGAGATCAGTCGGTGTTTGAAATGTCAGGACCTGAGCTTTGCCTCTTGGGCAGTTATACTCGTTGGTAGTGCCTTCAATTCACAATCAAAACTGGAAAGCATCACAAAATACAAAACCCATCCGTGTCCGCTTTTTCACTCGAACTAAACTTGATGAAAATGACAGTTAAAAAACAAAAAACATTGTAAATTTTATTAATTTGTGTTCTCCATATTTTCATGATAAAGGTTTGTTGAAGATTTGATGACAAAAGCTCAATTGATAAAATGATATGGTCTGGAGACACACTGAAGCTCAATGGTTAATAAATAAACACAGAAGCAATTTTAAAAATAATTAAAAAAAATTTTAAAAACCAGCCATCTCATGCTCAACACGCTTGAAGCTAATAAGGGCTGTTTATAGTCACTATGACTTTTCCCTTTCACATTTTTACCCAATTTTTTATTTTTTTTCCACATTCTCGTAATAAAGGTTTGTTGTAAATTTGAGGACATAAGCTCATATGGTAAAAAAAAAAAATAGTTGACAGACAGACAGATACAGACACAGACAGGATTGCAGAAACTCCTTCTCCTGCTGCGTGGGAGACAGGCTAATGGATGTGACAAAGTTTAATTTGCTGGCCATTTCCTAACTCAATGTGGTTTTGTGGTGCAAGGACATTCACTGGTTATTTGGGAGGATGGCTGGGACTTACCGGAGCTTTTGGTGGATGGCAGCCACTTTGAGAATCATCTCCTCATGCACGTACTCATCGCTGGATGACCCCTGCACATAAATGTAAAAGGCATAAGGTGCCCCCAATTTATCGACAATCAATGCCCATGTGATCCTCTGCATTCCACAATTATTACATCATCATAGATACAGATTAGTTGAAACAGCAGTTAGGAGATCGAGCAAGTAATATTTATAATCTTTAAAAATTTTTTAGTCCTGCAGCCCATTTATTTTGTCAAAGAAAAAAATTATAGATAGGGTCAAACATTATAGATGGTATACTACATATACATACACATATATCTGAATCAAACCCCCTAACTGGATGAGGCAGCAGGGCACAGATCAAGTCCCATCACAGCGCTTGTTGCATGACCTGACAGCAACAAGTGTCACCAGCCACACGAGCACATTATCTCTGTCCTGCTGATCACCAGTTAGGAACATTAAATTCAACGAAAGAAGCATGCTGACTATGACATGACAATGACGTCATGTGCATAAATTACACCAACACATCACCTCCAAACTAGGAGGCATCCAAATGGTCCTCAAGCCTTTGCAGACTGAGATTAAAGCCTATTGTCACAAATAGACGAAAGCAGAGATTGTCGATATAGATTTTGCCCTTGTTGTGGGCTCATGAGAACAACATGTACTGCTATTCGTTTATTTGTGACCATATTAGGCTCATTAATATAACTGAATTGAACCCCCTAATTTGATGAGGCAGCAAGGCACAGATTGATTCCCATCACAATGCTTGCTGCACGACTTGCCAGCAAAAAGTGTCGCCTGCCACGCAAGCACATTGTCTCTGCCCTGCTGATCACCAGATCACCAAAAATCACTGGGTATTGAAACCTCAAATAGCAATATGCTCTTTTCCTTTTTGTATCTGAGTACTATGTCCGGTAGCAGTGCTTTGTTTTCTATGTTCATGCTGGATGGGATCATCATGTCGTACGTGAGCAATATGTCCTTGTTTTCGATGAATGCTTTTGGTTCGTGTTTCCATGAGTTTTGTGGAATTGGTATATTGAAATTTCTGTGGATGTGACAGTGGATTACTCTACATACTTTGTTGTGCCTTTGTATGTCCAGCTGTTCTGACTTGAGTATTTTACATCCGATAGGTGGGTCGTGCTTTCAGTTTCTATGTTGCAAAATCTACACTTGTCCGATTGGCTCAGTCCTGCCATTTTCTTAAAGCCATTTGTGTAGTGTCCTTGGTCTTGGGCATTTAAAATGATTCATTCATCATCCCAATTGAGTTTAACCTCTTCTTTGCCGTTCCAGTGATCCTTCTTTGTCTATCCCCAATCTGTCTAACTCTTTTTTTATATTCCCCTGCTCTTTTGTGTTTCTCCCAGTTGTCACTATATATCTTGTACTTTTCATCTTATTTCGTTGGTATTTTGTGTTGTAATTTTATTCTGCATTTTTTGCAATCATTGAGGATGTACTTGTTGCTGTTTCGATTTGGTGCATGACATCTTCTATTTGCACCTGTTTTCAGAAGTTTTTTGCAAGGTGAGTAAGAGATACCTTTTCTGGGTTGTGTCCATGCTTGTATACAAATTGTATTTGGTAGTCTGTTGACCTTTTCACAGACTCTGCTAATCCTAGTTGTCGTTCTGTGCTTGATGGAAATCCATCAGGCCACCACCTCCTCCTTCTTCTTCTTCTTCTTTCCTCGGCAGGTAGATTCTTGGAATGCACTGATTTTGTTGAACATTTTGTTGACAATGAGTTTTCTTGTTTTGATAGCTAGTTTTTTGATTTCCGCTTGTGGCCAGTTTACTCTTCCGCAGCTGCATTGGAACATTGGTACTACAAGTTGGTTTATGGATTTGATTTTCTTCCTTGGGGAGAGGTGTTTTCAGGATTAGCCTCGGTCTATACGGGTATTCTTTGGTAATTGTTTTGCGCATTTTTAATGACATATTTGGTGGCCCTCTTCTACTCCAAGATATTTGTAAGATGCATCATTGTCTGGCTTCTGTGTTGTTGTATCTCAGTCAATTTTTATGTTGTCCGTTTTTGTTGGTCTACCTTGCACGAATGTGCACTTGGCACACTTATCTAGGCCAAATTCCATTTGGATGTTGTCACAGTACCGTTTCACTAATTTCAGTTGTTCTGCCAATTTTTCGTTGTTCGGTGAAAAGAGTTTTAAATCATCAATGTACATAGATGAGTCGCCTTAGATTCTTTGGATGTACTTATTGGATGTTAGAGTGTATCCGTGTCCTTGCTCATTAATGAGGTTACTTAATGAATCCAAGAGGCAAAACAGGAGGGGGGGGGGAGACTGTCTCCCTGGAAGATCCTGCATAATATTTTCACTCCTGGTATTTCGATTGTGCACTTCTGAGTGCTGCAGGATTAGTGTGGTATTCCATAGATCCATGCTTTCTCAATTAGCTTGATTATTTGGGGATTTATCTTGTACATTTGCATGCACTTTATCATCATGAATGTGTGACACTGTCAAAAGCTTTTTTTATAGTCTACCCAGGCTGTGGACAATTTGGTTGTTCTTGTATTGCAGTTTTCAAGTATGGTCTTGTTTAGTAGTGAGTGGTATATTGTTCCAGAACATCTTCTCTTGCATTCCTTCTGTTCTGTCTCCAGGCCTCCTTGTTGCGTTAGGTGGTGGTACATCGTTTCTGTGAAGATTCGTGTTAAAAGTATATATATGTTGTTGGTAGACAGGTTATTGGCTGGTATTTGTGAGGTAGTTGGGTTTCTTCGTGTGTGTGTGTGTGTGTGTGTGTGTGTGTGTGTGTGTGGCACGTGCATGTGCGTGTGCGTGTGTGTCACACAATGTAAGTGTAGGAGGTAGTACTGGGGTTTTTTCAAAATTGATCAGATCCCATACGGTTTACAAAACAACACAAGGATTGAAGTGTTCGTTTTTTTAACTAAGTGATATATTTTCAGGTAAGTGGAGTTTTAACATATTTTAGAGTTATATCTGTGGTAAGTTTGGAGAACGTTCAGTCTGCAGAAAAGAATAGAAATTTGATTTCTCTTAACTGTTCGTCAGCATCGTTTGACAACCTCATCAAAATAAACTTTGATAGGTTAAAATCTGATATGAAGATGTACTCCAAGGAATAATAGATGAGAAAGAGGGAGAGAAAGAGCGAGTGAGAGAGGAGATACAGGCAGATACATTTTTAGAGAGGCAAAGGCAGACAGCACGCATGCGGTCCACAAAACTCTACATCTGGACTGCGGGCATCATCATTCTGGATCAATGAGCTAATCCTAATCCCAGCGCTCTTCAATGGATTGATCACATGGTCATAATTTAGCTGCTAAATTATTCATGAGTTAATCCCCTCTAAAGTTCTATTCTATCTGCCCCTAATTAAGTGTTAATGACCTCATACCTCTGGCGTTTATCCATTCAAATTATATCCATCCAGCATTCTTTGTATTCAGATTGTGAAATCATATGACAGGAGAGGCTTTTGATATAATTTACTGAACAAAAGAAACGATTCTCGATGGACGAAGTGAGATAAGGCATTATAGGAATCAAATCGGTTATTGATACAGGGGGTAAGCAGGCAGCATAGTACCAAGCAGCTGTATGTAACGCAAAAATGGTTTTGGGATGTATTTGCAGGGGGATAATTATAGATTGAGGGAGGTAGTTTCTGGCACTGTATTGGAATTTGGTGAGGCCTCATCGAGAATATTGTGTGAAATTTTGGTCACCATATCTGAGGAAGAATATCGCTGCCATAGAGCAGGTACAGCGGTGAGCAACTCGATGTGGAGTTGTTTGTAGAGTGCTCGTCAAGTGACTTAAGCACTCAACCAAGCATTCTATTCAAAACCGTGAGCACTATCTAGCTAGCTGCTTGGTAACTGAACACACCCCAGGGCTAACTAAACTAAGCTCTGAGGAATGTTTGAAGGAGACAGAACTTTATACAATGGAAAGGAGGCGATTGTGGGGGGGGGATCTGATCGAGACGTTTAAGATAATGAAGGCACAGTGGAGTTTTTGAGCAGTGTGGACAGTGTTAGGACAAGGGGCCAAAGCTTGATAGTAAAGAAGATGAGAGTTAGGACAGTTTCAAGGCAGGAGTCTTTGAGTTGGAGAGTTGTTAATGCATGGAATTGTCTCCCTGGGAGGGTTGTGGCAGTCAAGGGGGTGGATCGGTTTAAATGGTATTTGGATAGGTACCTGGATGCATTGGAGATAGACCGGTATGGGGATATTGGTTTGTGTGGACGGTTAACAATATTGGGGTTGGTTAGCGCAGGCATGATGGGCCGAATGGCCTTCTCCTGTGTCAAAGTTCCTCGTTTATCCTTGTGTGACTGGAGAATTAGAAACACACAGGCGGGTAATCACATAATTCAGGATTTGATTCCCAGTTCTGATCGAGGGAATCGATTCTAACCGGGCAATCAATTCTTCCGCCCAAGCTTAAGGCGCTGTCACACCTTGACGATTTAGCCAGCGTATGCCGACTTATGAAAAATTTGTTCTAAAACACTGGCCACACGTCGAATACGTTATGGGTAAGTTTTGTATACGTTAAGAGCACGCTGAAAAACACTGCCACTATGTCGTAGTACGCTGGCTTCATCGTTGTACTTTGCGGTTGTCCTCAAATTTTAGCATGCTTGAAATTTTACGACGTATGCCAGCGTATGACTCACACGTTCGCTACGCTGGCCATAAGTTGTAGGCACGTTATGCGATCGTTAACACACGTCGACACACGTTACTTGTAAGTTACTCATAAGTCGAAACACGTCGAGGTAATGATTAGCGTACCCGAAACATATTTATAACCTATGAGTAACGTGTTGTAGGCACGTTACACAATCGTTGACACACGTCGAGGCACGTTACTTGTAAGTTACTCATAAGTCGAAACACGTCAAGGTAATGCTTAGCGTACCGAAAACTTATTTCTAACCTATGAGTAACGTGCTTTGAACCTATGTGGAACGTACCTCCAACGCATATTGACGTATGTAGACGTATTTGATTGACGTCTTCCGGACGACCACAGAACTTACTGAAATTTTCTAATTTACAGCTACTGTATAATGGCGTAATGGCAGCGTTTAAAAAACAACAATAACTTCCGATATTTCATCACGTGCCGTTACGTCACGTCCGATTGCCTCTTCAGTTTGCTCATGTCTTATTCTTAGTTCCTCTCTGTGAATATTTTCTGTTTGAGGATATTGTCACGTCGACGTCGAAACTAAAAGCAAATGTCCGAATATATCTTAAAATCGTGATCGACTAAAAAAAATAAAAAAAATAATATAAAAAAAAAACAAAACACAACAACAACAACAACAACAACAACAACAACTTCAGATATTTCGTCACGTGCCTTCACGGAGCCAAGGAGAAAAAAAGAAAATGTGCCTTGACGGAGAAAATAAGTTTCGGGTATGCTAAACATAACCTCGACGTGTTTCGACTTATGAGTAACTTACAAGGAACTTGTGTCGACGTGTGTCAACGATCGCATATCGTGCCTACAACTATCCCCAGCATAGCGGAACGTGTGAGCCATACAGCGAGTATGTCGTAAAATTTTCAGCATGCTTGAAATTTCACGACGTACGAGACGTACACGAAATATGACAGCATACTTCATCGTTTTTCAGCGTCTCTTAACGTATACACACTTACCCATAACGTATTTGATGTGTGCCAGCTTGGTTCGGCAAATTTTTCATAGGTCGGCATACGCTGGCTAAATCGTCAAGGTGTGACTGCGTGGTTGAACACTTTCAATTTTCAGGCGGTTATGATTTAAATCGGCGTGCGGCAGGTTTTTAACAGGCTACGCCACGAGTTCGTCGGCGATACGTGCAGCGCGCTATGCCTAAGTTAAACTATCGTTGGCATAGGTTTTGAACGCCGACAACAGGCTAAGCATTCGTTGGTATAAGTTATCTAAAAGACACGAAACGTTCTGTGCCCGTTACTAATGTGTTTATGCATACGACCAACACGTTATGAATATGACCAAAACTTAAAAAAAAACATCTAAATTTCAGCGTACGCCAAACGTTTACATACATTTTTATACGTTGCCATTGCTGGCTAAATCGTCAAGGTGTGACAGCGTCTTTAGTTTTGTGGCAAGAAAGGTACGTTTTGAATACAATCCATGCAGAGGAAACGAGGTAACACATATTTTGTTCAGAAACGATCGAGGCAGCCGCCTACTATATACCACCCAAAAATACCTTCAACCTGTGACCTTTTATGCAAAAAACCGGCGACAAAAAATTGAAGGTTGTTGTTGGTAATTTGGGTTTTCACCCGAGATTTCAAGGATGAATAGTGTGCAAATACAGGATTTACAAACAAACTGTACTTCACATTTACATGGACATGCAAATGCACATATTATGTGAAGAAAACGTACACGGAAAATTGGAGGCAACGAAAAGCGCAATTGGTGGAAATCTAAAGCAGGTTTTATTTTATTTATTTTTACAAACGTGGTAAAAACGCTATTCGAGAGTTTGTCAGTGACACAAAATACACCAAAATTCTGAGATAGCCGTTTATTAATGAGTAATGAATGATAAGGAGGTTCCAAAGTAAGACAATTTCAAACGAGGTGATTGCGGTGACACAATATTAAATACATCGTACACCCGGACCCCGACATTTGTGGTTCCAACATTCGCGGGTTCCGCATATTCACGGTTGATAACTTGCGACATGCTCCTACATTCGTGGGAAATTGCCCCGCATATTCGTGGGTGACGTCTGAACATTTTATGGACTGGTTCCATAACCATTTCGTTCCTAAGGGCAAGAGGTACCTGGCAGGAAAGAACCTTTCGTTCAAGGTACTCCTGCTGCTTGACAACGCTCCTGGCCACCGCACGGACCTGAACGGTGCTCACCCGAACGTTGAGGTCATGTTCCTGCTGCCGAACGCCACCTCCCTCATTCAGCCGCTTGACCAGGGGGTAATATGAACTTTCAAGACGTATTACACCCGGCACACCTCATCGTCATCATTTTGCAAAGTTACGTGTGCTGTGTTTGTTTAATAAAAAATTGAAATGGTATATGATGATGATTATGTTGTTGTTGTTGTTGTTGTCCATTTATTTTTCGTTTTGTGGTATGGTACGGTATAGTTAAGGGACTTTAAAATGCATTGTTCAATAAATTGGAAACGGTACCTGGTGTTGTCATTTTTTTTTATTTGTAAGCATCTTTAATGAAGCGAATTATGCATTCGTGGTCGAAAACATTTTAAACTTTAAAAACTTTATCTTTTGAACCAGGAACCACCGTGAACCAATAATGTTATCCCCCTTGTCACCATTATACCAATTCTCCGACTTTGGTGGTGTCGCCATTTGCGGCCTTTTTCATGAACCAGGAACCGCCGCGAACCGACAACGTTATCCCCCTTTCCTCCATTGTAACAATGACAAAACACTCGCGCATTTTACCCTGATATTCATGGATTTTTCGGGGGTCGGGAAATCCCCGGAACCTATCCCCTCATTTCGCATTGAAACAATGCCCCCACATTCGTAGTTCCAACATTCGCCGGGTCTTCCCGGAATGTATCCCCCGCGAATGTCGGGGTCCTGTTGTATATGTAATGATCAATGTAAGAATGCCCTTTTGCTTTTATATGAGTGGGAGGAGGATTGGGGAGGAGGCAGGGCTTGAGTAGTTTATGGTGGAGGGGGAGGGGGGGTTAGGAGGAGTTTGAAGGCTTGGAGTGGGAGGGGATTGAAGAATTTGGTTTGGGGGGGGGGGTTGACTTGGGTTGGGGAGGGTGTTAATGACGAGGTTTTGGGGGTGGGGGGATGTTGATGACGAGGTTTTGGGGAGGTGTTGAGGATTTGAAGTCATATTTCACATTGCATGAATGTACATTCTATGGGTCCCTGCTAAAAATAAGAAGTGAGGCATTTGCATTGTGATTCACTCCCAGAAGTGGAATGAAATTTTTTCAATGATACATGAACAATAAAAAATAATAATAATAATAATTCCCCTCGTCAAAAATAGACCCTCACTTTAGTCAGTCAATGAAAGCAGATTTAGGTCACCGTTTTATGCCTTCATTTTAAGATGTTTCAGCAGCACGAGTCAACGTATTCAAAAGGCATTTTAGTGCAGGAAATATCATTATTGCACGTTTACCGCGATGCTCACCAATGGGAAAAGCACACATTCTCGTAGGAAATCTTGGGATTCGTACTGATCAATGTCACCAAAATCAGCTGCAACAAAATCGACTCGTAAGAACTTTTAACATCGAACAAACACATCTCACATTAATAAAGAAGAGCAGTTGGGCAGGCGTAAAAACACGAATCAATAAATAGTGCAAAGGAAGAAAAATATTGTACTCGCCACAAACATAAACACAAGAACAAAAATAAGATCAGGAAGTACTTTTTCTCCCACCACTGAAACCGCACACCTGTGCTGCGTCCCAAAGCTTACCTTGCACAGAAAGAGCAGCCAGCTGTACGCTCTGATCCACACTGCAGGGCAGACGCCCTTCATGAATGTCTTTCTTCAATTGAAGATAATACTGATTTCTACACAGGAAGAGACCACAGATAAAGAAAATTCAGCTTGTTTAATTGGATACCATTAAATTGACAATCTGTTTACTTGGAGTTAAATGTGCCACAAAATACTAAAATGACATTTCAACTGGGCCGTGGGGTTTGGCATCCACTGTGGTAGTGGTCAGAAAGGACTTGCAGCAAAAATCCAGTGAAAACTTTCAATGAGAATCCATTAGTGAGCTGCAGATAATCTGGTAACCAAGAAACAGTTCACATGTGAAACATTTCTCCATGAACCCAAGCTGAGTGTCATCTGTGAACCCCAAGCCAAGTTCACATTCTGGATCATCATTTTGTATGGGCTATTTTTTACCCACAGTGCAAGCCGTGCATACCTCGGTTAAATTCCCACATGTATCACCAGCCTCAAATAACACAGGCCGGGCCCGGTGCCTCACCCATACCTGCTATCATGAGTCCGTAACAATGGAAACGTCAGCAACGCTCGGAGCTTTCAATGACATCCCTTTTATATGAAGACAATGTGCAACATAAAGAACACGTACATTTTAATATAATGCTAAAGGTGAAAAGGTAAAAAGGTAAAATATTGTTAAAGGGGCTGTTTTGTAGTGAATATTTCCTTCATAATAATGAATCAAGCAGGATAGCCTGATGTTTTAGGAACAACACAACTTGAAAGATCTGTGCTGGGAAGTGACAAGACTAGAGACCCAGGCCTGATTGTACTGAAGAAAACAGTTTGTGTGGTCGTAAGGCAGGAAAGGTCTTTCACCCAAAGTAGTTAATGCATGGACTATATAGGTGTAACCTGGTATTAGATAGGTACTTGAAAACATTGGGGATCGAGAGGTACATGGACATTGGCAGGACTAGTAGGTAGCTTGAGTATGGATGAGTGATTGCGGTGTGTGTGAGAGGATCTCATCAAAAGGAAAATATGCCGTCGATGTTTGTTCATTTTTCAAGACAACAACAACTTTGGTGATGACAGTGTGCCTGCCCTACTGTTCTCCTCCTAACTAGTTCTTGTACCCCCAACCTCCACTCGCTCTTCCCCCAATGAAATTGGGTAAATGGTAGATAGAGTTGGTGTCTTCAAGACAGACGATGAACAGATCGCTCATTAGATTTACAGGCTATGAATGAAGCACACGCATGTTGGGCCAAACAGCTTCCTCTTTTGTCCAAGTTTTCCTTTTATCATGTACAAGCAAGTCCGTACAACTGTAGGTAATCAGCCGAGTGTTCTGCCAGGGAACATGATGTATAGTTTCTTCCACAAACTTAATCAGGAGCAAAATACCAAAATAAAGTGTCGCAGAATATTTTGACAATCCGTTAAGGTTATAGCGTCATCTACCCACAAT
Source organism: Eptatretus atami (assembly GCA_035128595.1). Classification (NCBI taxonomy): domain Eukaryota; kingdom Metazoa; phylum Chordata; class Myxini; order Myxiniformes; family Myxinidae; genus Eptatretus; species Eptatretus atami. The sequence goes on along the minus strand of CM068964.1, from coordinate 13,046,003 downwards.
CATTAACCATGAGCATGCTGTCAATAGTGGGGAAACGGCTCGCATTCTGCTTTATGAGGTCTCATTTCATCGAGTCAAGGCAGTGCAAGCCAGAAAGATGGTAGCACAAGCAACGTTCGGAACAATGCAGTTACTTCTCCGGCCAAAAGCCAATGTACGGGAGAGAGAGAGAGGGAGAGAGAAAAAAATCCTCAATACTCATTTATCTACAACAAATCCTGCAGCTGTGAAAGTAGTTAATGAAACCAAGAGTAGAGATAAGAATTACTTTTGAGTTTAAAAAAAAATAAAAATAATAATACTTCGCAAATGCCTTCTGGTCAATCACATTTTCATCGGCAAAACGTTTTATCTGAATCCTGTCCACTGATTATGCTATCATGAAAGCGGAATTCAAAACTGGTCAGATCGTTCTGAATCTGACAAGAGGAATCGAATAGATCACCCGACAGGACTTTTGGTTCAGTAACTACCCTACCTCGTCCGGCCTACAAAGATGACCGTGCGGACCTAGTAATCTGGAAAGCCCTAACACAGCATTGGTGTTGTCTTACAAAGCTGGAATGCTCTACGGGTCTCGACTCGACTTGGTTTTATGAAAACCTGCTGTGCTGCATGGCAGCCGCACAGCTGTTACATGTCCCCCAGCCCCACACGAGATGCGTAACACCCCGGGGCTGTTTGTCAAAACGTGCACCAAGATGTTGAACAACATTTAACCCAACCAGGCAATCTCCCTCTTGCACATTCCACCAGCACCAACATCACCACCACCACCACCACCCCATCAATCAGAATATACATCACAGATACGAATCGAAGAGTCATTTCATGATAATGAGAAAAGTGGTAAGTTTGAGGGTAGAGAGTCAACAAATTCAAATAAAGCTAAAAAGAATGAGGTTACAATTCATTCAAATTTGACATTCTTCTTCAGATTAAGAAAAACAAAAAACTAAAACAAACAATTATTTCACAATCCTCAAAATCGATGTACTTGTTGAAAAACTGTAATAAGCATAAACTAAGAAGTGGTATAATCAGTCTGCCAAGGATAGAGACCTATATTTGATCAAAAAAAGTTGTCATCAACAGGACATGCTATGAGCCATGAGGATATGCGAGTAAAGGAGAACCAATGAATGATAAACACAGAAGCGGTAGGTATATTTGTGGATCTTGACCACACAGAGCAAGGTTCCTCAAGGACATCAGAGAAAAGCAAAGCAAATAAAAATGACAATCTAATTTCATGGCTGACAAAGCTTTCCTGACAACTCTGGCTGGAACAAAATTAAGTTTGGGTTTTTTTTTTGCCTTTGGGCAAAGCACATGACTTGCTCCACATTGTGTGTGGACCACAACACCCAACCACCCCGTACCAAAACAAAATGCAGTTCATACATCTGTATTGTGAGATAATGACACCAAAGTGTTTCCACACCCATGCTATTCTTCAAACCGCACCGCCAAATGGCTTATAACAATCACCAAAACATGCCATCTTGGGATTTCAATGTTTCCAGGAGGCTTTCCAGGTGGAAAGCAGAAGCGGTAATCAGAACTGAAAGCATTGGCTCTTCCTTCGAGCACGTGTTACCTCGTGTTAAGGAATGATTGGAGATAAAAACGGAGGGGAAAAAGCCACTCATAATGTACTACATTCCACAATGTTTTCCAGCCAATTCCAGAGATGCTAAAATAATTTAAAATGTCTCAAATGCCCATCATTATGGAGACAAGGCCAAACATACAGCCTTATACCTAGCCCGTTACTACTTGTAGCCTTAAAACAGAGATTTCTTAGCTTTAAAATATTTATTCAGCCAAGTTTGCTAGCTCAACAGGACTGAAAGTTATGGGCCATCAAGTATGTCTGCAAATCAGCAACAGCAAAAACTCTGGTTTACATTACGTGGCCAAGACATGTAAACAGCATTCCATTGTCCTTGATTTAAAAAAAAATTTTTTTAACAGCTTTGTCAGCAAATATTCTGCCGAACGAAAAACACTGGCATACCTGTACATTTAGAAAAATCAGCGACAGGCCACGCTTGTATATCCTTTGTGAATGCAGCTCAGAGTTGTAGGCATGCAATGCGTAATATTGTCATATGCTAAAGATGACATTTAGCATTTACTCGAGTAAACAAACTATTCCAAAGTGAAATGATTAAAAGTGTGAAGATATTTTTTGGCAATTTCAGTCAATTATAATACCAAGAAGTATATTTTGCTCCCTGAGGTGCAAGGGCACAGTGATGGGTGATGTGAAAAATTTGATGAGAAAGTGTAAGGGCCCTGTCACACCTTGACGTTTTAGCCAGCGTATGGCAAGGTATCAAAAATGCTATGTAAAACGCTGGCGGACGCTGAACTATTGATGTTTTTTTTAAGTTTTGGCGTATGATAACGTGTTGGACGTATGCATAACGTATTAGTAACGTACACAGAACGTTTCAATCACATATAGATAACTTATCCAATGAATGCTGAGCGTGTTGTCGGCGTTCACAACCTATGCCCAACGATAGTCTTAACTTATGCATAGCGCGGCAGCGTATCGCCGACGATCACGTGGCGTAGGCTATTAATAGGCTGCGGCTCGACGATTCAAATCATAACCGCACTAGACATCGAAGTGTGAAGCCGCTGTCACACCTTGACGTTTTAGCCAGCGTATGCACGTATGAAAAATTTGCCGAACCAAGCTGGCACACGTCGAATACGTTATGGGTAAGTTTTGTATACGTTAAGAGCACGCTGGCAATGTCGTAGTACGCTGGCATACGTTTGTCATACGCCGACGAAATTTTCAGCATGCTGAAAATTTCTCGACGTACTCGGCGTATGACACACGTTCCGCATACGCTGGCATAAGTGTAGGCACGTTACGCGATCGTTGACACCACGACGACACACGTACTCATAAGTCGAAACACGTCGAGTAATGGTTAGCGTCAGTGTTCCAGACTCCCTGGTTTTTTTTTGGTTTTTTTTTTTCTTCGTATGACGGTGATGTTGACACTTCGATTTCTAGTGCGGTTATGATTTAAATCGTTGAGCGGCAGGCCTATTAATTATATTATAATCATAACCGCACTAGAAATCGAAGTGTCAACATCACCGTCACGCCGAAGAAAAAAGAAAAAAAGAAAAAAAGAAAAAAAAAAAGAAAAACAGGGAGTCTGGAACACTGACGCTAACCATTACCTTGACGTGTTTCGACTTATGAGTAACGTACAAGTAACGTGTGTCGACGTGTGTCAACGATCGCGTAACGTGCCTACAACACGTTACTCATAGGTTAGAAATAAGTTTCGGGTACGCTAAACATTACCTCGACGTGTTTTCGACTTATGAGTAACTTACAAGTAACGTGTGTCAACGATCGCGTAACGTGCCTACAACTTATGGCCAAGCGTATGCGGAACGTGGTGAGTCATACGCTGGCATACGTCGAAAAAATTTCAAGCAGGAAAATTTGTCTAACACCTCGGCGTACTACGACGTATGCCAGCGTACAAAGACGTATGCCAGCATGCTCTTAACATATACAAACTTACCCATAACGTATTCGACGCTGTGCCAGCGTTTAGCCAAATTTTGCATACGTCAGGCATACGCTGGCTAAATCGTCAAGGTGTGACAGGGCCTTAAGGTTGCGATTTTGTAAGCAGCCTGGCCACCAAAGTGGCTTACTTTTACAGCTACATGGAATGTGGCGCTTTGAATTTACAGGTATTACAACTGCTCAAGAATGAATAGGATAACTAGAACAGCACTCAGTAAAGTGCATACCTTCACCAGGCTGAACAGTTTACGTTTCGTACCCCACTGATAGGCCGGATCTGCGGATCTGAACCAAAATCTAATCGATTCATCCGGGTCACCCACCCAAACACATCCACCAAGTTTTGTCCAAATCCGTCTACAAAGTTCTTAGATATTGGACCAGAGAACTATAGGATTTCCAGATCCCGGAGGAAGATGTAGGCATTGACAGAGTGGATGAGAGAACAATGGGTTGACCAGACCCTGGAGGGAGATGCAGGTTTCTGGGAACGAATGAGAGAAATTTGGGTCTGCCGAACCCCAGAGGAGGATGTAGGCTTCTGGGAGTGGATGAGAGAAATCTAGGTCGACCAGATCTCGGACGAGGACGTAGGCTTTTGGGAGTGGAAGAGATAAATTTGGGTCTACCAGATCCTGGAGGGGGGTGCAGGCATCAAATCTGCTGCCTCTCACAAGAATGTTTGTAGACACAGCTCTTGTGGCTGATCTGATTCTTTGACACCTGATCGAGGGTGTGCTTGAAGTCTACAATTGCACACAAACATTAGCCAGAGTGATCTACAAGATTTTGGAGTGATAGACAAACTTAGAAATACATAAATAAATAAATAAAAGTTTGGGATCTAGGGAGTCTGAAAGCAACAAATCCACAGGGGTGGATTGAAGGGTGCAAAGAAAATTTAGAAGGGGTGGATGACACTTTTAGACCCGACCAACCTGCGACGACTTACACTTAGGGTAAAGTGCTTTGATGCTTACTGTCCCAAGGGTTCAATTTTGCTTATAAATTGGGACAAGGGTAATTGGTATCAGAGTGAGCGAGAGTGACTCAATGGTCGGTAAAGGGATTGGCTTGGAAACCAGAATTGTCTTGTGGTGTTGATGTCTGATATGTGTAACGAATTGAATTGTTTCGAGAATTAATGCGAATTATAACATGTAAGCAGGCCATGGCAGTAAAGGAACACGATCACCATTTTGCATTGGATTGTTTGAGAATTGAATGGCAGTGGGGGAGGAAATGACTGTGTGGATGGGAAAGATATGTGGGTCTGCAGGA
>CM068964.1:13027369-13038827 GCA_035128595.1 Eptatretus atami | reverse complement strand
AGCGCCCACCAACAAATATGAGGGATACGGCGTCGTGGGTCACCAAACAACACCAGTGGTAGTTCATAAACCGCGACGACGGCGGATCCCGTTGCCTCCTGACGTCTCGACTGCTGCGTGTTCCCAAAGCTGTTCGCTGGGAGAAGGACTCGATATCGTGCACGGCGGCTGGGTGTGTGAAATCACTGTATCTTCTATGCTGTCCTGTGACCCGGACTGACACGCACGCATCGGCGCATTTCAGGACAGTATTTCGTCTTCACAGGGACGACTTTCTGGGTTCGAGCGAAAAGGATTCTAATCCACCCCACCCCGGAATGATACTGTTGAGGGGTACCATGTCTGAGTTAGCTGTTTAATGTTCAACCCCGATAAGCATCTGCTCTTGTCTCTTCCTGCCATTTTGATTGATTTCGCTTTGAAATTCATTCTTTATTTACCTCAGAAAAATAAAAGGTTTTCTTTATTTATTTTATTATTATAAATTATTTGTCGATTTCCAACCTGCCGTGTTTGTCCTTCCTTTCATTAGTCTCGCATTGTTCGAACCGAGATAGACTGGGAGGTAATTACCACAGATTTGACCAAAAAATAGTCAGCACGCACCGCGGTTAAAACGCTCGGCCGCCCTAATTAAAATCTAATCGAGATAACATTGGTGCTTTGCAGAAGGCACACTTTCCCGCTATCAGTAACATTGTGACCTCTGTTAAACGGAATAATTAGACGGTGGACACTGAACTCATGGTTTGACTGGATGGCGCTTCATGGTTTTAAAACAACCTACCGTACCACCAACGTTAATTGCGAGCGTGTCCCCAGGTCCGCTCTACCGAGACACCCGGGGAATTAATCCCGAGTGACAAGCTGGTGTCTGGTACCCGTGGCCGCAACACTATATATATATATATATATATATATATATAGCACACACACATATACATATATTACACACACACACACACACACACAGTAAACTTCTCCATCTGCGGGGATACGTTCTGGATAACCTGATGTTGGAGGATTTCGTGTTAGAAGAATCATTAAACGTATGGGGGAAAATTGGGGATATGTTCCAGGCTCCCAAAAAAACTGACCCGAAAACAGCCTTTCTTGCATTTTTTTTTTTTATTTTTTTACAAGTTTCTTTGTATGGAATTGTGCAGCATTATTCAACATACATTAAAATAAGTGTTGGTATCATAATATTACTGTATTATTGCAAAATAACACCTTATTGTGAGGTGGTTGTTGGAGGTTTGAGTGATGATTTGCTGGTGGATGGTGTTAAAGTGCTGGTGGATGTTGTTGAAGTGCTGGTGGATGGTGTTGAAGTAGGCCTAAATAATTGTGTTATAGGCACTTGCTTTGCCTTCTGTTTTAGCTCCCTGTGTAGTTCTGTGTAGAGATTTAAAGCTGACTATATGACCCACTTGAACTTCAGGCTTTTTCCACCAAAGGATCTATCCTTACAGCAATTTCTTAGGCAGTTTTGTTGCCTTGAATAGCTCCTCCAGCAGTTTGGTGGTTAATGCTACCTTTTCTGGTTCTTCATCATATTCTTCATTGTCTTCTTCATGAGACGTCTGGGTTACAAGTTCTTCAAGTTCTTCAGTGGACAGTTCTTCTCCTTCTTCTTGTTCTTGTTCTTCTTCTTCCATGTCATCAAATCCTTCCCCTCAAATCTGTTTTGCAAGATCAATGATCCTTTTCACTTCTTCTTTCCGACTAGGGAAACCTCTAAAATCATGGGCAATCCCAGGCCATAGCTTTTTCCAGCAACAGCTGAGGGTCTCACTTCTCACTTCTCACTTCTTCCCAGGCGTGTTTGCTCATCACAATGGCATCAAAAATGTTGAAACTTTTCCAACAATCACCCACTGTTAGAGCTGAATCTCTCTCCATCATGGACAGGATGTGTGAAAAACTCCTTCTGGTATAGTAAGACTTAAATGTTGCTATCACACCCTGCAACAATTATGTGGTGTTAGGAGGCAGGAATATCACCTGAACATTAGGATGGCACTCAGTTAAGGATGGTGGATGTCCTGGTGCATTATCCAGAATAAGAAGCACCTTGAAAGCCAAGTTTTTCTTTGCCAGATATAACCCTTCACCTCATGAATGAAGCTGTTTTCAAACCAGTCTTCAAACACTTTGGCAGTGTTTGAAAACACGAGTAATTAAGTAAAGGAATAAGGAATAGGGAAAAATAATAAAATCTTTGGGGAAACGCCCCGTTTTTGTCGCAATGAATCCAGACTAAATTCGAACTGTGATCACGATGACAGCAGGTGGCGACTCGTATCATCGTTTGTATAAATTAAATATTAATCAAGTAGAGTACAGTACAGTACAGTACAGCAAGAAGAAATAAGAATAATATAAATCTTTGGGAAAACATCAGCCACGATCGCGTAAATGCGAAACACACCCTCGCGTTGGGGAGGTTTTGACGCATTTAATTCAGCGTGTAAATTGGAAACCATGATCGAGGAAGCCACATTGGAGGAGGTTTTACTGTATAGAAAGGATGACAAAAATAATTCACAAGGAAGGATCCCCTCCACTAATCTTGATGCACCTTATCAATAACAGTAATAAAAATAATAATAATGATAATAATAAATGCCAGTGTGTCAGTCAGTCTGTGTGTGTCATCCATAACTCCAAAACCATGAAACCTAGTCGCCCCAAACTTTGCATACAGAGAACTCCAAGGTAGTGCATGAATGAAAACTGGGTGTTTAGGTAAAATAGATAAGCTCTTGATTCGAGATTCTCTTGGACTTGAACCAATTTTCAAATTTTAAACTGCACAATTGAACTTAGCAGCAGTTCCGACTGCTAAAGAGTGTTCATTTGTCCAATTCTCACATTGTTTGATACTCCGAATGTCTCCGGATGGTGTTTAGTATGACCCAGTGAGCCGTTCCTTATCAACCATATTGTTGGAGTGCTTGCTTGAGTGCTTAATAGTGGTGGGCGGAATAGATTCAAAAGTACTCAATTTCAACCATGGAATCGAAAGGAATTGAGTAGTGAACCGGAATCGACGTCGATTATAAATAATTCCTACTTCATAGAAGGAAGCGTTTTTTTGGGGGGGAATTTTTTTTTTTCCCCCTCTTGGGAAAGTTCTGGTTACACATATCCTGGTAATATACTGATTGAAAAGGAACATGCCCCGACAGCATCCCATTTGAAATATAGCAGCAAAAGCAAGTCAATTGCAAACTAAACATGCCCGAAGGGAGTGTTCCTTTTAAATGAATCGCAAGGCATTTGGAGTTCGCCAGTAAAGCGTGTTGATTGCTTTGATGATGGATGGGTAGGCAATGCATTGACTGATAAAGTTTTGACAATATGTCATTTCAAAGGTCCATAAGTACAGTTTAGAACTATTACGGGAAGGATAAAGAAGACTGAAAGTTGCATGCTCACTTTGTTCAATAGACCTCACTCATCACTAATACAGCCACGATGCTAAAATATTTGAAAACCAAACACCAGAGTATCTATTAGGGACGGTTGAGAATGTGGATTCAAAGAAACTAAAGTCTGCAATAGCAACAAGTTCGCTTTCACAATTGGAAGCATTTTGAAGCACTCCTCCTCTCTCCTCCCTCCCTCCACCCCATTCCTCCTCTCTCCTCCTCCCTCCCTCACCCATTCCCTTCTCTCTCCTCCCTCCTCTCCTCCACCCCTTCCTCCTCTCTCCTCCTCCCTCCCTCCACCCACCTTCTCCTCTCCCCTCCCACTTCCTCTCTCCGCTCCTCCTCCCTCCACCCTTTCCTCTCTCCCTCCTCTTCCACCCCTTCCTCTCTCTCCACCCCTTCCTCTTCTCTCCCTCCCTCTCCTTCTCCCTCCCTCCCCCCTATCCTCCTCTTTCTCCCTCCCTCCACCCCCTACTCCTCTCTTTCCTCCACCCCTATCTCCTCTCTTCCTCCCTCCCCCACCCATCTCCTCTCTTCCTCCTCCCCACCCATCTCCTTCTCTCCCTCCCCCCACCCCATCTCCTCTCTTCCTCCCTCCCCCACCCCCTCTCTCTTCTTTCCTCCTCCCCCCACCATCTCCTCTCTTCCTCCCTCCCCACCCCATCTCCTCTCTTCCCTCCTCCCCCCACCCCCATCTCCTTCTCCTCCCTCCCCCCACCCCATCTCCTCTCTTCCTCCCTCCCTCCCCCATCTCCTCTCTTCCTCCCCCCTCCCTCGCCACCTTACACACGAACTTCTTCCTGCGTCTTACCTGTCATCGTGGTCAGACCTCCATCAGGGGCGCGTCGATCTTGGCCTTCCCGAATGCTCCAGATTCCTCGGAAGTCGCTTCTGACTCCACACCCCATCTCCTCTCTTCCTCCTCATCCACCCCCTATCTCTCTCTTTCCTCCCTCCACCTCCCTATCCCTCCTCTATTCATGACAATGTTAGGTGATTATGTAAATGAAGTAATGTACAGGATGATTTTTTTTTATTTGAGAACGTTAAATAATTCCCATGCTCTAAAAACTATATAAATTAGGAACCTAATATTTTGCATAAATGTAGCCTAATGTTACAGAAAGACGTAACCTTAAATCCGCACAATTGAGCTTGTTATGCTAAACGTACATTCTTTCCCGCACTTCATCCACTTTCTCTGGTGCAACAACACTTGGCTGGTGCACGTGCGTTTTAACTTTCACACAGCCTGTTTCCTTGAACTGCTTCACCAGTTTCCATATCACCGATTTTGAAGGTTTCATAAACCATCAAAACGACTTTTAACTACAATTTGACATTCCCTCAAGGATGCATTCTTCATGTAATAAGGTTCGACGAGAAACACGCGTTCTTCCACAGTGAGCGCCATGGCGTGACTGAGTGAAAAACGTGATAAATCACGTGATACCTGATAACTCTCAGGATCATGTTGCGTCTTTCTGTAACATTAAGCTACATTTATGCAAAATATTAGGTTCCTAACAGTTTTGCCGGCCACTATTCAAACCTCCATATACCCTAGCAGCCGGATTTTTCTCCAGGGAACCCAGGGTGGGAGAGTTGAAAGTCCAAAGAGCTCAGGGTTCAAAGGGTGAAGTCTGTGTCTTGTGTATGCTCCCCATCCTTCACGCCCCTCTCTTCAAATGGCACCACAGCCAACCCGCTCATGAGAAGGCTGAATGCCTCCATTTGGTGTTTGCTTCCAAATCTTGTGTCCCCAACCCCTCACTCTGGTACCCATCCTTCCCTGTCACACCCAGCTGCTCCTGGACTCTGTCTTTTGCATCTGAGAAGGTGGAGAAGGTCTTTCAATCGTCAACTCTGATTCTGCTACTGGACCAGACGGCATCAGCTCCTGGAAGGTGTCCTAAAAACCTTCTCTGCTGGTCTTGCAAACTTCTCTTTCTGCCCTTTTCACCCTGTCATTTACACTTGGTCATCTTCCCTTTGCTTGGAAATCCACCAATATCACTGCACTACATATAAAAGGTGCAATAAAAACTGACCTACACAGACCTATCAGCTTACTTCCAACTATCAGGAAGAACATGGAATCCATTATCGCAGCCGATATGAATACTTTCCTTTTCTCCAACAAACTCTTCTCAGATCACCAATTTGGTTTCAGACCAGGTCACTCCACCTTGGACATGCTGCTTCGACTCACCCAACAATGGATGGAGGCCCTCTTTGTCAGACACGAGTTCAGGGCCTTCTCCCTGGATATACACAAAGTCCTTCCTTCGCACTCCTGAACTCTGATCCACCTATAAGGCCTTCATCCGCAGCTTGATGGAGTACTCCTCTCCCCTCTGGGTGGGCTCCCCTGCCGAACATCATGCTCAGCTGGACGCAGTATAAAGCAAGGCCTTCTATATCATTGGAATGTCCCAAGACGATGAATGTCTATCGGCCTATCACTTTCACATCGCAGACATGTCGGTGGTCTCTGTCTTCTACCGCCTCGTTTCTGGTCTTGCAACCTCTCTTTCCATGCTTTGACTCCTCCCCCCTCCCCCCACCAGGTTTCTGCAGGGCTGACACGGTCCACCATCAACCCTCTTCTGGTAAAACTACCTAAATCTAGCATCACTTCTCACCTCCACTCATTCGTTCCTCAATTTTTCCCCACCTGTGAAATCAACTTCCACATCCTCTTCAATCTCATTCTTCCCTCTAGATCTTCAAGACAGCTGTTCACCACAATCTCAGATCATCCCCAACCCAAAACCATGATTTTTTTTACCCTTGTTGACCCCACCCAAATTCCTCCTCTTAATTTTCCAGTTTTACTTCCTTCAAGTTTCCTATCTCCATGCATGCATGTTTTATGTCCTGCTTTTGGCTGTTCTGTCCTGATCCATTCAGTGTGCTATCTCTTCCACGAGTCTCTCTCGACCACGAGTGTATACAAAATAAAAATAAATAAAATTTTTTTTTTTTTTAAGGACAATCATTAAAAAAAAAGTTGGTCCAATTTCATGCAAGTATCTGAAATGTGTGATCATAGTACCTTGTTCCTTTAGTTCTATTTTTATATCATTGTTATTTATCATTTGTTAAAGTCTATCTTTCATCTGGGATTCTCCGTTTATGTTGTCTTGTCTTTTAATAAATTATTCTTTTTTAAGAGCACGCATCCACCTCATTCTGGGGAACACTGATAATTGAATTGAATCCACCAATTCAACCATTTGGGACACTGACAACCCATCAGGTTAGGTCAGGTATGGGAGCATGCGCTGGAGCAGCACGTCGACAACCCATAGAGGCCCCAAATTGGGTTCTGATTTTGATGTACAATACTCTGTTACAGAGCGTCAGTGCTACCAAAGCAGTTTATTGGCAAGGGTTATACTGGGTGGTTTGCCATTGCCTTCCTCGCAGTCAAACCTCCATATACCCGAGTTAGGGTAGGAATTTGGAATTTGGCCAGGGTGCTGGCAATAGCTCACCGACTCTTCGCGAAGGACAGCGTGGGATCTTTAACCTCCCAAACTAATGCTGGCAGACAGGATGCCCAGTGTAACATCCATCCGAAGGATGGCACACACATTGATGAACCATCCTGCCTGGGAAACACTGGAATAACAGTTTATAGTTAACCAAGATTCAATCCCAGGCTCGACAGCTTGGAGACAAGTGTGTATACCTCTAGGCCATCCTGCCAGCCCCAAATTGGGTTAAATAAATTGAATAACTGGCATGGTGTCAGACCACATTTTAAACGTTAGTGCATTATCCACTCGGGTGTGCTAACGACCAGATTCAGCCTTAAGCAAAGCAGCCTTTGGTGTTTTGCAGCTCATCATCTGACTCATTATTAACAGCCATGTTGGAGGCTGCAAGTACAACAACATGTATGCTTCTAGAACATTCAGGTCACTTGGAGTTATATTCTGCAACAATTCCAGTGTGCATGGTATTCTGAAGAGAAGACAGTCGACTCACATTCATAAATACTTTTCATTTCAAAGTTAGAAACTAAGGATTTCTTTCTGCGAGTAATTACATTCGCTTGTTTATGCATTTTCTCATGTGGACAGCAAGGGGGTTTCACAATTATACCTGAAAGGAAAAAGTAAAATTATTTCCTTTGGCCTACTGTATCCATATGCAATACAAGAAACTAGCACAAGGAAGAGGAGAATTAGGTGCATCCTACTTGCCATAATATTGTCGAATTTCATCAAGATGAGATGAACTTCAACAAGATAACTTGGGGAAAAAAATTTCCCTCTTAAAAACAACAATCAAGTAGTTTTAAAGACTATTGATCCCCAAAAAAGTCTGCTGCGTGCAATTATTACTTTTCTGTGACTAACTATGCATGTTGCAAATGATATAGCAATGCTTTAATGCTTATTGATGACATCATTATTCATTGTGGGGTTCAACAGCTATTACAAAATACATACTGGAATGCCGATTAAGACAGGTAAGAGTAAAACTGATGGCTGAAACCGGCAACAAAATGGCTTGGGAAATACAAGAACATTTGCAAAAAAGAACGGAGAAAGGCGCATGGGAGAGAAGGTGCTGACCTGGTAACATCTTGCTCCAGTTGAACTTCACTTGGTACGTAGAACATAACCCCAAAATGGAGCATGGCTTCGAGAGCCGCTTTATCCAACTGCTTTTTGAGTGGTTTTTCCAAGTCCACCCATCTCACCTGGTGCTGTTTGTTCAAATACCAAAGGCCAAAGCAGGTGAGCTACAATAGGGAGAAAGTAGGGTTAGCAAAAAAGAGAAACAAACAAACCTGAAAACCACAACCATCATGATAAAACCATCTCCATATAAAAATTATAACAAAACCACATCTACTCCTTTGTTCCTCTTTACTCCCATTTGTGGAACTGCCTTCCTGAGACTGTTCAATTCCAGCCTTCCCACCAGGGCTACAGGCTGGCAGTACAGCACCATTTCATGTCATTCCCCATCTCTGCAATGCCCATGAACCCAAACTAACCCAACAGTCTCACTTGCAGGTTACCATTTTTCATTCCCTCCCCTACTCTTTTGCTGTTCGTTCATTCCCTCATTATCTTTTCCCTCTCTCATCGTGCTCTTACACAAGCCGACATTTTGAAAAAATAAATAAACAAATAAACAAACTGTCGCTCAGGCATTTGACATTATTCTCAAAGCGCATTACCTCTCGGAGCTCGAGGCGCTGCGCAACAGCTTCCAAGCACTCCTGGCCGGTGCTCTCCACCGATAACGTGCATTCCATGGACTTTCCATCAAGCAGCAAGATTTGTGTGACAAAGCAGTTTTTGCTCGATACATTGTAGCGGCGTGTCCGCTTCAACTTGAGCCCAAAAGGCATGGTCGTGGTTACCAACAAACACCCCCCCTTCCCCAACCCCTTCCCCCAACCCCCCCAGCTGGGAACCCGTGTGGTTCACCTCACACCCTCACCGGTTCAACGGTTGGGGGGACAAGCAACGGCCTTGTCACCTCTCTGCTGTGGCTTGCCCTGTAAGAGAAGGTATGGCACATTGTGAAAGAAAATACACACGTCATTGTGCGCTACACAGCAGTCTAACAGACTGGCTTTGAAATGAGGGATACGTTTCATCTCCAATGCTCTATATCCTCAAGCTCTAACAGACAAGAGGTATCAAACGTAAGCATTGCATGGTGTGTCACTTGGTGGCAAGAAAATGTGTTGAAGCAAACATGGCATAAAATAGGGGAAAAAAACCACAACAACCTCATACTCATTCAATAATAAGGGGCATTGGGGACAAAAGTGACACCGATGACTTAAAAGACTACAAAACACACTTGGAGTCAGTTCGTAAATGACAGTTTTAAAAGCAGCAGCGATCAAATATCACGAGGAAATTTTCTTTTTAAGTAGATTGAAAAAGTTGAGCATTATAACAGAATGAAAATCCCAAAACATCTTTTTTTAAAAAACAAAAACAAAACCCTCAAGGCACCTTTCCACAAAACTCTTATTTACTTTTTTAATACGAGGATGGATACGTGTTAAGATAAACGTCTCAGATGATAAGTAAATAACCAACGTGGCTCAAAGTCCAATGTACACCTGCTGAGTGGGAATGCCAAGCATACCTCAGGATAAATAAACGGCAAAGTCCTTTTTTCACATTAACCAAAAATCCAAGGATAGAAAAAGTACACATTAAGCAAACGGAGCTGTGATGCTTTACAAACAAGTTTAGAACCGAGAGAAGACTGCAAAAACTCACAAAACCTTTCACAAAACAGTGAATAACAAGCGGTGCAACCTTCAAGGAGTCATTTTAGGTATTTCAGCTTGAAGGCTTGATTATCATAATGTTCCGTGCCCTCATAATTAACTTATTGGCCCAATGAACGGCTGAGAGATTGAAAGGTTTGCAACCCACTGCATTCCCCCAAAAGTATGGGGTTTATATACATGGCCATTAAGCATCGTCCAGTTCATGCTCGTACAAGTTTCGGCAATTTAGCCAATACCTTCCTTGGACACGTTCACCCTCTTATCTAATGTTTGTTTCGTCATTATGTCAGGTAAATAATGATGGGATAAGATGTTGAAAACCAACCAACCAACTACCTGGCACTCGCCATCCCCTTTCGAGTTCACAATGATTTTTGCGCTCTTCGTCAATTATCCTAACACCTTTCATACTCGACTGTTCAACAGGTTGGTATTATAAATACCACCCCCATTAATTATATATTTATAAACGGCACAATATTCTCCATTCCGTGAGCAAATCATCATTACCTCTGCCACCGAAGGTGAAGGAGGTTATGTTTTCACCCCTCTCTGTCTGTTTGTTTGTCTGTTCGTGTGCAGGATATCTCAAAAAGTTGTCGACGGATCCGGATGAAATTTGGTGGGCAGGTTGGGTGTGTAACAAGGACAAACTGATTCGATTTTGGTGAAGATACGGATCCGGATCTAACTACCAAAATTTTTTAAGTGATTCTTCACCATTGAGAGATAGGGCCAAAAATGATGTACAACAACACACAACAGGCATTTTTATGGCCATTTTCTCTGCTAGAGCAGGGGTTAGCCTTGCGGGCCCCATGACAATCTTCTCCACTTTGCCCTATTTTCTGCAGCTTCCCTTGTTAACCCCCTTACCCACATTTCTTCTTCCACCAACCTTAGCAAAGTCTTTCTCGGTCTTCCCCGTCCTCTACTTCCATCAGTCTTCTTACCCATTCACTTTCATCCTTCCTCAACACATGACCCAACCATCTCAACCTATTTCTCTTCTCAACATCCACCACAGGCTCTATTCCCATCATCTTCCACAATTCATCATTTGTCTTCCTCTTTCTCAACGATATTCCACACATCCACCGAACCATTCCGCACAGGGACAAAAATGATATATAGCACGATATCTCAAAAAGTTGTGCACGGATTCGGATTAAACTTGGTGGACACGTTTGCTGTGTGACCACGATAAATTGTTTCGATTTTGGTGAAGGTCCGAGTCCGGATATGAGAATTATTTAATTTTTAAAGTGATTCTTCACCATTGAGAGATAGGGCCAAAAACAATATAGTACTGTGTTGTTGTTCGTCTTTCAGCTGCTCCCGTTAAGGGTCGCCACAGCGGATCATCCGTTATGATCCGCATACTGATTTGGCAGAGGTTTTACGCCGGATGCCCTTCTGACGCAACCTGGTCGCCTCTTACGACACAGGGATAAGGATTGGGTTTCGCCATGATTCCGGGATGCCCTACACCCTCTCATAGCGCGGCCCAGTGCAGAGCACCAGTCCTCAAGCGATCCTCCAACCCAAGCCTCCGAGTAGCCGGATTACAGGCGCACGCCACTACGCCCGAAAAACAAGATAGTACTGTATAGCATGATATTTACCTCCGGCACCGAAGGTGAAGGAGGTTATGTTTTCACCCCTTTCTGTCTGTTTGTCTGTTTCTTTGTGTACAGGATATCTCAAAAAGTTGTGGACGTATCCGGATGAAATTTTG
>CM068964.1:13007811-13024516 GCA_035128595.1 Eptatretus atami | reverse complement strand
GTGATACCCTGTCGAGGCTTGTATGAGAGCCAACACACAATGCACAGCAAGGGGGGGGGGCATGAGACAAGAGGGTGGGGTGGGAAGGACAAAACAGTGGGGAACAGAGACATTAGGAGATCTGTGGAAGGAGAAGGGTGGGGAACATGGGGTATACAAGATGGACATTACAGGAACTTTCAGGAAGGAAACAGAGAATTGGAAGGAGGTGGGTTTGGGGTGGATTAACGGGGTAGAAAAGATCGAGGTTTGGGATGTGGGAACAATAAGAGGTGGTGATGAACAGCTGTTTTGAAGGCCTGGAGGAAGAAATAGGATTGAACAGAGGGAGTTTATTCCAAAGGTGGGGAAAAAGAGGAATGAAAGAGTGAAGGTGAGCAGTGATTCGTGTTTTGGTAGTTTTACCAGAAGGGGTTGCTGGCGGACCTTCAGCGCCCTGCGGAAATATGGTGGGGACAAATTGCAGACAGAGCAGGGTGGTGTGAGACCAGAGAAGAGACGGTAGAAGACAGAAAAACCACCGACCTGCCTGCGGTGAGAGAGTGAGAGGCCCAAAGACTCAGCCTTACCCGGAGATATCAATAATCCCAAATGCCTTGGTTTCCACAGCGTGAAGCTGAGAAAGATGAGAGGCAGGAGCACCAGCCCAGAGGGGAGAGTAGTATTCCATCAGGTTGCAGACGAAAGCTTTGTATGTGGTCAGGGGCTCATGTGGGCCGAGGAAAGACTTTGCACGATGGAGGATTCCCATTCGGCAACTGGCTTTAGAGGCCAGGTTGGAAATGTGACTTTCTCAGGAAAGATCATGGCAGATAGTGAGACCCTGAAGCTTGAATGAAAACAGATGGGTGGAAGAGATCTCTGTTCACATATATTGTGGTGTTGTTAATTCCATGTAACTGTAACATATCTTTACAAAACTTAGGGACATTGATCAATATATTGTTTGACTTTTTCAATGTTGAGAAAATGCTCTCCTGAATCCACTAGTAAATACTCAAAACCACCACTGCACCACTCAAAGTGAACATTTCAAATCAGATTCCAGGCAAAAAACATTCCTTTCCTGTAGTAATTCTCTGCAGACTACTGTAGTGAGACATGTTACCAACGACAGCATATGAGAGTACACTCTCATATACTATAGTTCTAACTGCAGCAATTTTACCTGGGATGACTTTTAAACCAGGTGACAATATAATAACGGATGTATTGTTGCGGTTTTCGGAACCGCATGCATCCAACAGACAGTGGTCCCAAGACAGTTATTCCATTAATATACGTGTAGATTGTCCCTTTCCTTTTGTTGAGCGGGGACAATAGGTGCGTGTTGTGATGATCTCATAGCTAGGTTTGCTTTCACCATTTTTTTCTTCATTTCGTCCCTACTCTTCTTTCGTCTGATTATTCCTGAGGTAAATCTTGAGCCATTCTCGCTGTGAGATGGGCCCTCATGGAGGCCAGCACGTGCGCGCCGCCTGCGAGGAAACGATGACGCGCGTGCAATCCAGCGCAGAGCCCTCGTTCCCAAGCGAGCCCTAAACCCAACGTTATGCGAGTCATTATGTGCACTTAGCAGTGCAGATTATTGACTCGAGCTCTGATTATCTAATTGCCGGTTGCATTAAAAGGCACACGAATGATATCTCTTAAGAGGCTGCACGAATGGTGTTTTTCACAACACAGGGAAACAGCCAGCACGACGCCACCTGCACGAAACGCGACGGAGCCGAGAAAGGGACTCCACGCCACGTTGGCGGGATGCAGGTGTGCGAGTAAAAGCGGATCGTTCCTTTTCAACCAAATATCTGACACATATCGGTTTGCCCCGCGCACACGCTTCAGTCGTGTCAAACGTGAGCGCCACGTGCGTAATGGCGCAACCACACGCACTGTATGGAATGTGCTCGAAGGCAGACACATACGCCACTAGTGAAACATCATGGATTTATCCATAACAATGTACCTTCGGCCCTCCTGGCAGCAGTGGATTCCCACGGATGGTGAACTTTTCGGTCTACGCCAGCGAAGCTGCGATCGAGCGAGGAGTGTTGTACAGTGGGGCTGCGTTGGCGCGCTGAGCGGGCGCTTGATCGGCCTCGTCGGCGTCGATGCCCGAGCGGGCAATGCGGGCGATTCGCGTGCCAATTTGGGTGTGGCATTCTCTCATGTCGTTGGTCAGAGCAAAATATGTTCGCTGTCTGGATGACCTTGCCGGAAACGAAGTGAGGCGGTTTCGGCCAAAGTTAGCGGGCCACCTGAGGGGTCGGGCCAATCAGAGCGCCCGATTCAGGTGATGACGTTTCGCTTCGGGGTGCCCCCCTCCCCCGCAAGTCCTATAAAGGTCGGAGCGGTCCCTCCACCTTTCTCTTTTTCTTTCGCTCTCTCGCTCTGGCCTCGCCCTCGCCTCGCTCTGCTCGACATCGCCATGACTCTCTACTGCCTGGACTCCCCTCTCCTCCACCCACACGACGTCGACCCCACCCGCCTATCTGGTCCCGCCTACCACTCATCCACACACTCTGGACTCCGCATCCTCATCTCCGCCCACACGACATCGACCCCACCCGCCTATCTGGTCCGCCTACCACTTCATCACCCACTCTGGACTCTGCCCTTCTCCACTCAGCCCTCCTTCACGAACACAGTCTCCACACGCGCTGCTGAAACCAGAGACGACGTGCCAGCTATCGTACTGCACCGGAGGACCCCCCCCCCGAAACGTATTGGCGCTCATGCAATCAAGTACAAAGGTACAGAGATCGTAGTAACTCTCTCCTATCTTTCTCAAATACTCCCTATTTATCAGGTTTTCTCTGTCTGTGTGTGTGCATGCGTGTTCCTGGCGCCTGTCTGCTTAGAAGACTCAGAAGATCGTTTGTTATTATTATTATTGTTATATTTTCGCGTTAAGACTGCTCTGTGTCCGCTTTTGTAAGTTGCTGTTTATTTGCTGCACCACACCTCTCTCCCCTATCTCTGCACAACACACCCCCAATAAATCTTGATCGTACCACATACCTTTCCTCGCCCATTGTAAAGCCGCTGTCACACCTTGACGTTTTAGCCAGCGTATGGCAACGTATCAAAATGTATGTAAAACGCTGGCGTATGCTATATTTGATGTTTTTTTGTTTTTTTTTTGGGCGTATAATAACGTGTTGGACGTATGCATAGTATTAGTAACGTACACAGAACGTTTTAATCACATATAGATAACTTATACCAACGAATGCTTGCGTGTCTGGCGTTCACAACCTATCCCAAGATAGTCAACTTATGCATAGCGCGCGGCAGCATTCGCACGATCAGTGCGTAGCTATTAATAGGCTGCGGCTCGACGATTCAAATCATAACCGCACTAGACATCAAAGTGTGAAGCGCCTGTCACACCTTGACGTTTTAGCCAGCGTATGCCGACGTATGAAAAATTTGCCGAACCAAGCTGGCACACGTCGAATACGTTATGGGTAAGTTTGTATACGTTAAGAGCACGCTGGCATATGTCGTAGTACGCTGGCATACGTCATTGTAGGCCGAGTACGTCAAGAAATTTTCAGCTATTGAAAATTTCTCCGTACTCGACGTATGACACACGTTCCGCATACGCTGGCCATAAGTTGTAGGCACGCTACGCGATCGTTGACACACTCGACATACGTTACTTGTACGTTACTCATAAGTCGAAACACGTCAAGGTCATGGTTAGCTCAGTGTTCCAGACTCCCTGGTTTTTTTTTTTTTTTTCTTCGGTATGACGGTTATGATTTAAATCGTTGAGCGGCAGCTTTTAATTATTATATTATAACCGCACTAGAAATCGAAGTGTCAACATGACCGTCATACCGGAGAAATTTTTTAAAAAAAAAAACCAAAAAAAAAAACCAGGGAGTCTGGAACACTGACGCTAACCATTACATTGACGTGTTTCGAACTTATGAGTACCGACAAAAATAGACGTGTGTCGACGTGTTCAACGATCGTAATCCTACAGCTTATGGCCAGCATTATGCGGAACGTGGAGTCATACGCTGGCATACGTCGGAGATTTCAAGCATGGAAATTTGTCTAACAGCTCGGCGAACTACGACGTATGCCAGCGTACTACGACGTATGCCAGCGTGCTCTTAACGTATACAAACTTACCATAGTATCGACTGTGCCAGCGTTTTAGCCCAATTTTCACTCAGCATACGTTGGCTAAATCGTCAAGGTGTGACACGGCCTTTAGAAATCATTATTAGGAAGTTCCCTGCTCGTTTTTGTCTTTTTCTTTCTCATTGATCCATGGTCAATCCTAGTTTAGCCGGAACTTTATTCCCAACGATCCATTCCTTTTTGCCGGTACATCCTTGGCAGTGTCGCTCGGCTGCATCCGACGGAAAAAGTGATCCGATCGGTAGAGTGGTCCGGTTCGGACAAGGTGTACCGGGCGATGTTCCCGTAATTATATCACGTGATTAATTAGGTAACCCGATTAACCCATAGACGGAGGACACTAGGTCACACGGTTGAGTTATTGGCGTCCACGGTCGGTTAAGCGACCCGCCGCGGTCACGGAATTATCCTTGTGCGACTGTTCTGTGGGAGCCGAGAGATTTTAGTCTGTCTGGTGAGATTTTGAGTCTGGTGGGAGCCGAGAGATTTTAGCCCCTTTTTATTTTTTTTTTCCTTTTATAATTCCGCCTCCCTAACCCACTTTATCGTCTTTGTCCCGCTAACCTATCCTGTCAACCTAGCCTACTCCAACCCTTAAAATCCTTTTGGAGGAATAAGGGAGAGGCTTGCGTCCTGTCTCGAGGCCCAATAAAGCCTCAGAATGGCCTCCTACAGAGTTCAGCAATCTAACCCAGGGTGGGTCCAGCGCCTACAGAGAGCAAGGATGGATGGTGCGAAGGGGTACATTTCCTAACTATCTACTTTTCATTAACTTTAAACTACCCGGGGCTTTCCAAAAGCCTGTCATTTAAACTATAGGTTCTAACAACCATGATTCCCGTCGCCTGTGTTGGTGTCCATTATAAATTTGGGCCTAGCCCTCCAATTTTCTTCCGTGCCCTTGCACAATTTCGTGGCTGGGCAGCGTGGCTACCTTGGCAGGGATTCCCCCTCTGCCGGACTCTATCTATGGCACCCCGGACCCTGAGGCTGTCTCCGAGCCTACCTTCTCCCTATGAAAAGGGGGGTTGCCCTCTCTGGCATTGCCCCCTTCCATGCCCATGTGGCATCTTTGGTGCTCCGGGTCCCTTCCGCGGGTCGCGTGCCCAGTACACTATCCCGGTCCTTGGACCCTTGGCCAACTCCGGCCGGCTACTTCGGTGCCCGGAGTGCCCACTACTCGGTACTCACCTTCCCAAGCCACGCTCCCAGCAGAAATTTACTAATGCACCCCTCCAAACGGTTTCGTGCCTTCTTCCGACACCAACAAAACGACCTCCTTTTTGTAAATTTAACTAACCCACTAACTAACATAAAACTGACCCCGGGGTCACTTGGGTGGGAATCACTCCTCCCCCCCACTCAGTCATTCGCACCATGCATTCCCACTCCTATTCACACACTCGGGCCCGCTGACCCTCACTCATTTATCACACGTTCTCACTCTTCCATCTCACACCACACTCCACACTGCAATTCCGAACAAAATTCCCCTATCTCGTGCCCCTCGTCGTCCCTTACACTAATGCACGTTCTTTTAACTCTACGTAGCTAAAGGCACTGTCACACCTACGATTTAGCCAGCATGGCAACGTATAAAAATGTGATAAACGTTGGCGTACGCCGAATTTTTTTTATTTTTTTTAAACGTTTTGGTCGTATTCATAACGTGTGGTCTATGCATAACATATTAGTAACGGCACAGAACGTTTCGTTGTCTTATAGATAACTTATACCAACGAATGCTTAGCCTGTTGTCGGCGTTCACAACCTATGCCCAACAATAGTTTAACTTAGCATAGCGCGCTGCACGTATCGCCGAAGAACTCGTGGATAGCCTGTTAAAAACCTGCCGCACGCCGATTTAAATCATAACCGCCTGAAAAATTGAAAGTGTCAACCACGCAGTCACACCTTGACGATTTAGCCAGCGTATGCCGACCTATGAAAAATGTGTCTAAAACGCTGGCACACGTCAAATACGTGATGGGTAAGTTGTATATATAAGAGCACACTGAAAAACGATGAAGTACACTGTCATATTTCGTGGTACGTTTAGTACGTCGTGAAATTTCAAGCATGCTGAAAATTTTACGACGTACTCGCGTATGGCTCACACGTTCCGCTATGCTGGGAATAAGTTGTAGGCACGATATGCAATCGTGAGTGACACAAGTTCCTTGTAAGTTACTCATAAGTCGAAACACTCGAGGTAATGTTTAGCATACCCGAAACTTATTTTCTCCGTCAAGGCACATTTTCTTTTTTCTCCTTGGCTCCTGTAAGGCACGTGACGAAATATCTGAAGTTGTTGTTGTTGTTTTTTATATATTTTTTAGTCTATCACGAATTTTAAAATATATTCGGACATTTGCTTTTAAGTTTCGACATCGACCTGACAATATCCTCAAACAGAAAATATTCACAGAGGAGGAACTAAGAATAAGACATGAGCAAACTGAAGAGGTAATCGACGTGACGTAACAGCACGTGACGAAATATCGGAAGTTATTGTTTTTTTGAAAAGCTGCCAATATGCCATTATACGGTAGCTGTAAATTAGAAACACGTTCAGTAAGTCTCTTGGTCGTCCGGAAGACGTCAATCAAATACGTCTACATACGTCAAATGCGTTGGAGGTACGTTACACATAGGTTCAAAGCACGTTACTCAGAGGTTAGAAATAAGTTTTGGGTACGCTAAGCATTACCTCGACGTGTTTCGACTTATGAGTAACTTACATGTAACGTGCCTCGACGTGTGTCAACGATCGCATAACGTGCCTCGACGTGTGTCAACGATCGTGTAACGTGCCTACAACACGTTACTCATAGGTTATAAATAAGTTTCGGGTACGCTAATCATTACCTCGACGTGTTTAGACTTATGCGTAACTTACAAGTAACCTGTGTCAACGATCGCATAACGTGCCTACAACTTATGGCCAGCGTAGCGGAACGTGTGAGTCATAGCTGATACGTTAAATTTCAAGCATGCTAAAATTTGAGACAACCGCAAAGTACAACGATGAAAGCCAGCGTAATACGACGTATGTCAGTGTTTTTCAGCGTGCTCTTAACGTATACAAAACTTACCCAATAACGTATTCGACGTGTGCCGGCTTTTAGCCCAATTTGCATACTCAGGCATACGTTGGCTAAATCGTCAAGGTGTGACAGGGCCTTAAGCTATGTCCCCACTACACATTCCATGTCTGTCTATGTCTTCCAAAATCCATTTCCCATTTTAAATCTATCTAAATCCCTCTAACTAACCCATTCCACGGGCTCCATGAGGAACAACTCATTCCCCATGAAGCCGGTTTAACTATTCGCTAACCTTCCACTAACTAGTGCTTCCTTTGCCCTAATCTGGGCTGCGTACGGAACGAGGCTCTCTTTTTTTTCTGCACGCCCATGGTGGCGGTTTACGGCTTGCCCGTTCGTCCCTTTGGACGATACCGACGTCCCCTCTGATGGCCGATCCACGCAGCCATGACGTCACCCTCCCAATCGCACCGAGCTCTCGCTTTCGGGAATTCCCCACGCGGGACTACGTGTGCTGTTTCCTCGGCATTGTGCCACGAGATTCCCGCTGACGTCACTTGCGCACCGAACCTGCCGGTTTCCCGTGCGGCCAGCACAGCGCGCATCGTCCGGAAACCCGCTCCGTGCGTTCGCGAACAGAACACGCGGTATGCAGCACGTGATGCCCGCTCACGTGGGAACCCCGTGTTCCAATTCACCCAACACTCGCCGCCATTTAACCGTCCACGCGACGGTCTTTCCCAAAAAACGCGGACATTCCCGCGCCGAAATCCCTCCACGAAGACCGCGCGCGTGGGCCGTTCGCGAAATGCCGAACGGGCCTTGCACGCGGCGTCTCGCCGGGACCGGCGCGGTTACCGAAATAACCCTATGCGGCCTCCAGGCTCGCCATTCGTGTCTCCCGTCTGGATCAGTCTGCTTTCACGCACGCACTGACGGATCTATTCACTCACGCTATACTCACCTTTCGACACACTCATACCACTCATACTCTAACCACACACACCGGGACAATCACTTCGGGATTCGTGTTACCTCAAGGGGTCCCGATCTCTTTACCCCCAAGCTCCGCGGTGTACCCGTTAACATCACTCACCCCTCAACTCATTCGGCCGATCGGACTCACCTCGTCGTGATCGTTCAAGGGGCATAGCGCCTCCCCTCGTTCCTTAAGGAAGCTATCCTGCTGCTCCGCACCGGTCCAAAACATTCCCAAAGCTTTCACATCTCTCTCTTTAGAGAATTGGAAGGAGGTGGGTTTGGGGTGGATTAACGGGGGTAGAAAAGATCGAGGTTTGGGATGGGGAACAATAAGAGGTGGTGATGAACAGCTGTTTTGAAGGCCTGGAGGGAAGAATAGGATTGAACAGAGGGAGTTTATTCCAAAGGTGGGGAAAAAGAGGAATGAAAGAGTGAAGGTGAGCAGTGATCTCGTTTATGTAGTTTTACCAGAAGGGTTTGCTGGCGGACCTTCAGCGCCCTGCGGAAATATGGTGGGGACAAATTGCAGACAGAGCAGGGTGGTGTGAGACCAGAGAAGAGACGGTAGAAGACAGAAAAACCACCGACCTGCCTGCGGTGAGAGAGTGAGAGGCCCAAAGACTCAGCCTTACCGCGAGATATCAATAATCCCAAATGCCTTGATTTCCAAGGGTTGAAAAGCTGAGAAAGATGAGAGGCAGGAGCACCAGCCCAGAGGGGAGAGTAGTATTCCATCAGGTTGCAGACGAAAGCTTTGTATGTGGTCAGGGGCTCATGTGGGCCGAGGAAAGACTTTGCACGATGGAGGATTCCCAGTCGGCAACTGGCTTTAGAGGCCAGGTTGGAAATGTGACTTTCTCAGGAAAGATCATGGCAGATAGTGAGACCCTGAAGCTTGAATGAAAACAGATGGGTGGAAGAGATCTCTGTTCACATATATTGTGGTGTTGTTAATTCCATGTAACTGTAACATATCTTTACAAAACTTAGGGACATTGATCAATATATTGTTTGACTTTTTCAATGTTGAGAAAATGCTCTCCTGAATCCACTAGTAAATACTCAAAACCACCACTGCACCACTCAAAGTGAACATTTCAAATCAGATTCCAGGCAAAAAACATTCCTTTCCTGTAGTAATTCTCTGCAGACTACTGTAGTGAGACATGTTACCAACGACAGCATATGAGAGTACACTCTCATATACTATAGTTCTAACTGCAGCAATTTTACCTGGGATGACTTTTAAACCAGGTGACAATAATAATAACGGATGTATTGTTTGCGTTCTTCGGAACCGCATGCATCCAACAGACAGTGGTCCCAAGACAGTTATTCCATTAATATACGTGTAGATTTCCCTTTCCTTTTGTTGAGCGGGACAATAGGGGCGTGCGTTTGATGATCTCATAGCTAGGTTTGCTTTCACCATTTTTTTCTTCATTTCGTCCCTACTCTTCTTTTCGTCTGATTATTCCTGAGGTAAATCTGAGCCATGTGCGCCTTCGCTGTGAGATGGGCCCTCATGGAGGCCAGCACTGCTGCGCGTCGCTGCGAGGAAACGATGACGCGCGTGCATCAACAGCGCAGAGCCCTCGTTCCCAAGCGAGCCCTAAACCCAACGTGTGCAGCGAGTCATATTGTGCCTTAGCAGTGCAGGATTATTGACTCGAGCTTCCGATGATCTGGGGAAAATTGCCGGTTGCATTAAAAGGCACACGAATGAATATCTCTTAAGAGGCTGCACGAATGGTGTTTTTCACAACACAGGGGAAACAGCCAGCACGACGCCCACGCTGCACGAAACGCGTACGGAGCCGAGAAAGGCGACTCCACGCCACGTTGGCGGGATGCAGGTGTGCGAGTAAAAGCGATGCGTTCCTTTTCAACCAAATATCTGACACATATCGGTGTTTGCCCCGCGCACACGCTTGCAGAGTCGTGCAAACGTGAGCGCTGGCCACGTGCGTAATGGCCGAACCACACGCACTGTATGGAATGTGCTCGAAGGCAGACACATACGCCACTAGTGAAACATACATGGATTTATCCATAACAATGTACCTTCGGCCCTCGCTGGCAGCAGTGGATTCTCCACGGATGGTGAACGTCTTCTCGTGTCTACGGCCAGCGAAGCTGCGATCGAGCCGAGGAGTGTTGTACAGTGTGGGCTGCGTTGGCGCGTGAGCGGGCGCGTTGATCGGCGCTGGTCGGATGCCCGAGCGGGCATGCGGGACCTCGGGTCGCCAGGGCACGGCCCGGAGTTTTACGGGACGATTCACGTGCCAATTTCGGTGTGGGCAATTCGTCTCATGTCGTGGGGTCAGAGCCAAATATGTTCGCTGTCTGGGATGACCTTGCCGGAAACGAAGTGAGGCGGTTTCCGGCCAAAGTTAGCGGGCCACCTGAGGGGTCGGGGCCAATCAGAGCGCCCGATTCAGGTGATGACGTTTCGCTTCGGGGTGCCCCCCTCCCCCGCAAGTCCTATAAAGGTCGGAGCGGTCCCTCCACCTTCTCTTTTTCTTTCGCTCTCTCGCTCTGGCCTCGCCCTCGCCTCGCTCTGCTCGACATCGCCATGACCGCTTCCTACTGCCTGGACTCCGCCTCCTCGCCTCCACCCACACGACGTCGACCCCACCCGCCTATCTGGTCCCGCCTACCACTCCATCCACACACTCTGGACTCCGCATCCTCATCTCCGCCCACACGACATCGACCCCACCCGCCTATCTGGTCCGCCTACCACTTCATCCACGCACTCTGGACTCTGCCCCTTCTCCACTCAGCCCCTCCTTCACGAACACAGTCTCCACACGCGCTGCTGAAACCAGAGACGACGTGCAGCTATCGGGTACTGCACCGGAGGACCCCCCCCCCCCGAAACGTATTGGTGGCGCGTCATGCAATCAAGTACAAAGGTACAGAGATCGTAGCTTCAACTCCTCTCCATTCTTGCACAAATACTCCCTATTCATCAGGTTTTCTCTGTCTGTGTGTGTGCATGCGTGGTCCTGGCGCCTGTCTGCTTAAGTAAGACTGCAGAAATCGTTATTGTTATTATTATTATTGTTATTATTTTCGCGTTAAGACTGCTCTGTGTCCGCTTTTGTAAGTTGCTTGTTTATTTGCTGCACCACACCTCTCTCCCCTATCTCTGCACAACACACCCCAATAAATCTTGATCGTACCACATACCTTTCCTCGCCCATTGTAAAGCCGCTGTCACACCTTGACGTTTTAGCCAGCGTATGGCAACGTATCAAAATGTATGTAAAACGCTGGCGTATGCTGAACTATTGATGTTTTTTTGTTTTTTTTTGGGCGTATAATAACGTGTTGGACGTATGCATAACGTATTAGTAACGTACACAGAACGTTTTAATCACATATAGATAACTTATACCAACGAATGCTGAGCGTTGTCGGCGTTCACAACCTATGCCCAATGATAGTCTAATATGCAAGCGCGCGGCAGCATTCGCCGACGATCACGTGGCGTAGGCTATTAATAGGCTGCGGCTCGACGATTCAAATCATAACCGCACTAGACATCAAAGTGTGAAGCCGCTGTCACACCTTGACGTTTTAGCCAGGCTATGCCGACGTATGAAAAATTTGCCGAACCAAGCTGGCACACGTCGAATACGTTATGGGTAAGTTTTGTATACGTTAAGAGCACGTGCATAGTCGCAGAACGCTGGCATATGTCGTAGTACGCTGGCATACGTCATTGTAGGCCGAGTACGTCAAGAAATTTTCAGCATGTTGAAAATTTCTCGACGTACTCGACGTATGACACACGTTCCGCATACGCTGGCCATAAGTTGTAGGCACGCTACGCGATCGTTGACACACATCGACATACGTTACTTTACGTTACTCATAAGTCGAAACACGTCAAGGTCATGGTTAGCGTCAGTGTTCCAGACTCCCTGGTTTTTTTTGTTTTTTTCTTCGGTATGACGGTTATGATTTAAATCGTTGAGCGGCAGCCTTTTAATTACATTATATTATAACCGCACTAGAAATCGAAGTGTCAACATGACCGTCATACCGGAGAAATTTTTTTAAAAAAAAACCAAAAAAAAAAACCAGGGAGTCTGGAACACTGACGCTAACCATTACATTGACGCGTTTCGACTTATGAGTACTACAAATAACATGTGTCGACGTGTGTCAACGATCGCGAACGTGCCTACAACACGTTACTCTAGGTTGAAGTTCGGTAGCTAACATTACCTCGACGTGTTCGACTTAGAGTAACTTACAATAGCGTGTGTCGACGTGTGTCAACGATCGCGTAACGTGCCTACAGCTTATGGCCAGCATTATGCGGAACGTGTAGTCATACGCTGGCATACGTCGGGAAATTTCAAGCATGGAAAATTTGTCTAACAGCTCGGCGAACTACACGTATGCCAGCGTACTACGACGTATGCCAGCGTGCTCTTAACGTATACAAACTTACCCATAACGTATTCGACGTGTGCCAGCTTTTAGCCCAATTTTGCACACGTCAGGCATACGTTGGCTAAATCGTCAAGGTGTGACACGGCCTTTAGAAATCATTATTAGGAATGTTCCCTGCTCGTTTTTGTCTTTTCTTCCATTGATCCAGCATGGTCCAATCCTAGTTTAGCCGGAACTTTATTCCCAACGATCCATTCCTTTTTGCCGGTACATCCTTGGCAGTGTCGCTCGGCTGCATCCGATCCGGAAAAGCGATCCGATCCGGTAGAGTGGTCCGGTTCGGACAAGGTGTACCGAGGGCGTTTCCCGTAATTATATCACGTGATTAATTAGGTAACCCGATTAACCCATAGAACGCGAGGGACACTAGGTCACACGGTTGAGTTATTGGCGTCCACGGTCGGTTAAGCGACCCGCCGCGTCACGGAATTATCCTTGTGCGACTGTTCTGTGGGAGCCGAGAGATTTTAGTCTGTCTGGTGAGATTTTGAGTCTGGTGGGAGCCGAGAGATTTTAGCCCCTTTATTTTTTTTCCTTTTATAATTCCGCCTCCCTAACCCACTTTATCGTCTTTGTCCGGCTAACCTATCCTGTCAACCTAGCCTACTCCCAACCCTTAAAATCCTTTCTGGAGGGGAATAAGGGAGAGGCTTGCGTCCTGTCTCGAGGCCCAATAAAGCCTCAGAATGGCCTCCTACAGAGTTCAGCAATCTAACCCAGGGTGGGTCCAGCGGCCTACAGAGAGCAAAGGGATGGATGGTGCGAAGGGGTACATTTCCTAACTATCCTACTTTTCATTAACTTTAAACTACCCGGGGCTTTCCAAAATGCCTGTCATTTAAACTATAGGTTCTAACAACCATGATTCCCGTCGCCTGTGTTGGTGTCCATTATAAATTTGGGCCTAGCCCTCCAATTTTCTTCCGTGCCCTTGCACAATTTCGTGGCTGGGCAGCGTGGCTCAACTTGGCAGGGATTCCCCCTCTGCCGGACTCTATCTATGGCACCCCCGGACCCTGAGGCTGTCTCCGAGCCTACCTTCTCCCTATGAATAAGGGGGGTTGCCCTCTCTGGCATTGCCCCCCTTCCATGCCCATGTGGCATCTTTGGTGCTCCGGGTCCCATTCCGCGGGTCGCAGTGCCCAGTACACTATCCCGGTCCCTTGGACCCTTGGCCAACTCCGGCCGGCTACTTCGGTGCCCGGAGTGCCCACTACTCGGTACTCACCTTCCCAAGCCACGCTCCCAGCCAGACAATTTTACTAATGCACCCCTCCAAACGGGTTTCGTGCCTTCTCTCGACACCAACAAAACGACCTCCTTTTTGTAAATTTAACTAACCCACTAACTAACATAAAACTGACCCCGGGGTCACTTGGGTTGGGAATCACTACCTCCCCCCCCCCACTCAGTCATTCGCACCATGCATTCCACACTCGCTCATTCACACACTCGGGCCCGCTGACCCTCACTCATTTATCACACGTTCTCACTTTCCATCTACACACCAACACTCCACACTGCAATCTCCGAACAAAATTCCCCTATCTCGTGCCCTCGTCGTCCCTTACACTAATGCACGTTCTTTTAACTCTACGTAGCTAAAGGCACTGTCACACCTGACGATTTAGCCAGCAATGGCAACGTTATAAAAATGTAGATAAAGTTGGCGTACGCCGAATTTTTTTAATTTTTTTTAAACGTTTTGGTCGTATTCATAACGTGTTGTCATATGCATAACATATTAGTAACGGGCACAGAACGTTTCGTTGTCTTATAGATTAACTTTTATACCAACGAATGCTTAGCCTGTTGTCGGCGTTCACAAACCTATGCCCAACAATAGTTTAACTTAGCATAGCGCGCTGCACGTATGCTCGAAGAACTCGTGGAGTAGCCTGTTAAAACCTGCCGCACGCCGATTTAAATCATAACCGCCTGAAAAATTGAATGTCAACCACGCAGTACACCTTGACGATTTAGCCAGCGTACCGACCTATGAAAAAATGTGTCAAACGCTGGCACACGTCAAATACGGTGATGGGTAAGTTGTATTATAGTGTAAGAGCACACTGAAAAACGATGAAGTACACTGTCATATTTCGTGGTACGTTTAGTACGTCGTGAAATTTCAAGCATGCTGAAAATTTACGACGTACTCGCGTATGGCTCACACGTTCCGCTATGCTGGGAATAAGTGTAGGCACGATATGCAATCGTTGACAACAGTCGACACAAGTTCCTTGTAAGTTACTCATAAGTCGAAACACATCGAGGTAATGTTAGGCATACCCCGAAACTTATTTTCTCCGTCAAGCACATTTTCTTTTTTTCTCCTTGGCTCCTGTAAGGCACGTGACGAAATATCTGAAGTTGTTGTTGTTGTTTTTTATAATATTTTTTAGTCTATCACGAATTTTAAAATATATTCGGACATTTGCTTTTAAGTTTCGACATCGACGTGACAAATCCTCAAACAGAAAATATCACAGAGGAGAACTAAGAATAAGACATGAGCAAACTGAAGAGGTAATCAGACGTGACGTAACAGCACGTGACGAAATATCGAAGTTATTGTTTTTTGTTTTTTTTTGAAATGCTGCCAATATGCCATTATACGGTAGCTGTAAATTAGAAACACGTTCAGTAATCTGTTGGTCGTCCGGAAGACGTCAATCAAATACGTCTACATACGTCAATATGCGTTGGAGGTACGTTACACATAGGTTCAAAGCACGTACTCAGAGGTTAGAAATAGTTTTGGGTACGCTAAGCGATTACCTCGACGTGTTTCGACTTATGAGTAACTTACATGTAACGTGCCTCGACGTGTGTCAACCGGATGCATAACGTGCCTCGACGTGTGTCAACGATCGTGTAACGTGCCTTACAAACGTTACTCATAGGTTATAAATAAGTTTCGGGTCGCTAATCATTACTCGACGTGTTTAGACTTATGCGTAACTTACAAGTAACATGTGTCAACGATCGCATAATGCCTACAACTTATGGCCAGCGTAGCGGAACGTGTGAGTCATACGCTGCATACGTCTAACATTTCAAGCAGCTAAAATTTGAGCAACCGCAAAGTACAACGATGAAAGCCAGCGTAATACGACGTATGTCAGTGTTTTTCAGCGTGCCTCTTAAACGTATACAAACTTACCCATAACGTTTGACGTGTGCCGCGGCATTTTAGCCCAATTTGCATACATCAGGCATACGTTGGCTAAAATCGTCAAGTGTGTGACAGGGCCTTAAGCTATGTCCCCACTACACATTCCATGTCTGTCATGTCTTCCAAAATCCATTTCCCATTTCAAATCTATCTAAATCCCCCTCTAACTTAACCCATTTCCACGGGCTCCATAGGAACAATCATATCCCCATAAGCGTTTAACTACTCGCTAACCTTCCACTAATCTATGCATTCCTTTGCCCCTAACCTGGGCTGCGATACTGGAATCGAGGCTCCTTTTTTCCAGCGCCCATGTGCGGTATTACGGCTTGCCCGTTCGTCGCCTTTTGGGCGATACCGACGTCCCCTCTGATGGCCGATCCACGCAGCCATGACGTCACCCTGCCAATCGCACCGAGCTCTCGCTTTCGGGGAATTCCCCACGCGGGACTACGTGTGCTGTTTCCTCGGCATTTGTGCCGCGAGATTCCCGCTGACGTCACTTGCGCACCGAACCTGCGCGGTTTCCCGTGCCGGCCAGCACGCGCGCATCGTCCCGGAAACCCGCTCCGTGCGTTCCGCGAACAGAACACGCGGTATGCAGCACGTGATGCCCCGCTCACGTGGGAACCCCCGTGTTCCAAATTCACCCAACACTCGCCGCCATTTTAACCGTCCACGCGACGGTCTTTCCCAAAACGCGGGACATTCCCGCGCCAAAATCCCTCCACGAAGACACGCGCGCGTGGGCCGTTCGCGAAATGCCGAACGGGCCTTGCACGCGGCGTCTCGCGGGACCGGCGCGGTTACCGAAATAACCCTATGCGGCCCTCCAGGCTCGCCATTCGTGTCTCCCGTCTGGATCAGTCTG